>VDFB02000002.1:130840208-130858943 GCA_007258455.2 Sequoia sempervirens | reverse complement strand
AGAGAGAGAGACCTGAGAGAGGGAGAGGGGCAGGAGGGTGAGACTTGAGAGAGAGAGGGAGGGAGGGAGGAAGTGGGAGAGAGATATAGGGTAAAGGGTTAAGCATAGAGAGTAGAGGGTTTAAGGGTTAAGGGTTTATGATTTAGGGTTAAGGGTAGAGGAGAGGGAGATAGAGGGAGTGAGTGAGAGAGAGACCTGAGAGAGGGAGAGGGGGTATGAGGGAGAGTCTTGAGAGAGAGAGAGGGAGGGAGTGGGAGAGAGATAGAGGGTAGGGGGTTTAAGAGTTTAAGGATTTAAGGTTTAAGGGTAGAGGGCTAAGGGTAGAGTGGAGAGACATGGAGTGAGTGAGAGAGAGAGATCCTTGAGAGAGGGAGAGGGGGTAGGAGGGAGAGATGAGAGAGAGAGAGAGAGAGAGAGAGAGAGAGACAAAGGGGAAGAGGGGAAGAGAGAGGGAGAGCAAGAGAGAGAGGGAGAGAGAATTAGGAGGGGAATAATGGGAGAGAGAGAGAGAGGGAAAGAGATAATATTTAAATATTTTATATGTTAGTAATATTAATTAGTTAAATAATATTTTATATATTAGTAATATATATATAATTTAGCTAAAATATAGAAATAATATTTAAATATTATACATAATAATATAATATATTATATATTAAATTATAAACTATATTGTATATTCTAAACTAGATATATTAAAATAAACTATAAAATATTTATTTCATTTTCTAAATCATATATTATAAAGTGTATAACATTATTTAAAATCGTATATAAACCAAATCAGATATCCGATTCAAAAACGATATCCGATTTGAAACAGATATCTGATATTTCTGACACAGAATTTATTGCCTAGGGATTAGCCTTGGGCTTGCTTTGGTATTTGGCTTGGACATGCCAATCTTAAGAAGTCAATGCAAAAAATGTGCTTGACAACTTTATTTTTCTAGACTTCGTCCATGTGGCTGACGACTTTATTTTTAGCCAAAATTGATGAAACGAAAAGGGTTTGTAGAGGAGACTCTCAACTTTCCACCAATGTAAATTATTCTTTACTTTGAATTTAATAAATTATTATTATTCATTTTCTATTAGAATTACGACTAAAGTCCCGACGATAGGTCGATTGAAAACATCTATAACTTTCAAATGATATCATATTTTTGAATTCAAAACATGTGCCAAATTCTATGCTTTGCATACTATATGATTAAAAAAAATGAATTTCATGAATTTTTGACCAAGTTAAGGTGGTCGACATTACGGATTTTTATATTTTTAAAAGTTGTAATAAAAATTCATAATTAATTATTTAATTGGAAAAATTACAAAAAATATGTGTCACATCTGGACATGAGTCCTCTACTTATATCTAAAATCTTATAAAAAATATTATCATTTTATTGTGGTTAGGTGGGCATGACACCTACTTCTTATTTTTCCCCTAAATTTAAGTACTACTGCATTGAAATTTCAAATTTTCACCAAATAGACTTTAAAAAAAATAAAATAAACTTAGTAGTTTAGAAACTACATTCAATTTGCCACATATTCTATTCTTACATATTTTTGAAATAATATAGATAACTTATTCAAATTTTTATGTCAAGTTGCCTAACTCTGATTTTTCTGAATTTTCAGTGCCACTTAAGGGCCTATTTTTTCCATGATGATCCTGCACATACCCAAATAAAAAAGCAACTTTCTTTTTTCTTAATAATCACCCATAAAACCCGATTGCAAGGGAAGGTTCCAAAACTGTCAAGAAATTGTGACCAATTATTTGCCATCAAAATTATAGCCCCCCCTTTACCCTTTTCATGCTTGGTGATAAACTGGGTTACTTCTTTCCATATCACCCTTAGACTAGTCTTTAAGATGAATCCAATAGCTTTAACCTCTTGTAGCAGGACAAAGTCCTTTACCTTCTTTTTTGATAGGAAACTTCTGACAACATGCTTCCTATCCGAGGTTTCAAACCCCCTTACATTCCAGGAGATACAATTGACTTCTATTATGTTTGTTCATTAGCTGGGGGCCCCCTATCACATTTGAAGTTATCAAAGCATTTGGGGAGCCTAATTTCTAATTCCATTCTTTTGGCAATGTTAGGAGCGAAGACAATCCAACTAAGCTTCTTCCTTTTGTCCTTTTGGAGCTGATTGGGATCTTTATCTAAGGGGTTTACAATTATCCACACCTTTATTTTTCCTATATCTTCGGGTCTTTTTATTATGACCTCCATGGGAGTCTCCTCACCATCATTGGTCTCCTTCATAGAGAACAAACCTAGGTCATCTGCAGACTCCATGCCTGTCTGTGATGCAAATCCATCAGAACTTACCACTCCACCAAAAGGTTTAAGAGAATTCATTGCTAGATTTGGGACCAATATTTCATCAACCTTTTCATTTCCATTTACAAAAGACATAGTATTGAGGGCAATAGGTGATTATAGTCTATCCTCTAGACCATTAGGATGTATGTCCTCAAGATTCACATCATCTCCTTCAGCATGTACTCCCTGCCAGTCTACATCATAGTCTTGAGGACAGATCCCATTGTCCAGAGAATCAATTTCAATTCTAGTAGCTTGTACTGGCTCCTCCTCACTTTTTTCCAAGGGGTAGTAATCTGATTGGGATTCCACTACATTATCCTCCTTAAAATATTTAGAGTTAAAGGAGTACCTCTCTTTGGCTGGTTTTATATTGTTCTCCTTAGGTTCTTTTGCTTGCCTTAATTTTTGTAGGGCCAATTGTTGAGCATTTAATTTGACATTATCTACCAATTCATTAGGTCTTATTCGATGGGCTAGTTCAGATTCCTCCTTTTCTTTCAGATTTTTCTCTATCATGAGATTTCCATTCACATTATTGTTATCTATTTATTGCATTAAATATGCCAGGCAATCCTCCACATGAGATGCTTCTTTATTAATTTTGGTTACTTCCAAATTCACCTACTGAGGTGAATCTTATTTTAACTTATTATTAGCCTTAGGGTTTGAGGGGGAGTACCTCTTATCTAATTTCTCTAGAGCAGGGCTGTATTCCATAGTTCTCTCCACATTATTTTCATATCCATCCGCTCGCCCATCCATTGTCAAGGGTTGTTTTTTATTCCTACTACTTCCTCCAAAGGCAAAATTATTGTTAGCTTTAATCCTTATTAATGAGAAGTTTCTTCTAATGTGTCCTTCTTGTCTACATAAGTAATAGGCATTAAGCCCGCCCAAGGTTTCTATTTCACAAAATATGTTATCAATTTTCAATTTTGTTTCCAAAATCTCTAGAAGATCTACCCCTAGAGATAGGGATACCAAGGCCCATCCATCAGAATGCAAAAGAGGGGTTTTGGTATCATCAATTTTTGACACATTTTCATACGGTTCCAACAAGAGTGGAACAAACTTCCAGAGACGAGGAGGAAAATGCTTAATAACTAGCCATCTACAGCTAGAGAGTGCCAAAACTTCCTCTTCCAGTGCCTTAGGAAGCCATGCCAGAGCACGAAAGATTACAAGTTCCCAACATTCCAAAAAAAAATTTATTACCTCCTCTCCATAATTATGATTGTTAAAGAAGATTACATACAATCCCTTTTGCACCATATGAAAATAATAGAATTGAAACCCTAATTTATTTTCCCAAATATTATGAAACCACTCCTCCATATATTTCCATGCTAGAACCTTACTGTATCAACGACAACAAAGAATATAGCAGTTTTCAAAATTCTACCATCTTCCTCAACAATTGCCTCATTTAGGGTTTCATTAGGAATCAACACAACTTTCAAAGGAGGAGATGGGGTGTGCTTACCTTGTTCCTCTCCTCCATCTTCCTACACTTCACTGACTCCTTCAAGAACAAACTTGGTGCCCTGCGGAAGCCAACTTTGTTCTCCTGCAACAATGTCTATGAAGGATTTGAGAGGCACATTATTTTGTTTTTCTTTGGTAGATTTGTTAATAAAAGCATGTAGGGGATCTGTATCCCCACCCATCATATTGGATTAACACCACAAAGCCACACATGTCGCCACACATAGGTGGATCGACTAGAGGGATGCCTCCATCACACCCATAAAAAATAGAAATAAATGCTACTACCACCTAGCACAAGGCAAAAGCATCGTACACCAAGAGTAATAATGATCAAATATGGAGGAGGGTCGAACCTCCTCCACAACCCATGGGCGAAACCCTACCATCAGTCCCTTCACATTGTTACCAATCCTTTTGTACAACATTTTTGCACAAGAAGAAGTTTCTTCCTCACACTTAATGGTTTGACTATCCTTTCCTATTATCTATTGTTGCTGCTAATGATTTTGAGATAGAGGAAATGAATGTTAAAGCTACCTTTCTGCATGGGGATCTTGAGAAGTAAATTTATATGTAACAACCTAATAGTTTTTCTATGAAAGGAAAATAATAATTAGTTTGTAGGTTGAAGAGATATTTGTTTGGTGTAAAACAATCACCTAGAATATGGTACCAAAAGTTCTATACTTTTGTATTGAAGTTAGCATTTCTTAGGAGAAAGGAGAATAATTATGTTTATATTAAGGTTATTGATCATATTTTAATCATTATCTATATGTTGATGATATGTTGTTCATGGGTAATAGTAAGGTGATGATTAGGGAGCTCAAGACAAAAATTTATAGCACATTTGATATGAAGGAATTGGGAGATGCAAAATATATTCTTGGGATGAAAATTAGTAGAAATTGGGATCACATAAAGCTTTGGTTAAGTTAGTGTAGTTGATATAATTTTATAAAGATTTAATATGTATGATTGTATGCCAGTTAGTATTCTATTTTTTATTTCTACTAAGTCGAGCTTGGATATACGTTCTAAATATGATGATTATTTTGAGGATATGCCTAAGGTTCCTTATGCTAGTGTGAATGGTAGTTTAATGTATGCAATGGTTTGCACTAGATCGGATATAACCCAAGTAGTGGGAGTTCTAAGCAAGTTTATGTCTAACCTTGGTAAAGAGCATTAGACTTTTGTTAAGAGGGTGTTTAGATATTTATGTGGAACTTTGGATTATTATTTGGTTTATCATGGTACTAATGATGTATTCAAGTCATTGGATATACAAGGGTTTGTTGATATAGATTAAGTAGCTGACTTGGATAGTCAAAAGTCCACTAGTGGTTATATATTTATTTTATTTGGAGGTACAATGAGTTGGATGAGTAAGATTCATCCTATAGTTTCTTTGTCCACCACTGAAGTAGAGTATATGGCTACTACACATGCCTCTAAGGAAGTGGTGTGGTTAGAGAGACTTGGTAATGTCATTGGTTTTGATTACAGGGTAGTGAGGATTGAATGTGACAGATAGAGTGCTAGTTTTTGGCAAAAAATCTTATGTATCATGATTGTACTAAGCATGATGATGTTTATTATCACTTTGTGTGAGAGATTGTTGAGAATGGTAAGGTCTTGATTGATAAGGTTGACACTTTGGACAATGTTGCAGATTCTCTTATGAAGCTAGTGACCATAGATAAGTTCTTTTGGTGCAGGAAGGCCACGGGCCTTGATCACTATACTTGATTTATTATTTTTATCTCTTGGATGTAATTGTAATGTATAATGTCAAGTGGGGGAATGTTAGGTTAGGGGACATTTATCTTGCAAACCTATGCCATTTTTTATGTCTCCATGTTTCTTGAAAAGTGTCCTATGGAACATGTGAGAAATATATTTAATATTGGTATATTGTAATTGCATTTTTAAAAGGAAATTTAATATTGGTGGAAGTTAAACATCACTAGAGGACCAAATTATCCCTCCTAGACGTTCACATTAGGAATGTGAAGGGTCTTGAATTCACATACATAAGTTAATATTGCATCTTAGTTCACCTTGTGTTCAAAACATCATGATCTTGCACTCACCCAAGAAGTGTTTGTTGCTACAACTATGGAGATCTACTTATGGAGGCATTTAATGCATGTGATTTGCTAGCTTCTTTGTGTGCAGGTGTTGCATATGTGCTCCTTTGCTATCTTTGTGATTCATTTCCTCTTAGTTGGGCTATTTATCAAGTTGAATCTATCTATTTCTATTGTGAGGATAGATTAAGGTTTGCATGACAAATAAGAGAGAAAATCAAGAATTTAGATCAAATAGTCAAATTTGAATGAGAGAAATGATCTTATATAATCTTTTCATAAGGATAAAAATGCAACGTGCTAATATTTAATTTATAAAAAAATAAAAATTATAATACAAATGAAAGTTTTAAACATAAAATAGATTATTTGTGATATGATATATGAATTAATAACAATTGTTACATCAAATAATAAAAAGTAAACATGATTTTTTAAAAAAAAACTTGATTAATAAAAAAAAAGAAAAATACTAAACATAAGCTTTTTCCTCTCTACAATAACCTATTAACCTATTAGAATTATTAATAAAAAATAATAATATAAATTACTAATTTGAACAGTGGGACACACTCCCCATTTTAAGAACATACTTTGTAGTACTAATTTTTGGAACTCTCAAAAATATCAGCTATATTGAAACATCACCATCTAAACTATGTTCCTTGAACAAGAATGGAAAGAACGCATAGGGAGGCGTGGAAAGATTCTATGGTAACCTCAAAGGAAGCATTAATTATTATTTTTTTCTCTATGGTTGCAGGTGGGCATATCTAATTTCAACGACTTGTTTGTGCACATATTCATCACGAATTTATACCCATTTGCATTATTGAGTGTCAAATCAAGAACGTAAATGATTCTGTTAACTTAAACTGTGATCTCTCACGTCACTCGCTCAAATTGGTCCCAAACTTACCACTAATAACAAAACGAGAGTTGTAAAATTCGAAATTCCATTGGACTCAGTACTTGGCATCGTTGATTATTTCATTGTGCACGCTTTCCTTCCATCCCCACCAATAACGAACAGCTATACGCAGATTGGAGCTCCTCTGCATAAAAAATTTCTCCTTAGATTTGATGGCGTAAATTATTCATTTCAGCGTGCATTGACTATCATTTCCAGTGTATCGTCAACGTATCTCTTGATTAGAGGGAAGGTCGTGCTAACCCTTCAGCTTAGAAATAATGTAACGACCCCATGGGGGTGCGAAACCTTATGAAGGGAATATTTAATTTGTTGACTTTACTTAAAAGCTATATTAGATTTGTAATAATAAATTGTTTTAGTTGACTAGGAATAAGTTCATGAAATGTGGATCCCACGTCCCACGAAGAGCTATGTCAACTGCGGCGCCACGCAGGCTTTGAAGTTGCCTGTTGTTGCTGGCATTTCACCGCACAGTGAGAGAGTGAAACGGACTTGCATTATCTAGTGGATTGAATTCGTCAGGAACCTGCTTCGCCACAACGGACTGTTGGAAAAGACGTACGCATACTTTGTCAAATTGAGAAATTTGTTGCATATTTCTCTGTCCATGGAGAAGAAAGAATCTATTCTTGCCTTTTGGTTTATGTTCTTGGGATGGAAGCAAGAGAGTTTGTACGTCCATTAGGAATAAATGGTTGTCCAGCAGTAAAATCGAAATTGCATGGACAGGTTCCAAATTCCGGACCCTCTTTGGAATGGTAAAAGTTCAATCATGTTCTTATAATCTAATCCCTGGATTAGTTTTGATCTTAAGGATTAATCATCATTCTTAATTTAGGTGAAGATGTTGATTTCTAAGTTTATTAAAACTTAGATTTTTTAAGATTTTGGATAGAATTGTGTATGTTTTTCAATCATATTCTAGTATTTTTTTGCTTTTATGCATGTTCTATTTCTCTCTTGATTATTAGCTTTATCTATTTCATCATTTTTTAATAATTTTCCTCTCGCCTCATCTCTTCCCCACCTTTTATTTGGCTGATCTGCTCTCCTTTATTCTCATTTTTCCTCTTCTTGATGATTGATCATTTAGTGTTCGATGATTGAAAAACATACATAGTTGTATCGAAAAGCTTAAAAATCTAACTTCATAGACTATGGAAAACTAATATCGAATATTAAAACTTATAAATTTTGATGGAATGATAAATTTATATGCAATATTAAAAATTTATCTTTATAAATTAACTGCCACTTTAGATCTTAATGACGATAATGACTTCAAAGTCCACATACATCACTATTTTTTTATTCTTACAATGAACACTCTCTCCTTATTATAAAATGATGAATCTCATTAATATAATCGTATTGCAACTAATGACATCATTTTCCGTGCACAATTGATTGATCTAACGGTCAGAGTTTGCCCTCAAATCCTACGAAAAAGTGGGACTTCGCAGCTTAGCTGTCCGAAGAATAGGAACATAGTTTGGCAAAATGGAAATAGCATTCTAACGATGTTACCGATTAGGTAGAGCTTATCTGTCTTGCATGTCGGAAATTCCGCTTCGATTGAAATTGAACTGATAGAAAGTCAAACAGCTTTAAGCTGGCTTACGTGGAACGCCGTCGAGAAAGAGGTACTGGGGTCGAATCTTAGGGGTGGCCTGACGGAGATAAACTACTGGTTATCTTCTTCAGTCTTCACTTTCCTATAAATTTCTCTCTACACTCACAGAAGAATGTATAGGAGGGTTTTCTTGAGGGCTAGAAGTTATTAACTGCCATTGTTTAATTAAGTGGCTTTTTAAATAACTTCTCGCAACTGAAACCAAAGTTCAGTTAGTTATTCTGCGACGAAGCAATCCACATTGGTCTTGCCGGTATTGAGGTTGGAGTTTTCCGAGGTGCCCGCCAGTATAATTTTAGCGAGAAAAACGTGTTGGGTTGAAATTACAAGCATGCATATTTGTGGAAAGCATGCAAATAATCTCCGAGTGTGTACGCATAATGTCGAGAAGAAGCTTCAGTCTACGTTTGGCGTAGATGATCAGTGTCTCCAGCCCCATTCAGAGGTTGATCCTGATTACGGCGAGCTGAGTTGCTGGCCAGCACGTTTTGAGGTTGGTATTGAATTTCTTTGTATTCACCCAGTTTTCTAGATTATAGACTAAAGTTGGATTTAGTTTAGTTGGCATGCTATCGTTCATGCAGGTTGTAGAGGAGCTGCTGATGCTTGGCAGAATCTCGGGGCCAGTAGTTGTAATGGGACTGCTTCTCTACTTGAGAGGCATGATATCCATGCAGTTCTTGGGGTACCTGGGAGAGCTGGAGCTGGCGGGAGGCTCTCTTTCAATCGGCTTTGCAAACATAACCGGCTATTCAGTTATTTCTGGCCTGGCTATGGGAATGGAACCCGTATGCAGTCAAGCTTTTGGAGCAAAACGGCGGATTCTTCTGGGCCACTCTCTTCAAAGAACAATTCTCATCCTTCTCTGCGCCGCGGTGCCCATTGGTTTTCTGTGGTTAAGCATTGAACCGATTCTGCTGTGGTGTGGGCAGGACGAGAGCATAACCAGGATGGCAGGCAAGTACATTCTCTACTCTCTGCCGGATCTCATAGCGCAGTCATTTCTTCATCCTCTACGGATTTTTCTTCGAACTCAGAGCTCCACCCTTCCGCTCACTGTCTCAGCATGCGTGGCTCTTGTCTTTCACGTTCCCATCAATTTTCTTTTAGTTGTGTATTTCAGACTATCAATTCTGGGTGTCGCGCTAGCTGCCGTGTGGACCAACTTCAACATTGTTATATGCTTGGCATCATACATATGGTTGTCGGGACTTTACAAGGATACTCTGCCGGGGCTGTCGACAGAATGCCTAAAAGGGTGGACATCATTTCTGAGACTGGCAATCCCCAGCTGTGTGTCCGTGTGTTTAGAGTGGTGGTGGTACGAGTTGATGGTTCTTCTCTGCGGGCTATTGCTAGACCCCGAAACAACTGTAGCTTCCATGGGAATTCTGATCCAGACGACGGCGTTGCTTTACATTTTTCCATCGTCGCTAGGCATGGGAGTTTCTACGAGAGTTGGAAACGAGCTCGGTGCAAACAGGCCGGCCAAGGCCCGCACCGCCATGATAGTGGCAATTGGAAGCGCGGCCGTATTGAGCTTTATAGCAATGAGTTTCACAGTAACCGTGCGTCACGTCTGGGGTAGAATGTTCACCAAAAATGAGCAGATTTTGTCACTGGTGTCGTCGGCACTGCCTATAGTGGGCCTCTGTGAGTTGGCCAATTGGCCGCAAACCACGGGGTGCGGAGTCCTCCGAGGCAGTGCGCGCCCGACCATGGGCGCAAATATAAATCTGGGCTCCTTCTATTTGATCGGGACGCCTGTTGCATTGATTTTCAGTTTCTTGTTGAAATTTGAATTTGTGGGTCTATGGTTTGGCATGTTGGCAGCGCAAGTTTCGTGCCTCATCCTCATGTTGTTTGTCATGCTGCGGACGGACTGGGACATGCTGGCGGAGAGAGCCAAGGAGTTCACCGCCGGCATCGCTGAAGCTTCACCAGAGAAGCCAAGGATACATGTTATGTGCAAAGAAGCCAAGGAACACTGTGTGTGCAAAAATTTATACATCCCATATGAACAAACAGATGCACAGCCTCTCCTAACGGTGGTTATCGCGTAATTTGCGTGTAATTCCTTACTCTGAAGAAGGCGACTGCTTCTAGATTTAGGCCAGTGGAGTGCAATCCTACTCATAGATATTCCAACAGTTTGAAGGAATCATGAACTACTTAACTGAAATGCGAGGGAGCTGTACTGCCTCTAAAATAAGTTCCTACATTAATGTTAACATCTTGCAAGTTGCGACTAAATTGGATATCCTTTGTAATGACGTCAGCGAAAGCATGTCTTCCAATCTACTCAAGGTAGCCTTGGGCTTAGCCAGTATGGAGCTTGTCGTTGAGAATTTAGATACGTATGCAGGGCAGTGCTTTTCCATTTATTTGTCAATTTTTACGCATAACAATATATTTAACAAGCCAGATTCTCTGTCAACTGTAACTTGCTATTATTATACATCACATACTTCACGAGATTGCTATTATTATATATCACATACTTCACGAGATTTTGATTGTGGTTAGGGGAGAGGGCCCAGTAGTCGTGCACCCTAACTTCGCGCTTCTAATTATCCTACGTCGAAATTTCAAATCACTCCCAATTTTTTACAGCAGCTTACTTGGCAAGTTCTCTGCTTATAACTAAGGTTTCAGGGCCACATCATCAAATATGATGCCACATCAGCATGCGTTTTTGTCAAGGTGTCCAAAAAGGCCCCAAAAATAGTGAGACCAATTCTCGTGCATTACATCATGAGTAGTTGAGCGCTGATGTGGTATCACATGATTGGTTGCTTTTTAGATCAAAAGCATACATTTTGTTTAATTATGGGTAGTCAAATCACAACTATTGGACATTATATAAACGACTATTGGGTATTATATTCACGATTGGGTGCACGACTATTGGACCCCGCACGACTATTGGGCCCTCTCCCCTAAATATCTAAACTTTGGTTTTCTCTCACACATATATAAAAAATATATTTTTATTATTTTAAGAATTGAAAAGGTAATATATTATTTTTAAAATGCGGATGGTGAAAATATCTGCTTTTAAGTGTAATCAAATTTAAAATAAAAAGATGAAAATGGTCTAATTTGAACTAGACTTAACATTAATAAAATATAGACTTGCAAAAAATATATATTTTTGCTGGATGTAATAAGGTATAAAGTGACCTCCTCACTATCAATTTTAGAATGCATAAAATTGATAGTACATTGTTCTTCGTATTTTAATGTATATTATAAATTATTTATATTTATTAAATCTTGATGGTTAAAACTGCATTCATGATCTTGTTTAAATCATATTTATTATAGATTGAATATTTTATAAATCTTTTGTTTAGATATGATATTAAAATTATTTTCTTAATTATAAGAGTTAAAATTGAAGATAGTGCAAAGTCTCTAAGATTTGAAATATATAATAAATCAAATACTTTATTAAAATTTAATTATTAATATAAAATATTGATAGTTCAATATTAATAATTATTTGAAGAAATATTTAAAATAAAAATAATATTAAATTTATACTTCAATCTTTTCATAGATATTATAGTAAATATTAGAGAAACTAATCTACTAATAATTGCATGTAGAACATTTTAATAAATAATAGAGCTTATCTTTTTAATAAATTATATTGTAAAATATCCCTAAAAGTTATATGATGACATTTTGAAATTTAATTGTGTTGTTTTGTCTCAATTTTTATTTAGTGGTTCACAATAATTCATCTTTCACAACCATGAATAGCACATTTAATATTTAGTTCAATGGTACAATCTTTATCAATCTATATCTCATAAATAGTAGTTCACATGATCAAGATTACTATAACAGGCATTATATAAAATCAATCTTATTTTTCTTTACTTTTAATTCCATATATGATGATTCACAAAAAAAATCTTCTATTTTAAATAATATGTATATCTTATTATTTTTCCATGCAGTCAAATCCACTTAGCTTACCTTATACATCTTTATATTTACATTAAAATACATGATTAAATGACTGACGTACGCTCTTTTAACGCTAGTTAAGGACTGGTAGAGTCTAGAGTTACTAGTTGTTACTACAGTTTTAAAAGCTACAGTCATCTTCCTAGTGCGAGCAAACGGGCGCCGTTCAAGATTGATTCCGCCCTAATGTCATTTCATTTTTATTTGTAAATTTAGCGCATAATAATCCAAAGGTAAATATGAAAGTTTGGGATAAAATAAAAAGTTTATTACGGCGTTAATAAAGCTTTGGGATAATAATCTTTTGGGTGTCAAGACGGCAATGAAAGATTCGCGGTGCTCCGCTAACGTGGGACGGCGGCATCGTTGAAATTAAGGCTTTCATTTAAATCTATTATTTTTTATTCATTCAATGAAGAACTTAAAATGCTTGTACGTGGAGGAATTTATTAGACAAAGTAACCAGTTAGGATAAACATAAATATTTGATTGATTGTTTATTAAAATTTAGAGTATGTAAGGATATTGGAATGGAATTGCAATAAACTTTTGGAATTTTAATTAGAGATTAATTTTATGGGTTAAAATATATTAAAGTTAGTGTAGATATTTTAAATATAATCTAGATAAATATATTAAATGATTGTTTTACAAATTATATGAATGTTTTTTTTTTCTTTACAACAAGGTGGTCCTTGTGATCCAGCCCAACGGCTCAGCACTCTGGATACCTTGGGTACCTGGGGCAAGCTAGGGCGAGACTAGCCCCCTATGGGTGAGATCCCCCACCCGCAAGAAGTCCCACCTCTTAAACCTGGGAGAGAGTTGAACCCGAGACCAGTGGGAAGCAAACCCACCACCCAAGCTATAAACAGATAAATAAATATGCAAAGTTGTTTTGCTTGAAAGGAATTGTATTTTATTTCAACATTATTTTATTTATTTCATAAATATATGAATACATAAATTTTAATTTTGATTTAAGAATTATTTTATTTTATCTACATCATTTTTTTTTTTTAGGTAAGTGCTATCTAAGGGGGTAGCTCCCTCTATTAATCTGAAAATGGTTTACAACAACCATATGACATCAACGATACAAATAGCCAATGCCTTCGGCCACATCTACCATCCTAACAATTACATTTTCTTCTATTAAGCCCGGGTTGAACTGTTATCTACATTGTTGTTTTCTTTTATGTAATTTTAATTTTATTTCTGGAAAAACCATCATGTATTTTGTTTTTCTTTCACTACAAAAAAATGTAGTAAATATTATATGCTATTTTTTAATAATTTAATTCTATAATGCTCTTAGCCACACTCCTAGGACAATAGTTAACAAAGAAACTTTTTTTTGAAAGGAAAATGCCAATGAACCAACAAAACATGCCATACTACAAACCAGAGTGCACATAAGTGTCATGTCAACCACAAAAAACAATGAAAATAATAATAAGAACAACCTCACCATTGTTATAACTAGGTGGCACTAATGAAAGACTTGCCAAGCATTGAACAAAACCATGATGATGAACATACAAGAGGCAAACAACATCCAATGATGATTCAGTAATAACCCACATTTGTGCTCTTGTGAATACAACACAAGAGTAGGATGAAGAAATCAAAAACCTTGAATCCCCACCTAAACCAACAATTTTGATGTTTTATGTGCTTCTCTTGCACTCTTAGGATCTTTCACCTAAAAAGAGAGAGACGAAACCCCAAAATCGAAGTGGTTCACTCAAATAAAGGATTGTGTGATGTAATTAAGACTAAATGCAACAATTTAAATGCAACTAAATGATGAAATTGATTGACTATGAATGAAAAAATAATGTAATATGCAATATTTGAAAACACAGTGAGATATGCAAGAATGAACTAAAACATGAACAAATGCAAAAAAAAATTGAAAGAGGTTGATCAGAGTGCACCTGAGAATTAAATGTTGAATCTGGAAGGCTCTGAAAACTGGCAGAAATCAATGTAAATCACCAATGGGACTCATTCACCACTGATGGCAAATCAGTCTTGCTTTTGACAAAAAAACTAAAAACTGCTTTCCAATTGTTGGGAACTGGAATTTGACAAAATCACCTTGTTCATCCTTAAGGTGGGACTCATTCGCCACTGATGGTGAATCATTCCTCCTCCAAAATTATGTGAAATCAAAGGTCAATTCTGCAGCTCTAGATCTGCACTTGTCTTCTTGTCGGGTTAACAAAGTCAAATTTGTAGAAAACGGGCTGTAGGTTGTCCCTAATCTTGAAATAGGGTTTAGTTGACTTGAAACACTTTGTTGAATTGTTGACCAGCTTTCAACACCTAATTGCTTGACAAATCTACATACAAAATTCTACAAACACACATGAAAAAGGGGAAAAATGGTTAACGGTTAGAGTATATGGATTTTCCTTGATCAAATCCCACTTTGGTAATCAAACCCTTAATGAAGAAATGAAATGGAATGAACAAGGAATGATGAATCAGTAACATGCAAGTGTTCTAAACTCACCAACCTTGTTGAATAACTCTAAAGATATGGGTTGGTCCAAGATGTTTGATGAATGCTTGATTAAATGATGCAAAGTGCTTGAATGCTAATTGATGTTGAATAAGTGAATGCAAGTGAACTTGATGAATTGGGAGATGTAAACTGAGAAGAAAAACACTTATTTATACACACTTATGCCCTAATAACTCAATAATGGGTATGTGCGAGATCATCATGGAAAAAATAGGCCCTTAAGTGGAAAAAAAATTAGAAAAATCAGAGTTAAGAAACTTGACGTAAAAAATGAATAAGTTATCTATATTATTTCAAAAATATGTAAAAATAGAGTCTGTATCAAATTGAATGTAGTTTCTAAACTACTAGGTTTATTTTAAAAAAAAATCTATTTAGTGAAAAATTGAAATTTCAATGCAGTAGGACTTAAATTTCAGGGAAAAAATAAGTAGGTGTTTGTCTGACCACCCTAACCACAATAAAATGATAATATTTTTTTATAAAATTTTAGATATAAGTAGGACTCATGTCCAAATGTGATGCATATTTTTGTAATTTTTCCAAGTAAATATTTAATTATGAATTTTTATTACAACTTTTTAAAATATAAAAACTTCATTATCGACCACCTTAACTTGGTCAAAACTTCATGAAATTCAATTTTTTTAATCCTATAGTATGTAAAGCATAGAATGTGGACATGTTTCAAATTCAAAAATGTGATCTTGTTTGAAAGCTATAGATGTTTTCAATCATCCTATCAATCGGGACTTTAGTCGTAATTCAAATAGAAAATAAATAATAATTATTTATTAAATTCAAAGTAAAGCATAATTTATATTGGTGGAAAGTTGAGAATCTCCTTTAAAAACCCTTTTTGTTTCATCAATTTTGGGTAAAAATTATAAATCGACCACATACCCTACACATACCCATCATATCGCCACTTTTTGGCCCATCATGATCCTCCACATACCCTAATACATCATCATAGGCCGTCATAAGATATTTCTAAATAAAAAATCGTAAGAAAATTTGAATTATTTTGAATTTGGAGCAAAGAGGGACTCATTCGCCACCCATGGCAAATAGGTCCCACCTTTGGCTTGTAAGTGGGTGTTAGGAATTAAGTCACATTTAATGTTGTTTGTCGGGTTTACATTAAAAAATACACTTAATTAAGTCTTATGAGTGGATAAAGGGGTCAAATAAAGCATAAGAAAGGTGTAAATAGTGAAATCAAGCCTAGAAAAGCGTGAAATTGTGTTACAAGACTTTACAACACTTTAGAATAGGACTTGACAGGTGATGAAAAGGTTATTTTTAGGTAAACTGTAATGAAAAGAGTATAAAAGTGTAGAAATTTGTTATGTAACACTTCACAACACCTTCACAAGACGTCATAATTTGAATATTTAGGACCTAATGTGAATGCATAAGTTACATTGCAACATTAAATCAAAGCAAGACAAGTCAAGGGTATGTGCAGAATCATGATGGGCCAAAAAGTGGCAATATTATGGGTATTTGTAGGGTATGTGGCTGGAAACTTTTTTTTAACCCAAAATTGATGAAATGAAAAGGGTTTTTAGAGGAGATTCTTAGCTTTCCACCAATATAAATTATTCTTTAATTTGAATTTAATAAATAATTATTATTCATTTAAATAATTATTATTCATTTTCTATTAGAATTACGACTAAAATCTGACCAATCGACTGATGAAAAACATCTATAACATTCAAGCGGTATCACGTTTTAATCAAAACATGTGTCATTCTATACTTTCTATAGGATTAAAAATAAAAAAATAAATTTCATGAATTTTTGACTTCAAGTTAAATGAACATTTATCTGGTGCCCTTATATTTTAAAGGCCTAATAAAAATTCATATTGACTACTTAGGAAAAGTACAAGTATGCATCACATCTGAATTTATGAATAAATCTACTATATATAAAATCTTATAAAAAACATTGTCATTACAATATGTTGAATTGATCTTTTCTTTTTCCTTGAGAATTCAAAGACCCTTCTTTACATTAATTCAGTACCATAAATAATTTTATTATTTTAAAATGAGCCTGGTGGTTTTAGAAACTACATTCAATTATACAAATTCTATTCTTGCATATTTTGGGGAAATAATATAGATAACTTATTCAATTTTATGTCAGGATTTGCTTAACGATGATTTTTTTTTTTTGAATTTTTGCCATTTGGGCTTTGTTCAAGATGATCCTGCACATACCCTCAAACATCACAAGAGAAAGACGCAAAAGACCATGAAAATGTCAATGATCCTTTTTTCTATGGTACATTTAGCCCCCACTTTAGTGAGAGGATGAACTTGCTTCAAACTCACACTAAAGTAGCCATGCATATCGAGAAGAAGGTCCAAATGCACTTATGTTAGCAAAATGGAATGACAACGATCAAGAGGGATGATCAAGGCCCCAGGATGAAGATCCCATGGAAAATTAAACTTAAGAACAAAGGAACTCACATGAGAAGAAAGAGAAGAAAAGGGAGAATCAAATCAAGCTTCGATCATTTGTCCAACTAGTTGTGGATTATATCTAGGCTTTTTGTGAGAAAAAGAGAATGCATACTCACTCTAGGGTGACAAAACTCATGGCAGTCTGCTGGGTGAGAAGACCCAAAAGGGTGAAGTACATACGCTATTTGGTATGCACTCACAAACACATAGGTGGCTATGGGGAAATTCATTCTGCTGAATGGGATTCCCGCTCAACCATATTAAAGTTATACCTCGTGATAACTTTAACAAGGTGCCACAAGGGAAAATGTTAGTTTTTGCTTCATGAGACAAGCAAAGATTTGTATGCTTAGAACTCATAAACAAAGAGCAAGGTACTACAAACATGCAAGTTGCGTTATGCAAGGTAGAAAATGTGTAAAATGTAAAACGCAAAAGATGTTCAAAAGAGTCTTGTTAAGTTCATGCAAGGTTTGTCACTTAGGGTTCAACATTGTGTCTATTATCTCCAATAGAGGACCAATCAAAGAATATAATATTTACAACTTATAGGATACAATGTGTTGCATCAGGCCACTAAGAGGAATGTCATATGCTAAGATAGATCACACTTATGAAGGACATCACACCCAATGTCATCCACAAGGTGACAAACACATCATTTTAAGTGACAAGGCTACACTAAGAATCAAGAATGCAAATGAAATGATGCCAATGTATGCCCCCCACTTTAAAGGAATTGCTACACATCATTATGTGAGAAATTTCTTTAATGTAGCAAAATAAAAATGCAAAAAAGAAAAACAATACATGAGAGCCAACTTGGAAAGCCCCTATACCAAGTCATATGTTTCCGAGAAAGGATATGTCATGTAAACAAAAAAAGAAAACAAAAGAAAAGGAGGTTGGCCCCTAGAAAGGAACACACCAAACACATAAGGGATCTATGGATTTGGGGTCAGTATGTTTATTGCAACAATGTTTTTACTAAAGAGCTCAAAATTGTCATCATTCCCCAAATACACATAGAACTGGAATAATGACACAAAGAGAGTAGAAAAAAAAAGAAAAAAAAATTCCATTTTGGGTCAACATGGAAGAGACATTGTGGTCTCAACGCTTTGCATCATCCCAAAAAGTAAAACACAAGCGAAAAGAAAAGGAAAAGCTTTTGGGTCAACATGAATGAGACATTGTGGTCTTAATGCCTTGCATCATCCCCGAAAGGAAAAACACAAGAAAAGAT
>VDFB02000002.1:130809292-130831467 GCA_007258455.2 Sequoia sempervirens | reverse complement strand
TTTTCTAAAAATATGCGATTTCAACAAAAATCAGGATTTCCTAGAAATTGTAAACCAGTATTTTGGGATCACCCGATATTTTATATTTTATATTTATTTCTCACATCATAAGCACCAAATTTTGGGTTCAATGTTGTATGTTATATAAATAAATGTAATATTAACATATTTATTGAAAATGATTTTATATATCCATCCCTTAAATATTCTAAATTATTCTCTATTTTATGTGTGGAGGGGCTCAACATTAAAAATTAGAGTGCAAGTTGAGCCTATCTTTGATGTTGGAGTAGAGTGAGCTTAATCACATAGTTAATGTTAGAGAGGAGGACCAACCACACATAGTTAATTTCAAGTAGGCCCAACCAAGTTTAAATGTTGGAGAGTGTTCAATATTGCTTCCTTCTAGAGGTATGTATGATATGAACCTGAAATGATGAAAATGTGGTATGGTGCTATCATATGGTTTTAGGAAATAGAACACACCCACTTTTCCAATTTCATTCAAGGATAAACCTTGAGATCTCAATGCAAAGGAGAAAGAGATCTGACAATAGGGTATCCTAGGATATGTTTAGAGATTAATTAACCTACTGAATGAGGGGTTCACCACCAAGTTTATACTTGGAAAAGACAATGAAATGAAAGATGAAATCCAAAACCCTAACATGATGTAATGATCTACAAATTGACCTATAAAAGTGAATGAAACAAAACAAAAAGCTACCAAAAGGAAGATGTGCACCTAGGAATCTAGACATGATAGGAAGGAGTCTTGAAATGCTGGAAATTTTGACTTTTTGACCTAGTGGGATTCATTTGCCATTCTGGGTGAATCAGTCCTAGTTTTGGATTTTTGCACAAAAACAAGTTTCAGACAAAAGGGTATCTGAATCTACAAAAAAAATTGAAAAAAAAGTACAGTGGGACTCATTTGCAACTTGTGGTGAATGATTCCAATTTAGATTTTCTAGAACTTCAAGATTTGAATCTAGTCTTCATATTTTCCCTTTCTATTCCCCTTTGTTTCTGGATCCAAAACCCTAATTTTGGGGTTGTAGGTGACTTTTTGGTGAAGATTACAACCTTTCCAATGGGGAGACAACTCCAACAACTTTCTCCAAGCTTGTAACCTAATATTTAATGATCTTTCAAGCTTAAAGACACCTAGATATGCAATCACACATGTAAAGAGGATAAAACTTATTGATTATTAGTGAATGGGGATTTGCCTTGGTCAAACCAATTATAGGTAATTAAACCAAATGATGAAACAATGAAACAAGGACATGAAACATGGAAAATGCTACCTTGAATGATGCCTTGTAAATGATGTCTTGTAAATCTGCAACCCAACATGAAATGTCCATGAAGGATGTAGATCTTGATCTTGACAATAGGAGTAGAACAATGCTTGATATTGGATCTAAAATGCTACATCACAACACTAGATCAATAAAATGCTTGATGCTTGATATGCTTGACATGATGATGGATCTTGAATTGCTACAAAAATTAATGAAGAATTCTACCCTTGAATGCTTGAAAAATGATCTTGAATGCTCTCTACATGTTCTTGTGAAGTCTTGGAATGCTTAAATCTTGAATGCTTGACTTGATAACATGTAGGCTTGTGTAAAATAATGATTTGAGAGCTTTTTTATATAGGAAATGTACTCAAATGACCATTTATTTGATCCCAAAAGTCAACATAAAATAAATTTGAACTTGAAACCAAATTTTCTCGCTTAACACCTCAAAATAGGCCAAATGGGACTCATTTTCCATTTGTGGAAAATGGGTCCCACCTGGATGGGACTCATTTCCCATTTGTGGAAAATGGGTCCCACCTGGATGGGACTCATTTTCCATTTGTGGAAAATGGGTCCCACCTGGATGGGACTCATTTTCTCACAATGGAAAATGGGTCTCATAGGGCCTATTTTGACTACTAAAGTGTCGAGGAGTGTGTAAATTAAGCTTATATGTTGATATTGTTAGGTTTTTGATTAAAATATGGCTTGGGATGAATAATATGGAGTCATAAGGGCCTATTAATGATGATATAAAGGTTATAAATGCAAGGGGTACCAAAATTCAATGGGAAAGTGTAAATAAATACATTTTACAACATTAGATTAAGGAAAAATAGGTCTATTTAGCTAAGAAGGGCCTAAAATCCCATGTGAATGTGTACAACACATTACAACACTAGATTAGATCCACTTTAGTTTACAAGCCTCCTAAATTTAATGTGAATGTGTCAATAAATACACTTTACAACATTAAATTAGGGAAAAGTTAAGTTATTTAGCCTAGAAGGGCCCAAAACCTAATGTGGATGTGTAAAACTCATCACAACACTAGATCAAGGCAATATCGAGTCCAATTTATCATTAATTATTCCAAAATTAAGCAAGGGAAAGGTGCACCATTTTACTGTCATTACATCTATCCCCCACTTTGGTGAGAGGATGAACTTGCTTCAAACTCACACTAAAGTAGACATTCAAGAGGGGTCCAAGTGTACCAATGCAGATGGTTTAGGATAACAAATATTGAGGAGTTGGTCAAGCCCCCAGGATCCAAGATCCTAAGTAAAACTGACATAAGTGCAAAAGGACACACACAAGGTGTATAATATGCAACATCAAGATACACAAACATGCAATGTTAATGACTAAAATAAAGAGAAAGAAAAATAAGAAAAAACAAAAAGATGGATCAAGCTTCAACCATTTGTACAACATGATGTGGATTACGTCAAGGTTGTTTGTTCAAAAAAAAATGCATACTCACTTTGAGGAAATGAAAATTCAAGTTGTCCATTGGGTGAGAAGTTCAAGAAGGTGAGACACATGTACACTCATGGCCGGTATGTGCTTACACACACACATGAATGGCTAAGGGAAAGTCATGCAGTGGATCAGCTTCCTATCAAACCATACCAAAGTTCACTAATACATTTGACTACAAAATAGGGTGAAACTGTCCGACGAAATATGTAAAATTTGATGTTCATCGGGTGCTTGTAAAATTTGATGTGTAATTTTCAATTTTTTGAAAGTTTATCCCCGACGTTCATCGAAATTTTGATGAACTTGGGGTTCGTCAAAATGTCGGCTATCAATTTCATCGAATTTTTGACAAACATGAAAAATTAAAAAAAATCAAATTGTGGCCGACATAAAGAAAAGTGAGTTCATGCCTGATTTATTGCGACAGTGTTTTGCTCTACTTGAGACAGTTTGTGGAGAACTAAGGATGATTTTCTTGGGAAAAATTAGAAAAAATTCAAGAAGATATCGCTAGTTTGAGGGTAGTCATTGTCTTTTTGAAGAATTTAGTTGTGAAGTCAGATTTGTAGTTCCAGGTTTGAAAATCATATTTTAAAGCAACATCTCATCAGATTTCATTTTTAGAGGTTAAGGGTTTTGAGAATTTCATGTCCATATTTTGTTGTGTGGAATCACGATAAGATCACAACCGAGGAACAAATTCTTGTGACTGTAATTATGTGATCCATAACTCTATTAGTCATGTGGCATAGTTGTGCTATAACAAATACAAGATGCATTCATGTGTGACCCAAGTTTAATGTGGCTATGTTGTGATAGAAATGGAGACACTCATATAATGTAGTTAATTCAGGTTGTATAATGTAGGTTTCAATCATCATTAGGTGCATTCAGGTTTTCTCAAGTTTAACAGGTTAGGATGTAATTATAACATGATTAAAGAGTGATTACCTCTTGCTGCAATAAAGAGCCTATAACTCTGGTTGATATGCAGAGTGGTTGTGTTATATCAATTATGTAGTGCATTCAAGCACAACCCATGTTTAATGGGATATTCTAGAGAGTGATCAAGATTTTCTAAACCTTATGAATGTTACTTTGACATATATTTGCATAATCTCAAATTCCTTCAGAGGCTTTGAAGTATCAATGTATCCTATATAGGGTTTAGAATGATTTCTTTTAATTAAAAAAATAAATAAATGATGTATTTCCCTGTAATTAGATAATGTGGAGATCTCCTAAATCTGCCCCAACACACTATCCTCTTTGGCACTGTATTCATTACTCCAGCTACTAGGTTTTGCATGTGACATATTTAATATCTTCATGACCATGGCTTTTAAATAGATCTCAGTCTTTGCTTTAATCCTTTTCATGGTAACCCTTGATTTCCATAATCCACCTTCAATCTCTTCTAAGAATGTTGTCTTAAGCTAGACTGCATAGTATGCATATAAAGAAGTCCTTCATACCTGCCATTGTTCCAAACCACCACTCACTGCATTGCTTAAAATGTTGCCTCCATAAGCACAATAGCATGTTTAATTTAAAATCATGGTTGCTAGTGATTGACCATTAAGGTCACCACTTTCATCATGAAGATACAATGAGATTTTTTGTCTTCAAACTCAAGGCATTATGGAAGATAACATTGTGAATTGTTTGTTGTGTAGGATTTGATTTTCTTGCACATTTACTGCTTTGCTAACTTCCTTTAAGACTGGGTATTGCACCCTCAGCCGCAATCTCAAATAACTCACTCACTATCACTTGAAGATTCCTTTCATGAGCATCCTTCTATAAAATCAAACTATGCCCTATAGACTACCTACTTACTATAGGGGACTCATTGTTTCATGGTATTGTAGTTCTTAAGATCCTTCAACCTTATTGACACTACTTCACAGTCCACAAGGTATTATTCACTATTATCCCATCTTTGGTGAGTCTCAAAACACTACTCAAACATGCAATCCATTACCTCCATTATACAATATTAATGGCTAAGAAGAAACATTGAACCTATGATTACCACTATTACTTCATTTGGATAGTCATTCCCTAATTGCATTTGCCTCATCTAACACTACCAAAAGCATTTGGAAAACCCTTAAGGTCAGCAAGGGGGTAAGGAAACTCATTGTTAAAATCTCCACTTTACTATGCAAGGTTTGAGCTTTATTATCTTGTCACCGCTTAGCCTATTTTTGACTGTCACATCTCAAGTGACTCTCATTCTTCTTACCATAGATTGCATTTACAAATGTCACTAAGCTACATAGTGTGCTTGTTATTTGCTACAATCTTTAGATTGCAAGATTTTGCTATTACCTATAATGTCTCAATCTTTCTGGTATTGCAACCTCACTAATCCACTGTAGTTATTGTTTATATTTCTATGGAGGCCTAGGGTTTGTACCCTAATCATGCTCTTACCAATGCTTCTATTGTTTCTTATTAGGGCTCTCTCAATGTTGAGGGCCCTAGGGATAAGCTCATCATAAGAAGTGACACATTGCATCTTTAACTAAAAGGATAAATCCGTATTGACATTAGCAATGATGATTCTGACTTGTTGCTCCTTAGGAATGGGTCACTTTCTCTTACTAGCTCGCTACCTCCATTGTTGTAGGAATTTTGTGATCAAGTTCAATATTCTGATTTTAGGAGTCTTAACGGTTTGAAATCATAGTAAAATCAGAATTTAATAAGTTTTGGAATTAGCATTGTAAAGTGTTTTTGGGGTCATTAACTTCAGACTATCTTCTCTTTTGCAGGGGTGGTTGCATGCCAAATTTTTTTTGGTGTAAAATATAGAATTATTAGATTATGTTATCTATCTATGAATAAAAATTATTGGAGTGTGAGTTTGATATTTTTTGAAGATCTAAATAGTCAAGCTTGGTAAAGAAAAATCATGTCAGATAATATTAGTCCAGAACAAAATGAAGAGACACTTGATATATTGTGGGCTAGATTAAAAAGAAAAGGTTGATGGGAAATGTTATTGTCCTTGCAATAATTACAAGGGATTAAAGATGAGACGAATTTTAATCACAACTAAGAAACATTCTAGGTAGCATGGTCACGTTGAAAGGGGGCATGATTATCATCCATTGGTAAGTTGTTCATTATATGTGTTTATATTGATTGAATTTGTAAATGTTTATATTGTTTTAACATATATATATATATATATAAAATCACTTGATCATGATCATGGTTTATTTGTGTCTATCATTATTATAAAGGTGGGGCACCCTAGGGAAGATGATATGGATTATCACAGCCCGGAGAATGTGGTTTTGCAAGCCGATGAACATGGAGCTATGAATATCAAAGATGAAGTTAATGATCCTATGGAAGAAGACGATCATGCGCCAGAAAACATAGTTGAAGATGATGGTACAAGTACATTGATCCATGCCACATTTAGTGGCAGAGCTCATCATGATGATCAAGATGACTTTGATGATGTTCATGATTTACCTGTACTTGACAAGGCATACGAGCCCCTTTATGAAGGCTCTGAAACAACTCTTCTCTCTACTATATTGTTGTTGTTGAACTTGAAGGTTATGAATGGTTTATCAAACATAACAATCTCATGGATGTTAAGGTATGTCATATATGTCATCTTTTTTCATCTATTTTAATTGTTGTTAGTTCATCACTAGTAAATAAAAGATGAAATATGTACCATTACTATTATTTATATGAACAAATTATTTTTTGTTGTAGATTGATTGGTGAATTTTTGTTACCACCATCAAATATTTTACCTCGCTCATACTGAGATTTATGTGCCATTATGAAAGATATCGGAATGGAGTATCAAGCAATAGATGCATGTCCCCATGATCATATTATATATCATAAGCAAAAAGGAATTTGCAACAGAATGCCCAAAATGTCATATTAGTAGATATCGAACAGATCAACTAACAAAAATGGTGCCTCGCAAGGTTCTTCATTATATTCCCATTATTCCACGTATGCAACAATTATTTAGGTGCGAAAGCTTAGCACAATTGATGGATTACCATGCACAAAATAGAAGTGGAGATGACATTCTTCGAATGCCTATGCAGATGGTTCTGCATTTAGGGACATGGAGGAAAAATAGCCACACTTTAAAGAAGAACCTCGTAATCTCAGGCTTTCATTGGGAGCGGATGGTGTCAATCCATTTGGAGAGCTGAGATCTATTTACTCAGTGTGGCCTATTTTTGTTATCAACAATAACATTCCTCCATGGATGTCAATAAAGAGGGAGCACATAATGTTGTCAATGATTGTTCCAGGTATTTGTTTACATCAATTTTCTTTAACGTAGTAGCATCTCATTTGTCTTATTTGTTGCATAATGACTTATATTTTTTTCATTCAATAGTCATGTACATTAATTTATATATATTGTAGTAAAATGGTTATAATAATTATGTAATGTTTATGTTTATTCAACTAGGTAAGTACCAAGTTAAAGATATGAATGTATATATTGAGCCTCTTATCGATGAGCTACTAAACTTATGGATTGGCATCACTATGTATGACATCTCCAGACCAATAGGACAAAGACAATTTCAATTCCATGCAATGCTTGTATGGACAATTCATGATGCCCCAGGGCTAACACATTTTTGTGGTATGTTATAATGTTCGACTACACTTTAACAATATTTGAATTTGATGAAGTAAGGTATCATGAATATTTTTTAAAATAATCTATTCATTATATAATTATAAAATTGACATATTTAATCAATTATATATAATTTTGTAGGTCTTCAAACAAGAAAAATTGCATGTCCAATTTGTGGTCCAAGATGAAATCTCATCGTTCAACAAGTTTAGGAAAGTAGGTGTTTGATGGTATAGCACTTCCTCCATAAAAATAATAAGTATCGAACTACTAAAAAGAATCTTTTCAATGGGAAAGAGGAAACTACATCAAAACCACGAAGAATGACACCTCTGCTATGGAAGTTGGAATATAATAGAATTAATCATCAAGGTTATACATCAGATCAAATTGTTTATCTATCATATATGATATGTTTTGAATTTATATTTTTATATTGTGTTGTGTTTACTCATGTTGTAATTGACAATGATTGTCGTTGTTAATTTGTTTAACTTATATGCTTCATGAAGGTCATGAGAAGGCATTAATGATCGGCTTCCACGAGGGACTAAAAAAGAGAAAATTTAGTAGGTTGCCCTACTATGAGCAGCTACAAATGCGTGCATTTGTTATAATATAATGCATATCGAAAGAATATAACAAAAATGTTATGGAAAATATTGGATGGAAGATATGACAAAGAAAATTGTCAAAATTTTTAGTGACATTAGGAAGCCAATCATGCAATGAAAAATGTCATTCAATTAAATAGCGATGGAGACCAAATTAATATAAGTTCCCTTCCTTGGTTATTAATAGAGCAACAAAGCAATGCTATAAAAGAAGTCATACAAAAAATTTAGATTTCCCACAGGATTTGTTGTGAACATAAACAATATAATAACAAAGAAAGGTGAATTTGGGTCGGGGATGAAAACGCATGATTGACATACCTTCATTAAGGTAATTATTTTGGTATATTATATACACTTGTATAATGCATGTACTTTTCAGTGTATTGTGTTTACTACTTTTTGGAAAAATAATGAAAAGATCATTTTATAATTGTTGCAGTACATTCTACCTCTATCTCTCTAGACAACTTTGACAACAATGTCAAGCAAGTTATATATGATCTTGGAAAATACATGAGTAAGTGGCGAGATTTGTTCAATTCCTTGTATACATCTTATAATTTCCATTTGTTTTACTTGTTATGTAATATACTGTATATTTTTGTTAAATCTCGTTAATATATTTGCGCCTTGAATCACTTGTAGATGGTTGTCATCTAAAGAAATCCATAAAGAAGATATAAATTATTGGAAGAGAAAAATTCCTGTCTAATGTGTGAAATGCAAAGTGTCTACCTTCAACATTTTTCAATGCACAAGAACACTACCTCATACACCAAGTTGAGGAGATTGAATTGTGTGGACCTGTACACACAAGGTCAATGTGGATGGTTGAGAGGCACTTGAAATTTTTGAAGGCTTTGGTTAGACAAAGAGCACATCCTGAGGGTTCTATGGTGGAGGGATATATGGTATACCAGACCATGGTGTACATTAGTGAATATCTTCCTAAGTTTGTAGCAAAGATCCATGTAGATCACATTTGGGATCCCAACTCCATTAACAAATTCAAAGGGGAGTACTGTTGGGGAAAGGTAGATTGAGGAAAGTGAGAGGTAATTATAAGATGGTCATGGAGATTAATTGGAATACATTTTACATATGGTTTTTATGTATATTGTACTTATTTAATTTTTAATCTTCAATATACATCAATTATAAATTAAGGTTGTATATTGTGGTATTTAACTAATTATCGCCGTTTGTGAATTTCAATTTATTTTGGTATAGTTGCTCGAGAGTGGGATGCACTACATTTGTACATCATCAACAATCTTGATTGGATGACGGTATGGATTGAATGATGTCAACAATCTGGTCGTGCATTAACATGGGAAGGTGTGGCTTCATTGGTTAAAAAGCTCATCGTAATGGAGATTCAATGTTACACAAAGGGAAATTGATTTAGCATATAGATTAAGAGATAAACAGGTACGTATAAATATATTAATCACCCATATTATTTAATTATTTTCAAGTATATTGATGTATATATATCTTGAGATTGTTTTCTTTGCATACATTTGGCTAAGAATAAATATGTTTATCAACTGATGATATTGCAATAATTTTTACATGTTTGACATATTGCAGGTGAAACACCACAAGGCTATGTGGTGCAATGGTTGTAAATTTCGAATCAAAATATTGGATGACATGAAGAAAACTTGTGATTCTAATATAACTGCAGTCTTTTAGGTGACTAATGTTTCATCTAGAAGTGACATACATCCAGAAGTCTCTGAAAATCGATACTATGGGATTTTGGATGATATACTTGAGTGTGACTTTAAGTCCTTCAAATTAATTTTGTTTTTTGTCCTATGGTACAGGCTACAATTGAATGAAAATGATCCTGAGAGAACTGTTATTGAACATGATAATTGATTTACCATGGTTAATACAAGGTTGATCGAGCAAGCTAGAAATGAGCCCTATGTTCTTCCAAGCCAATGTGAGTAGGTATTTTACTCAGAGGTTCCAGGTAAACTGAGTTGGTCATTTGTTGTTAGACATGATCCAAGAGGAAGGCTGGTAAAGTATAATGTGGTGGAAGAAGATACTTAAGAACTAGAAGATGATGTAGATGATGATCAGGATCAACAGTTAGTTGATGATGTCCCTGACGAAGATGTCAAAGAGGAGGAACTAGATGATGATGATGTAGAAGTTAATGTTCATGAAGATGACATTCATGTGGATGATGACATTATCGAAACTGATATCAATGACAATGATGATGATATGACCAATCCTTACAATGTTGAATCTGGATTAGATGATATAGACAAAGAGTTGGATGAAGAAGAAGATCAATGACATTGAAATGTATAAGTTATGCGATTATATTATCTGTTTGATATTAATTTCTTGATAGAATTATATTTGACTTATGTGGTTACATAATTAATTCATGATGTTTTTAATTTTTATGCCATTACATAATTAATTTAATGATGTACTTTTTAATGTTTGAAAGGTCAAAAAATTAAAGCATTTCAATGGTGATGTTAACAACCTTGAAATTAGTGTGTTTTATGTTTCATGTGATCATAAAAGATTAAAAAATTAGTTGTAGAGGTGGTTTTTTAGTGGTTGATGTGTATGTTGGTTCTTTTTACAATGTAACCAGGTTTGTCTTCTAATATACCTATGGAATTGCCAATTCCAATCGAAGGCAGCTCGAAGGATCTGAACCAACTGACGAGGACCTTAAAAGCCTCGCGTTAGCTCTCAAAAACATAGGTAAGAATACCTCAAGAGGTTACCAATCTCTTGGAATGTTTTAGGGTAGCAAACAAAGCCAAATGGTTTAAGCTTTCTACTCTTTAGGTGCTACTAGACCTAGGTGGGTGTACCTATGTGAATTGGGAAAACTTGACTTTTGATCTTCTCTCTTGCAGTGATTTGTCCATGATGGAAGATGGAAGTGGACAAATGAAATAAAATTTGGTATAGATCATATAGCAATATTCAAAACTAAATCCTAATATGCTCAATTAACAAATGTAAAGAAAAATGAATGAATCTTAATGATGAAAATGGAGAGACTAGTGCCTTATTGGGTATGCAGAGTCAAGAGAAATCTGAAACAAAGACTTCATTCTAGTAGACATTCAAGTTTTTTAGAATTTGATTTAGTTTATAACTTGTATAAACATGCAAGGTTATGACTACCAAGTTCTTCTTAGTGATCCAATTAACATTCTCTAATTACTACGATCAATTTAAAGGGTTTAATATTTACTGGAAAGGACCAATCAATTGACCATATAGATGCAGTAAATGTGCACTGACAAACCGAATGTAAACTTGTTACACCAATTTAAATAACCAAAAAACACCATATTGGAGACAACTTTAATAATACTTTCAACAAACACCATAAACAACTGATACTAGAAACAACTGCACCATATTATTAGATTTCAATTGATATCTCCATGATTCGAAACATGCAGCATAGTCTCATATTGGAAAAAAATTGTATTACATTCTATATTTTCTATCCTCTAACCTATTCTACTTATCGCTCCTTCATTTCATTTTGAAAATGGATATTTATACATTGAGAATATGAAAGGACGCATCCTTTCAGAAATCAAAATGTCATATGTTTACAAAACAAAAGATTAGAGGATAATTAAGCCCTATTAAGCCACAAGTGAGTTTTAGCAAGATGATCCAAATAATCTTGACACTCGTATGTATCTGCATCTCCAACCGCATTCCAGATCGTGATTTCCATATTTATCATCTTCTCATTCTAATCGGTCACTTCTTCTAACATTGTATTCTCTATAGAAGCTATCCTCATGACTTCATTTAACAATGATTCACTTTCATTCTTTCATCTGGAAGCTTCTTTTAGTTCCCCTTTGTCATCAGAGAATGCAATCAATGTTTTCTTGGCAGCATTTATCAAGCCTTGTTCGTCCCCTTGCAACTCATTGTAGAAGTTTTGATGTCAATTTATAATATGATTTGCAACTTCAATGGCTAGACTGTTAGAAGCATCTCTTTGATCTATCTCATGAAACTTCTCCACAATCCATCCATCCATCCTTTCATGCTCCTTTAATGCAGCAAGAGTATGTGAATGTTTGGCCCAAATTTTATTCAACCAAGGTGTTAAACTATCCTTCCTTTTCTTGATTATTGCAACAATTCCATCATGCTTTCCTTGGGAAGAAGCACTTGATCCAACCCAATGATCCTTTATCTAAGAGCTTTCTCCTTGAGTGAGCATCCTGGGTGTCTTCATTGTAACACCAACTAAATCCTTTAGTCTTTCATTTTCTCTCAACATTATTTCATTATTTGTTTTGTACATCTCCCTTTCCTTTATCAACATCTAAATTTGGGCCTTGTTCAGCTTTGTAATATTCACTCCAATTTCTGCAGTAGCCATAGGATCAACTTCCACAACCTTTAGGTTCATGACATGGCCAAATTCCTTTTCAGTATCAATGACCACTGATTTCCTGTGGGGTAGGTATAAGGCCCATATCATCAATGACCCTTCATCAATATTGTATTTTGATCCAGCATACACCTCTATTACACTTTCTTTGTCAAGCTTATGTGTAGCATTGTTGTCCCTCAAGAAACTATCAAAAACAAGGGCTGAATTGAGATCTAGCCCAGGAAAGATCATGACACCAACATCTTGCAACATTTTCCTCCCCTTTTCAGGGGTCATATTTGTCATTTCATCATCCACACATTTCCTCAATTCGTTCAGCAATTGTTCTTCATTTCCTGCAATGACATCATCAACCTTTTCTCTTATTTCCTTCCCCTTCTGTTTATACAAAAATGCTTTGAATTTTGGGGAGTTTATGAAATCATCATCTGAAACAAATGATCTATACTCAATATTCATTGCATCTGCATCACCACTCTCAACACTCAGCTCTCTAGTTGGGAAAACATACTATTGAGTTCTCAATCTGGATACCTTTTCTGGTTGGCTTTGTGGCACATTATCTTGTGGTGTCTCTTCCCCTGAAGAAAATTTCTCTGCGTCATGCAACCCTTGGTTATATCTTTCAACCACCATCTCAGCTTCATCTTCCTCCAGATTCTAAATCATATCATCAAAGGGATAGGGCACATGCTGATACTTTCCAAAGTGTATCTTCTCTTTGGTAGAATTGATATATCCTTCTGGGTCAAAGCTCTTCCTTGGTGATCCTCTCTTCATGTTGTACTGAAGTAGTTTGTCAAGGATCAAATTGTATCCTTCCTTGGCCAACACAGTGAAATCACCAAAGCACAATGAGTTAGGCATAAAAGCCTACTTCCCAAAAGAACTGAAATTCATTACACTGCAATAATCCATCTGCTTGACAATCTCCAGATATGCAATCCTGTTTGGAACTGTCTTTGGTAGAATGAAAGGGGCCTCTTCAAACCCATAGACTCTGATTATTGTAGCTCCCTCCAAACAATACCAATCTCCCCAGTTATGATCAATTTTCCCATTGAAATATTTTGGCCGAAGAAATCTCTTAATCTCATTTGATAATGAATAATTATAGGGATATTTATACAATATGTACAATGTTTTCACAAAATATTCTTCAAAATGAATGAAACTAGCATTAGAAAACTTGCTATCCCAAATAGCAGTCCATAATTAAATAGGTAATGCTTCACCATCTTTACCAAGCTGAGAAATTCTCATTTCTAGAGGCCATACTCCCAACTCCTATCCAAAATATAGTACCAGGTGCATTAACAATGAATAATGCCTGAGATAAAAATTAGGTGATCCACCTTTTATAGCCATCAGTCCTGAATCAAGCCCCCTAGAAATGTATGAGGCATAGTCAAATGGCCAAGAATTATGATACTAGATATCTGTTGTGATAATCATGGGCACAATTGACATATACTCTGGGGCATCCATTCCCAATACTCGACACACTAAAAAATAGGTGTATTTCATATAGGGTTCAAACAAGTCCACATGATAAGGGGGGCCCTCACTATCCTGCAGAGGATCTGGCTTTCTGCCTTGTTTAACTCTATGAATTGGCAACCTCCAACCCTTATAGGTTGTATCCATTCTCGAGAATTCCTTCTCCAATTCCTCGTGTATGATCTATTCATTGCAAAACCCTTCTAAATTGAAAACCTGCCCAATTGCCTCTTTTGATAGATATATTTGTGGCTTTCCAAATGGGTCACATATAGCTTTATGCTTCGGGTCATAGTTATCAGCCAACAATTTTACTAGTTCAACATTTACAAACACATTAGGGCACACCAGTTTTCCCAAATTCAGCTTCCATGGGTTGCAAACTGGTTGAAAATGACTTCTTCTATGATAATGGAAATTGAACAATTCGTACCCCCTTATGGTAGTCCAAAAGTCTCCTATGAATTTGCATTTGTCATCTAGTTTATCAATCTTTGCCCTAAGTTGTGCAAACCTTCTGGCTCTAGGCCCTGAACCAAGCAACTGATCAATGAGATCCTGGTTTAATCTTTGTTCAGTGCCCTCATGTTCTGTATCAATTTTCTATTTCTTCCCTTTCAATTGACTACTTTCACCCTATTTTCTGTAAGGAAATCTAGGAGCGCATCTAGTGAAAACTCCAAATAGTAGTGCCTTCAGTAACTTTCATTTCTATTAGGTTTCCTCAAAGACACAATCAACTATTTCCAAGTCCAGAACAGACATAGTTCATTTCCTACATTGATCCATCTAAGATAAACACATGTAAATTCAACAGCAAGCATTAACAAATTCTACTACACGAACCAACAGACATGACAGATGAAACAAAAAACTAGAACACAAAGATTTATGTGGGGAAAATCCTTTCGGATAAAAAAACCCCACACTCCAAAGATTGAGCCATTGTATTATTCAACAACATAATGGTTACAATACAAATTTAGGCTCTTAGCCTTTTCAGAGTTTACTTCTTGTTCATTCTAGATACTATCTAGTAATCAACTCTCCCTCTATACATTTCCTGATCAACCTCTCAAACCAAACAATCTTCATACTTTTGCAATACCCTCACATAGTATACAGTACTGATCAACACAAGAGATAAACCATGGCATTCAATCCTTGATCAGGAGAGAAATCGGCAACATAACCCTGCCTCTCACTTCCTCTTTTTTAGCCTCATGGCCTCGGCCTTCCAGCCAACCACACTACCCTCACATCTGTTCACTCTATTTTCCTTCTCTTCGGCTTCAGCTCTATGAAACGGTTTGTTTCTAAGTGTCGGATCACAACTGTCGAATCATCTAGCTTAGTAATGGTTCACATTTTTCTTTCTCTGATTTGTCCATATTGCACCACATCAGACAATCTTCACTCAGTCAATGGTGATCAACTTGTGTCGCATGTCAATGAGACACTAGAAGTGTCTCCCCAATGCCACAAGTCCTGATTACACATTGTTGCCAAGAGTCGTTTCCATCGGCAAGATGTCACAATGAGCTTCATGTTATTCCAAACTCATCATTCTCATCGGTGAGACAATCATCGTTCGATGAGACATTACACCAATCTCATAAGTCATTCTGAAGTGTTCCTTAGTCACCAAGACTTTAGTCATTCAATGAGAGATCATATCGAGCCTTTTATGTTATATTGACAATAGACTGCCTCATCGGTAAGACAACCCTACTTCACCAAGACATCATATCGATGCCTTTAAGTCATACCAAAGACCTACCATAGAACAAACATTCCACATTCACTAGGAGATCATATCATGGTTCTAAAGTCATACCGAAACTTCTGTCATCCATCGCATCCCTATCAACATCCATCTGACAGTTGGTAAGACTTCCCTCTATCGCTAAGAGGTTACAGCGATATTCACATTTCACCTTGAAGACTTCTGTTTTCCAAGAGTCACACCGAAGACATCTGATAATCGGTAAGACATTCGTTTTTCACCAAGACATTACGCCAAGCCTTCATTTGTTATGCCAAAGTTACACAACCATCGGCAAGACCATCGTAGTTCGCCAAGACCTCTCACTGAGAAAACATGTCTTACCGAGTCAGCAAGACTTTTGTCTTTCACCGAGACTTCATACCGATCGCCTTCTGTTACACCAATGACCCCTAACACTATCGCTAAGAGATCTCCCAATCGCTAGGAGATCATGCCGATAGGAACAAGTTATACCGATTTCTTCATCGACCAGACAGACTGAAGGTCATGTTGATATCGACAAGACTTCCTATCATTGCCGAGACTTCTCACCGAGACCCTTGAGTTACATCGAATACCACAGGTGTATATCTATTAGCGAGACTTCCCTTGTCGGTATGAGACATACCGACTGTCCAAGACTCTCCCCAACAACACTTGTCGCCTAGAGTCACATTGATATCCGATAGCCACCAATTGTTGGCCAGAGGTCTCCACTTGGCAGAAGGTTATAGTGAAGGCCACAAGTCACAGTGACATCACCAGTCGGCAAGATAGAAGCATTGTCTTGGCGACATAAGAAAAACACAAGGTTACAACTTCCAGTAGGCCAGACAACTTGAATGTCACATCGACCATGCTTTCTCAAAGGTTTTAGCTTGTGAGATTGAGGCATATTTTCCAACAATCTCCCACTTGATGAAGATCACATAGGCACCTCCAATGCAACCAAGAACTAAGATCACACTAGCTCCACCAGTTCAAACCCTGCAACACTCAAGACACCTAATCAACATGATTCAACAGATAATAGTCCATTAGACAATCTGCAACAAAGACCAGGTATCTAACTTAGACAATCTACAACAAAGACTAGGCATCCAACTACAACTCACTTTCCAACAAAACAACCGATCACAGCCTTTTAGGAAAGCACATAAACCTCAAACATGCTCTCATGCTCCATCAAGAATTCTGCTCCAACATCCATGATGTCCACCATTCAAGCAACAATCCTGTCATCTTTCATGTGTGGAAGAAAGATACAAAGCCAAGGTGTCTAAGCACCATTCCAATGAACACAAGCAAAAGATCCCAATGATATCACCAACAAGATACTGCTACCACTTCACTGTGCTCAAACGCTATACAAAAGCAATATCAACTTCAAATCTTCAAATAGAACACAACAGTGAAGTCATTCTAGAAACAAGATACAAAACATCACCAGTTAGAATGACAATTAGACTGACTACTTCCATTCAACTAATAAACCCATGTGACTGAAAATAGCACCCACGGCTTGTGCTATACCATCTAATCTCACATACCTCAATAGGTATCAACATTAGTAAACTTTTGCCAATCCATTAACAACAAATTCAAGTTCCAGTGTCAACAGTTGAAGAAGACAAGACACATACATGAACTCCCACTACCTGAGTAATCCAAATCTGAAAGATCAAAGGCATCACAAGTCTACCAATAACTGCACATAGAAAATGTAACCATGTAGTACCAAGGAAATATCCACAATGACATGCACAACCTGCAACAAACTGCTACAAGAAACATTTCTCTCACCACAAACCTTCATGGCCATAGAGAGAAACTCTGCACACCATCTTCCTGTAGAACATCCTCTACATACACTTCTAACAGCCAGTTGTGTCAAGAGTGATCTTCTTCACATCCCAAAAGAGAAACCTTAAAAACATCCATCTATTCAATCACCAAGATCAAACCATCTTTAAAAACAACATGATGTAAGCATCTCAAAGAAGATCAAACTAGTTCATTCCCCCTTTTAGGAAATCATCCCATACATTATCTCCTATCAATTCTCATCAGTAAATAACAAAACACAAAATCTCAAGGAGATAATACAAACTGTACAACTTCCACTATGAATCCTCCAGAACCAAATGTTAAACAGTAATTCAAGATCCATATCATGAAAGTAAACATAAAAAACATCTAAAAAATATAATGGGCCAAATACCTTTCAGATCAACTGTCGAGTAGACCAAGACTAATCCAAGAGGTATCTCCTCACAGGTCTCTAATTGAACTTGCGTTCAACCAAGGTGTAGGCTTCTCAGACTTTATGCTGAAAAACTTTAACAAGAGTAACAAGCAGCAACACATCTCTCATAAGAGAAGTACATCCTCACCTTATTCTTCATGTATCCATGAGTACTAGCAACTGATCATCTCATGCTAAAATTCAACTACATTACTGCAACTATCATGAAGTCTCAAGCAAGTAATTAAGGTACTCAATACACAAAGAATTACCACATCACTGTCAAAGCTCCAATCATCTGAATCAGGAACTTATCATGACACCATGATCTACACATCCCAATAGGAGATACCATGCTTCAAGTGACTCCACCAATGTCTCAAGTAAAATGCACAATGCCAAAACTCCAGTGCACAAACAAGAGTATACCATGACATAAAGCAAATAGACTTAATAACATCACCTATCAAGCACCGCCAACACCTTAGCCAAAGACTCCAAGCACCGTCCATGGTTCCAAGATGTTGCACATCTTCACATAATGTCCATGCAAAAGAAAAAGAACCCTACTGCAACACTAAAGAAGACCATTCACCACCATGTGATGAATTCGCTGTCACTGCTAGATCTCCCATTGAAACGTGACACCTGAGCTTTCCAAGCATCATGACCACCTGCTACAGGTTCTGATAACTGACTATTCAGGTACTCAAGAATATCCATCCTCTCATCTCAAAACAATCACACCAATGCACAAGTGACCACAAACAAGGCTAGCTAACAAATATTCACCATCAATGAATCAACCTCGTGGATAAAGATAGTCCACATCCAAGTTCCTCATGGATAAAGATAGTCCACATCCAAGTTATCTCACTATAGCCAATGGGTAGCTAATCCACCAACCGCATAACTTGTAGATCACAAACATTGAAAATGCAAAACCGTTATCACATTGAAAATTGCAATACTGAGATATCAAAGAGAATAACCACGTAGACAACATGACTCAAACACCAAACCATGCCAAATCTGATTTTCCAATCATGTCCACAACGAGCGCCATAATCAAGGAACCCACAAGCATTACCACAAGAATGCTGAGTGACAAAACACTTACCAACACTCCCATGTAGAGAAGGAGTCATACCTCCTCAAAACCATGCACAAAGCATTCATGTAGACTTGCAACTATCTCATCCAGCAACAACCCAAAAGACCAGTGTCTAGACAATAGATTAACAGCAACTCCACATGATCACAAGTTTTGCTTAACTATGTAAAACCTGCAAAACCACAAAGCCATGCAAGTACAAATCATCCTGAGAAAGAAAATAGAAGCTCAAGAGAATCCAGTCCCCTTTTAGGCCAACTTTAAACCACCACCATGTACATGCATCCGAGAAAGAGAGAAAGGCTATTTCAGAAGCTTGCAAATCATCTAATGATTAACTCCATAGCCTTCAATCATTCGAGGTTAACAGGAAACAGTGCTTTCCAACACCAGGAATCACCACCTAGCATAAGCACTCTCTTCCATGACTGAGAAACAATCTAGGCTTCTCCATATCACCCAAGAGCCTATCACACAGACACCAATATGAAAGCTTTACTGCTACATAGCCAAATAGTAGGAAAATCCACCTCATACTCCAAGGTTAAACCTCTACCAACCAGGAGACACAGATCATAACATGATCAACTCCCTTTTCCATCTTGACCATCCTTCAAGCTGTATGTTGTCTCATAATACCACAAGGCTTCCACTCAACACAGGATCAATACACCAGTCCATTCCTCAAGATTTCTTCAAGCCTCTCAAGCAAAGAAATCTTCATAGGATAAATCTCCAGAACTAACAACTAGAAGAAAGCTCTAATACCACTTGTAAGGAAATCTAGGAGTGCATCTAGTGAAAACTCCAAACAATAGTTCCTTCAGTAACTTTCATCTCAATTAGGTTTCCTCAAAGACATGAACAACTATGTCCAAATGTGGAACAAACATAGTTCATTTCCTACATTGATCCATCTAAGAGAACCACATGTAAATTCAATAGAAAGCATTAACAGATTCTACTACACGAACCAAAAGACATGACAGATGAAACAAAAAACCAGAACACAAAGATTTACTTGGGGAAAATCCTTTCGGATAAAAAAACCCACACTCCAAAGATCGAGCCATTGTATTATTCAGTAACATAATGGTCACAATACAAATTCAAGCTCTTATCCTTTTCAGAGTTTACATCTTGTTCATTCTGGATACTATCTAGTAATCAACTCTCCCTCTGTACATTTCCTGATCAACCTCTCAAACCAAACAATCTTCGTATTGTTGCAATACCCTCACATAGTATATAGTACTAATCAACACAAGAGTTCAACCATGGCATTCAATCCTTGATCAGGAGAGAAATCAGCAACATAACCCTACCTCTCACTTCCTCTATTTTGGCCTCATGGCCTCGGCCTTAGAGCCAGCCGCACTACCCTCACATTTGTTCACTCTATTTTCCTTCTCTTTGACTTCAGCTCTATGAAACGGTTTGTTTCTAACTATCGGATCACAACTGTTGAATCATCCAGCTCAACAATGGTTCACATTCTGCTTTCTCTTATTTGTCCATATTGCACCACATCAGAAAATCTTCACTCGGTCAACAGCGATCAACTCGTGTCGCATGTCAATGAGACACTAGAAGTGTCTCCTCAATACCACAAGTCCCGATTACACATTGTAGCCAAGAGTCATCTCCATTGGCAAGATGTCACAACAAGCTTCAAGTTATACTGAACTCATCATTCTCATCAACAAGACAATCGTCGTTTGATGAGACATTACACTGAGCTCATAAGTCATTCTGAAGTGTTCCTTAGTCGCCAAGACTTTAGTCATTCACTGAGAGATCATATTGAGCCCTTTATGTTATACCAACAGAAGAATACCTCATTGGTGAGACAATCCTACTTCGCCAAGACATCATATCGATGCCTTTAAGTCATATCGAAGACCTACCATCGGCCAGACATTCCACATTCGCTAAGAGATCATATCGTGGTTCCAAATTCATACAAAAATTTATGTCATCCATCACATCCCTATCGACATCCATCTGACAGTTGGCAAGACTTCCCTCTATCGCTAAGAGGTTACAATGATATTCACATTTCACCCTGAAGACTTCTGTTCGCCAAGAGTCACACTGAAGACATCTGATAATTGGCAAGACATTCATCTTTCGCCAAGATGTTACACCAAGCCTTCATGTGTTACACCAAAGTTACACAACCATTGGCGAGACCATCACATTTTTCCAAGACCTATCACTGAGCAAACATGTCTTACCGAGTTGGCAAGACTTTTGTCTTTCGCTGAGACTTCATACCTATCGCCTTTTGTTACACCGATGACCCCTAACACTGTCATTGAGACATCTCCCAGTCACCAAGAGATCATGCTAATAGGAACAAGTCATACTGATTTCTTCATCGGCCAGGCAGACCGAAGGTCATGTCGATATCGGCAAGACTTCCTATCGTCACCGAGACTTCTCACTGAGATCCTTGAGTTACACTGACAACCATAGGTGTATATCTATCATCAAGACTTCCCTTGTCAGTATGAGACATACTAACTATCCAAGACTCTCCATGACATTGCTTGTTTCCCAGAGTCACACCGATATTCGATAGCCACCAACTGTTAGCCAAAGGTCTCCACTTGGCAGAAGGTTATAGTGAAGGCTGCAAGTCACAGTGACATCACCAATTGGCAAGACAAAAACATTGTCTTGGTGACATGAGAAAAACACAAGGTTACAACTTCTAGTCGGCCAGACAACTTGAATGTCACAACAACCATGCTTTCTCAGAGGTTCACCCTATGAGATTGAGGCATATTTTCCAACATTTTCTACTTTTGACTTTTCCAGAACTAGGGGACTCCATTCTTAAAGATTTTATAAGTTAAAATTTAGAAGGATAAGATGTAGTCACTTACAGTGTATTGCTTGAGCTCCTCAGGCTAGAAGATGTCCTGGTTCTCTGTTCACACTGCTGACTCTTCTGCAATCAATTCAACACAAATGCGTTTGATTACACTTACCCTGTTATATCTCGTCCCGCCATTAATATGTAAGCTGAAGCACGAATGAAGAGTTATTTGAAA
>VDFB02000002.1:130617459-130803023 GCA_007258455.2 Sequoia sempervirens | reverse complement strand
TTAATCATTACTATGCAACATTATTCTCACATCAAACTAACAAATAAACATTGAAAACAAATTATTATTTTTATATTATAACATTCATAACTTAAACCTTTTATACACAATATCAAGTTAATTATAAAAAACACATAAAATTATTTATGAGAAACTTAAATTTTTTAACAATTTAATAAAATATAATTTAATATAATTAAGAAAAATTAAATAAGAATTATAGATAAATTTATGAAATATTGATTTACCTATCAAGAAAAAATCAATGATAATTTTACTTATTATAGATAAATTTACTTACCAATCTATTTTAACTATAAAAAAAATTAATCATTAGTGATTGCAACATTATTGGCACATGTTTTAAACTGACAAATAAACATTGAAAACACATTTATTTTTTATATTATAACATTCATAACTTAAACCTTTTTATACACAATGTCAAGTTAACTATAAATTATATAGAGTTTAGATTTGCTATATCTCTCATATATCAACATAGGTAAATTTGAAAATATTTTAAATTATATAATTTAAACCAAAAATTGAATGGATTTATAGAAGATTATTTTTATTAAAGTGATAGAATCTAATCCCAATACTAACATTAATTATAAGGCTAACCATAACCCCAACCCTAAAACTAACACTATTTAACTTCAAACCTAACTCTAATTTTATATCCAACCCTAAACATAACTATGATTCTAAAACTAACATTAATGAAACCCTAATTGAATTCATAACCCTAACTCCTAATACTAACTCTGCCCTAATTGAACTCCTAACACTAACCCCAAGCTCTATCATAGAACCCACCTTACCCCAACCCTAACCCTAATTCTAATTGAATCCTATACCTAATTTTTAATTAAAGTCTAACCCTATTTGAACCTTAAACCTAATTGAACTCATGTTTAGGGTTAGGGCTTCAAATTAAGGTTAGGTTGAATTATGGTTATGATTAGGGTGAAAATTCAAATAGGATTATGCTTGGAGTTTAATTAAGGTTGCTATTCACTTAGGGTTAAGGTTCAATTAGTATTCAATTTGGGTTAGGGATCAATTAGGGCTATAATTCAATAAGGGTTTAATTAAGGTCAGTGTTAAGATTAGTCTTAAATTAGGGCTAGGATTGGAGTTAGGGTTCAATTAAGGTAAGGGTTATTGTCTATTTTAGGGTTAGGGTTCAATTAGAGTTCTCTAGGGTTTTGATATAATTAGGGTTAGGTTTCAACAATACCTAGGGTTTACTACATTTCAATTAGTTAGAGCTAGGGTTATAATGCAGTTCAACTGTGTTAGGTCAAGGTTTAATTAGCTAGAGTTAGGGTTGCATTAATAAAATTTTCCATAATGATATGGAAAGGCATTCAATTGGATTCATATACAAATGCACAAATAAGAATTGGTAATTAAGAATTCTCTAGAACTAAAGTTATAACAACAAATACAATCCTTAGCTTAATCATTTGTTCTTTATTAGGGTTGGGATAAGAATTTAACAGGGCCAACCGAGACTTAGCAAATAAAGCCCTGCAGAGGAAATAAAGTATTAAAATCAAAGTTGGGTTTTAATTTTAATCCAGTGATGTAATCCTAAGCCATTAACTCTAGTGGTCATGTCACCGACGGCTTAGCCAAAGCCTTTCATTAAATACTAACCGTGCAATGTGTAGGTTTTCCAGATTTGAAGATATGGGAGAAGATCTCGATCATACCCCGCCAACTCGTAGACCTAAGGTGTCACCCTGTTATTTGGCGCGAGGTCAGCAAAAGGCAGATGTGTGTCGTATATAGAATGTGGGTCCCAATTTCCACTATTGAGCTCATAACTCGTGGTTTTAAATCGATAACGAAGATCAAAAGCTAATGTAAATCTCTATTGTTCCCTGCTAGCTCGCAGGAGGAAGAGGAAGGTTGGTGAAGCATTAATGAATTATTCCTTGCTTGTGTAGTCACGCTTGATCTCTTAACTGCGGTGTGAAGATGTTGTTGTTGGAAATCATGAAGGGTGATCTTTGGATTCTCATGCATCTCTAGGTGAAATGGTGATGATACGCCCACCAAATTGCCATGTTTGCACACATGCATACTTACTCAAGCATCATGAAGGTTGCCATTACTCCTCAAGATAATAAATACAAGAGGAATTAACTACTAATAGTGTCAATTCTTAGCAAATTAGAGCTTTGTAACAGTCTAACTCAAGTTTGAGTGCTTGTCTAAGAAGAGAAAATGAGTAAGTCAAGAAGGAGGTCTGCTCGCTTGAGCTCACAAAAGCCTCACCTCGCTATTCAGAAGGTGCTTTGGTTGAGTAGCAATGTCCTGGAATTGCAACCTTCTCCTGCTTTGGTTGCAGTAGAATGTTGTAATTCCAGGACATTGTTGCTCAACTGGTAGATGATAAAGGCAAGTAGTCGGTGTTCTCTCGATGCAGCCAACACTTGCCCATTGACCTTACGAGCAACACTTCTAATGATGTAACCGAGACCGACTCAGACTACTATCGGTATTTAAGTCACTTCAATCACGGTCTACCCTCTGATGAGGAAATGATATGTGTGGGCTCATCAACTGTTAAAACCCCAAGTGGATGGACTAGAACCGTATTGGGAAAGGACAAGAAAGAAGAGGAGGCTGAGGGTCTACCATATTGGGCAACAACTAGAAGCGGGCGTGTATACTAGGGTCTGAGTGTTGGTAAGGGTAGGGTGGCGGGTAAATAAGAATTTGTTGTGGTGCCTTCGTGGAAATTTGGTTGCCTAGTTTTTTTGTGTGGATAGCAACAAGGGGATTTTGATGACAATTTGTGTTCCCTATTCTTTTATGCTACCCCAGTTCATGCACTATATATGTTTTGTAGATTCAACATGTGGGATGTTTTGTAATGAAAGTCAAATGCAATGGAGATTTTGTTCAAATGAAAATTTGTGGTGAAATTACATTTAAGCCCGAAGCTTGTTGCTCTCTTGTCATATAAAAGGGAATTCAAGGCTCGTTTGTAGGGAGAGAACTGATGAAAGCTCTAGCTAGGTTTTGAGTTGAATATATGGGTAGAAAGATATTTGTCCTCTGATGAAGAAGTGATATCTATGGTGCCATTGGCTGTTAAAACCCCAAGCAGATGAAATAGAATAGATAGATTGTTTTGAGTTTTGGATGAATATATGCAAATTATCTTAAATTGTATGCAGATATGACTTAAAAACATGAATAAACATATAATTCTAATATATTTTCTCTCCTTATGTGGATTTGAGTGAATTTTGAATGAAATTCTAATGATGTTGTCATTCTTCTTTTGAGAATTTGTTCAATTATGTGTCTATGTTTTGGGTAGAATTCAATTTTAAAATGCCAAGGTTTCATATTTATATGTGTGAGATTGATCTAATATTGCAGAAAATGAATGTTAAAATATCATGAAAAAATGGGCATAGAATGAATGTAGAAGTAAAATTATATTTGCATATATTCATAAAATAAGATCTAATAAACAAAAAATATATGCAATTAAAAATAAAGGAAAAATAATTTAACCCAAATTTAGATAAGAGAGATAATTAGATTATATGATAACTTTAAGGCTAGGGTTAGGGTTTGATTAGGATTAGTGTTCACTTAGGGTTATGATTAGAGTTATGAATCTACAATTAGGGTTCAATTAATGTTCACTTAGGGTTTCTTTCTTGGGAGAATTTTATTGAATGGTAAGTGTATTTTATAAAATTAATATGTTAAGAATTAATTTTAGATAATACTACATGTGATTTTTCATATGGTATTAAATTGTAGATTAAAATTGATAATAGATTTCCTTCCTTCTTTTGCATTGTAAGCTACCATAATATATGGCCTTAAAATCCCATTCATATTTTGAGCTTTTCTAAACTATACAACACGACATCCAAAAAATAAATTTGTTATGCATTTTTCCAAGCACAAATCCTTAGAATTCTTAATGTGTTACTTAGGTTAATTGTTTATTGCAATAAATAAATACACACTAATATATATATTATGGATTTGATGGAAAATATTAAAATATTTATATATATAGAAAAATTTAAAATGCAAGAGATCCAAGCACACAATTCCTTGCTTTTGTTAATGTTGATGAAGATACAGTCTTGGATGAAGTGCCAAATTTGATTATTGGCTGATATAAAAAATTGGAATATCTTTGCTCTATGTATAACTTGAAATTTTGTACAAAACTATAACTAACTCTACATCAAATTTGTGACTTTGGACCTATTTTGCATCAATAAATATGAGATTTGACACATGCCTCCTAATCTAGCATAGAATATGTACTTAAATGCTCAAAATAGTTGGGAGTAGTGTTGAGATTGGTGGATCTTTGGGAAGGTCCAATGCTTCACCTTTGTATCTCTCCCTATAGATAGAGGTAGATATGAATATAGAATGAGAGAGGAAAAGGGATAAAAATAGATAGAGATATAGAGAGAGATAGAGGGAGAAATAAATATATAGAGAGATAGGGAGATATATATATATATATAGAGAGAGAGAGAGATGGAAAGATAGAGATATAAGGAGATATAGAGAGAGGGGAAAGAGAGAGAGAGAGATAAGTAGATAAAGACAAATAGAGATGGAGAGGGAGATAGAAATAGGGGGAGATAGAGAGAGAGAAAGAGAGAGGGAGAGATAGATAAATGGGAAGAGAAAGACATAGATATAGAGATATATGGGAAGATAAAGGGACAAATAGGTTGAGATATGAAGATAGATAGGGGTATAGGGAGGGAGCAAGAGATCAAGGAGAAATGGGGAGAGATAGAGAGAGGGAGGGAGAAAGTGAGAGAGATATGTAGAGGAGGGAGAGATAGAAGATGGGGAAGAGGAAGATATATGTAGAGAGGGGGAGAGAGGGAGAGGGAGAGGGGGAGGCTAATTTTTTAGTTTAAATTCTATAAATATTCAATAAATAATAATATAAATATTATAATAATTATATAATTTGTATTTTAAATTACACACTATTTTTTTTTTTGAAAAATATGTAATTTTTTAACTATTTTCCTATATATTTAGTATTAAGATTTTTACATCTTTTAACAATTCAATATATAATAGAAATAAAATATAGTTAATAATTTAATTAACTAGCATACCTATATTAATTAATAATATATGTAAAACATGCCAAGAGTTATCTTTATCAAGATGCCTATTGACTTGAAAAAATGCTTACATTTTCATGAATATGAATTTGGAAAGCAATCAATTTGATTTCATTATTGTTTATGTCATTGTTTATCTCAATTCCCATATATAAGGGTACACATTGAAATTTGAAATCATACCAACTTGTCTATAACAACAATCAACCAAGAACAATAAATTTAAAAGTAGAAATATTTATCAATCATTAGATTTAGTATTGACAGCATCAAAGAAGTATATCATGACAAAATGGCATTAACTAACTTAGGTATATCCACTATTTTTTTTAAAAATGTTTGAATACATTGTTAACATTATATACATTCAAGCATTTGAATGTTATGAAACCTATAGCTTTGCAATTGACTCTAATAAAGCTTTGGTCTCAGATGAATAATCAAACTTTGTTATTTTTATGACTATGCATTTAATCCTTTGTTCAAGTATATAAGTCTCTTTTTTCACTTGAAGTTTAAATATGTATTTGTTGAAAATAAACTTTTGTATAATGTGTGAAAACTTAACATCATCTTATTTTTCATGCTTCAAAATGTTCAATTCTTTTGTTGTTACACCCATAATTTCTTCTGCCACTTCTTCAAAAGTTGTAATCCAAGTGAATGAAGTATCGTCTTGCACTTTTAATTGAAGTATATATTTATAATCACATTTAGGGAAAGTTTTATCACATCTTCCACAATACCACTAACCATTTTCATTATTGTTTACCTGCTTCTTTTTGCAGTTCCTATCTCCAATTTTCAAGGGGCATGTTGTATAACAAAAAATTTCTACTTTAATGAAAGATAAGGTAGCTTTTGGGTAAGTGCACCAAGATGGTTCCCAAAAAGGGGGCTTAAGGGAGGGAGGGAGGTCAGAAGGGAGAGAGTGGGAGAGGGTGGCAGAGAGTGGGAGAGGGTGGAAAAGAGTGGGAGAGAGTGGGGGAGAGAGGCAGGAAGAGAGTGGAAGAGAGTGGGAGAGATTGGGAGAGGGAGGGAGAGAGTAAGAGGGAGTGGGAGAGAGTGTGAGATGGTGGGAGAGAGGGTGGGAGAGAGTGGGAGAGAGAGGGAGGAAGAAAGTGGGAGAGAATGTGAGAGAGTGGGAGGGAGGTAGGAAGAAGGTGGAAGAGAGTGGGAGAGGGGAGATAGGAGGAGAGAGTAGGAGAGAGTGGGAGAGGGTGTGAGAGAGTGGGAGAGAGTGGGAGAGAGAGTGGGAGAGTGGGAGAGAGTGAAAGTGTGGCTACATAGGGTTTCTATACATAGTATTTGTAGGAGACTTGTATCTCTATTTTGAATTATTCCAAACCTTGCTTCTATGTAGTAGTTTTTAAATTCATTTTGTTGTTATACTCTATAATTAATAGTTTATATATTGTACTCTCTCTATACATGATTTTTAGCAAGATTGGGGACACTAATAGAACCTTAATTTTTTTTTTTAAAAAGACTAAGAAATGTATGATAATTTGACAACATGAAAACCATGAAAATAAAAGTGAAAATAAAAATTTAACATAGTAAAAATGGCCAATCATGTGCCAAAAATGAAAAGAACCATTTGTTATTACTCTAATATTTCAACCACATACTAAATTACCAAGTGCATTTTATAAATGTATCATGCAAGAAGCACAATATTGGGAATCAATGTGAATGATTCTCATCAAGAAATTAGACAAGCTTTGAGATTGAAGGACCCAAGCTCTTTGTAGGTTTTCAATGAAGATTTAATTAGCCACTAATAGGAATAATAAGAAAATAGATAAATGTGAAAATAAATCCTAATCTCTAAGAGTGTTGTGCTAAGAATTACATACACATCTCATAAATTTCAATAGAGACATGAGACACATTTATAGAAATAAAGGAAATAAATAGCTATTTAGATAGTTATTAATCTACAAAAATTAGGACCTACGTACTTCAAGAGATTAATAAAAATAAGTTTTTATTTATAATTTTTAAATTTGATAATTTTGAAATTATCATAGATGTAAAGTAAAGATAAAATATTTTTCAACAAAACAAATAAAAATGACAAACAAATAATGTGATTAATTAAGAATAACATGATATTGCAAAAAATATAATAAATAAAAGAATATGCATAATTGTACATAAGCCATCAAAAGTCTAAATATACCTATCTTTATAAAAAAATAAAAATCTTTAAAATGACTAAAAATTATTAAAACATATTAAGCTCCATGACAAAACACTACCTTCCATATAAAGAGTATAAAACATGATACTTATAGAAAACAAATTATGTAGGATACCAAAAAAATGTTAAAAAGATAAGATAAGATAAAATTATAAATGAAATTAATCATATTAATTTCATAGTTAAAAAGATAATTCTATGGATCTTTAAATATACATGATATATAATAATCTTTTAAATCTTTATTTAAAAAATATATATTATATTTTATAAACTTATACATTAAATTTTTAATATTTAAGTTATACTAAAATCTAAGATGTTCAATATTTATTATTACTTTTAAATTATAATATTGATTAAAGATATATAATTATATTATAAAATTTAAATTCAATAATGAACTTAGAAAATATTAAATCAATCAAAATTGTTTCTATTATCCAAAATACTATATAAGTAAATTATAAACTATTATAATATAATATTTAAATTTTCTATTTCAAATGTTAAATAATTCTAATGTTAAATTTTTATAATTATAAACTTACCTTCTAATGATGTTAGTAAGTCTTTTAATTAAAATTAGTTTTTCAGCATATATTAACATACCTAGATATATTCACCAAAATCTATTATCTATTATTGATTATATAATTTTGTATGTATAATATATTTTAAAAAAATAAAAATATATCTTTGAAAAAAATATATATATTTGAAAAATTAAACAATATATTTTTTAAATTAGAAATATATTAGAAATATTTTGAATGTATTCAACTATTAAAATATGATTTTTTTTTAATATACCATTAAAATCACTAGTTGCCCTAATTTCTCCACTTTTTCTCATTTTTAATGAATTTCCTCCTGGTCTTGTCAAATAGTTGATTTTAAATGTTTTGCTTTGGAAGCAATAAAACATTTAAAATATATCGCACAAAAATTTCCTCAGGCCCCACCTTGTACAGACCATGTGGCAGCCGCCTATGATTTCACAATCAAACAAAGCACCATTGTGGGATGGCGGGGAACGGCTTAGATCACAGGACAATTGATGAATAGTCACACAAATTTGATCCCTAGATGGGACACATGTCGCCTACCTACAATATCGCCATCCTATAATTCCCGATCACGGGATGGCGGGCAACCATTGATCTTGAAGGCATTTTGATTGATGGAAGCACCAATTTCATACTTCTGAAAAATAAAACATTCATTAAAGGGAAAGGGGACATTACTAGGCGGATGGAAAACAACGACAGAAGTTTTTTTAAAACCGTTCAGCACAAGGCCAACCAGGACTTAGGAAAATAAAACCCACGGAGGAAATAAAATATTAAGACCAAAGGGACCAGGCCTAGACGGAACGATGGGGCATAAGATGTTTTTAAAACCCTTCAAAAAAGGTAATGGAAAAATGGATCCTGACCAAGGCATTAGGTAAACACAAGGGTTTAAGATGAAGACAAAGCTAAAACCCAAGCCCTAAGAAATTTTCCAGCACCATGAAAGACCACTGACATAAGGCAGGGCATGAGTGAAACATTAGGAACAAAATTTGAAGTTCCATCAGTACAAGCATTGGATAATTTTATATTAATAGTTTGTCCTATACAAATATAAAAGGTGAGCACAATAAATAACATGTATTTTCCCATTAAATGTGAAGGATTTTCAAAAAGTTATAGTGTTCAACTATTGGTCCATTTTTGTTCAATATAAGTTGTATTTTAAATCATTATGTGTTGTTTTTATAACAACAAATAGATTTTTTATGTTCAACTATTAGTCTATATGTGGCTTTTTATAAAATAGAACACAGAGAACAAAACTTTGAAGTTCCATCACTATGCAGCCATAACCCTAAACCCTAAACCATTAACCCTTAATCTTTAAACCCCAAACCCTTAAACCCTCTACCCTCTCTCTCTCTCAAGTCTCTCCCTCCTATCCCTTCTCCCTCTCTCAAGTATCTCTCTCAAGTCTCTCCCTCCTACCCCTTCTCCCTCTCTTAGGCCTTTCTCTCACTCACTCACTCCCTCTATCTCTATCCCCTCCACACGTAACCCTAAACCCTTAAACCATATACACTCTACCCTTAACCCTCCCTCCCTCTATCTCTCTCCCACTCCCTCCCTCTCTCTATCTCTCTCAACTATCTTTAATATCCTACCCCCTCTTCCTCTCTTAGGTCTCTCTCTCACTCACTCACTCTATCTCTATCCCCTCCACCCTTAACCTTAAACCCTTAAACCATCTACCCTCTAACATTAAACCTCCCTCCCTCTATCTCTCTCCCACTCCCTTCCTCTCTCTCTCTCAAGTCTCTCCCTCCTAGCACCACTCCCTCTCTAAGGTATCTCTCTCTCACTCATTCACTCTATCTCAAGTCTCACCCTCCTGCCCCTTCTCCCTCTCTTAGGTCTTTCTCTCACTCACTCACTCCCTCTATCTCTCTCCCCTCCATACCCTTAAACTCTAAACCCTTAAACCCTCTACCCTCTATGTTTAAACCTCTACCCTATATCTCTCTCCCACTCCCTCCCTCTTCCCCTCTTTCCCTCTTCAATCTTCATATTATGTTTCTTTGCCTTCTAATTTTGTATTTTAAATGAAAAAACTTGGTTTTACACCTTATTTAAGTCATTTAATCATTGATTTTTGTCTCCAATAGATTTATTTAAAACTATAGACACCATCCAATTGAATTATGAGATTCCTCTCTTCTTCTATTAGGATTTAAGAAAAATCATTTGAGAGGTCTTTTTGGATCTTATCCATTCTACTTTCAAGGAGATCATTTCTTCGAAAAAGTGTCTAAAGAATAATGTATTCCACTTTTAATTGATTGAAACAAGTGTTGTTATCATAGTGAAAAAACATTATTTTTATCTGTACAACAATTGGGGCAGCAATGCACAAGCATTGGATAATTTTATATTAATAGTTTGTCCTATCACAAATATAAAAGGTGAGCACAATAAATAACATTTATTTTCCCCTCCACCTTTAACCATAAACCCTTAAACCATCACCTATACCCTTAACCCTCCCTCCTTCCTGTATCTGTCTCCCTCCCTCCCTCTCTCTCTCTCTCTCAAGTATCTTCAATATCCTACCCCCTCTCTCCCTCTCTTAGGTCTCTCTCTCCTCCCTCCCCTCCCTCTATCTCTCTCCCCTTAACCCTTAACCCATGTAAACCCTCTACCCTCTACTCTTAACCCTCCCTTTATGTATCTCTCTCCCACTCCCTCCCTCTCTCTCTCTCTCAAGTCTCTCCCTCCTACCTCCTCAACCATAAGCCCTTAAACCTTCTATCCTCTACCCTCAACACTCTTCCCCTCCCCCTCCCACCTCCTAATTCTCTCTCTGTCTCTCTCTCCTTCCCCTATCCCTTCACACTCCTAATTCTTTCGCTATATATATATATCTCTCTCCCTTTCCCTATCTCCCTTTCCCTCTCTCTCCCCTTTTCTCTCTCTCTCTCTCACCCACCTTCCACCTCCTAATTACTCTCGGGTATATAGAGAGGAGTAAGAGGGAGATAAAAAGAGAAATAGAGATAAATATAGGGAAGAAAATATATTGAGAGAGGGAGATAATGACAAACATACAAATAGAAAGGGAGGCAAAGAGATAGAGATGGGTAGAGAGACAAAGAGATAATGATGAATAGGTAGAGATATAGGGAGGGTGATTGATATATCTCTCCCTGTCGCTCTCTATATCTCACACTATCTATGTCACTCTCACCTCTTCCCACCTCTATCTATTGAGATATCTCTCCCTCTCCCCCCTTTCTCTCTCATTCACTCCATCTCTCCCTCCATCTCTCCTACTCTATATCTCTATCTCTATTTCTCCTTTTTATCTCCCTCTTACTCCTCTCTATATACTTGAGAGTAATTAGGAGGTGGAGGGTGGGCAAGAGAGAGAGAGAGAGGAGGGGGGAAGAGAGAGGGAAAGGGAGAGAGAGAGGGAAAGATAGATATATATATATATATATAGAGAGAAAGAATTAGGAGGGGGAAGGGAGAGAAGAGGGGAAGAAGGAGAGAGAGAGAGAGAGAGAGAGAGAGAGAGAGAGAATTAGGAGGGGAAGAGTGTTGAGGGTAGATGATAGAAGGTTTAAGGGTTTATGGTTGAGGAGGTAGGAGGGAGAGACTTGAGAGAGAGAGAGAGAGGGAGGGAGTGGGAGAGAGATATAGGAAGGGAGGGTTAAAGGTAGAGGGTAGATGATTTATTAAGGGTTAAGGGTTAAGGGTTTAGGGTTAAAGGGAGAGAGATAGAGGGAGTGAGTGAGTGAGAGAGATACCTAAGGGAGGAGAGAGGGGGGTGGGATATTGAAGATACTGAGAGAGAGAGAGAGGGAGGGAGGGTTAGGGGTATAGGTAGATGTGGTTTAAGGGTTTAGGGGCTGAGGGATGGAGGGGAGAAAGATAGAGGGAGGAGGAGTGAGAGAAAGACCTAAGAGAGGGAGAGAGGGAAAGGGAGAGAGAGATATATAGAGAAATAATTAGAGGGGAAGGGAGAGGGGGAAGAGGGGAAGAAGGGGAGAGGTAGAGAGAGCAAGAGAGAAATAGGAGGGGGAAGGGGGAGGGGAAGAGTGTTGAGGGTAGAGGATAGAAGGTTTAAGGGTTTATGGTTGAGGAGGTAGGAGAGAGAGACTTGAGAGAGAGAGAGGGAGAGGAGGGAGTGGAAAGAGATAAAGGAAGGGAGTGGCTAAGGGGTAGAGGGTGGTGAGGGTTTAAGGGTTTAGGGTTAAGGGGAGAGAGATAGAGGGAGTGAGTGAGAGAGAGAGAGACCAAATAATTATTGATAACCATAAATCTTTGATATCTCTACCTTTTATATTCAACACATATGGACTAATATTTGAACACAAAAAATCTATTTGTTGTTATAAAAACAACACATAATGATTTAAAATACAACTTATACTGAACAAAAATGGACCAATAGTTGAACACTAAACTTTTTTGAAAATCCTTCACATTTAATGGGAAAATACATGGTATTTATTGTGCTCACCTTTTATATTTTTGATAGGACAAACTATTAATATTAAATTATCCAATGCTTGTACATTGCTACCCCAATTGTTGTACAGATAAAAACAATATTTTTTCACTATGATAACAACACTTGTTTTGATGAGTGTCTTATTTTATTAAATAACCATTTTATTTTTTAAATGTTATACTTATAGTGGAGAGTTGTGATATTTTATTTGAAACAAAAAAATACTTATTTCACTTCTTCATGAAATATGTCACTTCTTTATGAGTTATGAGAGAGGGGAAGGGGAGAGAGAGATGAATGGTTGTCACTGACTCTTGGCTCACCCAAATAGTTGATCATTGCACGAAGATGTACATATTCAATAGAGATACCATACTCCTACAAATACTATGTATAGAAACCCTATGTAGCCACACTTCCTCTCTCCCACTCTCTCCCGCTCTCTCACACCCTCTCCAACTCTCTCCTACTCTCTCCCTCCCTATCTTCCACTCTCCCACTCTCTCCCATTCTCTCACACCCTCTCCCTCTCCCACCTTCTTCCTACCTCCCTCCCACTCCCTCCCACTCTCTCCCACTTTCTTCCTCCCTCCCTCCCTCTCTCTCCCACCCTCTCTCTCACCCTTTCACACTCTCTCCCACTCCCTCTTACTCTCTCCCTCCCTCTCCAATCTCTCCCACTCTCTCCCACTCTCTTCCTTCCTCTCTCCAACAATCTCTCCTACTCTTTTCCACCCTCTCTCCCACCCTCTCCCACTCTCTCCCTTCTTCCGTCCCTCCCTCCCTTAAGCCCACCCTCCACCACCTAATTACTCTCGGGTATATAGAGAGGAGTAAGAGGGAGATAAAATGAGAAATAGAGATATAGATATAGAATATGAGAGATGGAAGGAGAGATGGAGTGAATGAGAGAGAAAGGGGGGAGAGGGAGAGATAGCTCAATAGATAGAGGGGGGAAGAGGCGGGAGTGACATAGATAGTGGGAGATATAGAGAGCGGTAGGGAGAGATATATCAATCGCCCTCCATATATCTCTATCTATTCATCCTTATCTCTTTATCTCTCTACCCCTCTCTATCTCTTTATCTCCCTTTCTATTTGTATGTTTTTCATTATCTCCCTCTCTCTCTATATTTTCTTCCCTATATTTATCTTTGTCTCCTTAAGTGTGCAATAGGTACATTGAAGAGGTCTTAAGGGAGAACTATCATATCTTTAATCAAATGGCATGCTACCTTGAGCATAACTCCCCAAGGACACATGCCATCCTTGGATTGTTGACATGAAACAACCAATCAAAATTTAGTTTCTCTCTCTCATATATTAATATATATTACTATTATATTAAATATATATTATATTAATTATATTTTGTATTATATAAAAATATACTTATTATTAATTATTAATTATAATAATTTTATACGTATTTAATAATTTTGTTAAAGAATATAATATCTAATTATAATAAGTTGAATAATTATATTATTTATTATGTAAAATATAACTAATATATACTTAACTATATTGTAGAATATTAAAACCTAGCTAAATGGAGCCAAAATTTTTAACTTAATTAACATACTGGAAAAGCTAATGAAACCAAGTTGTAGCTCATCAAATTGGAGAAGTGAAAGGTCAATGCCAACGCCGAGGAAGAGTTTGGAGTAGTGAAAACAAGGTCAATGGAAGCGCCGAGGAAGATTTTGGAGGAGTGAAAACAAGGTCAATACCACACCGACAAAGAGTTGGGAGGAGTGAAAACAAGGTCAATATTAGTGCCGAGGAAGATTTTGGAGGAGTGAAAACAAGGTCAATACCAACCGAGGACGAGGTCGAGGGCACTCACGGAAAATCAACGACCAAGGGGCAATGAGTACTGTAAGTTTGGCACCCCCATTCTCTTTAACCTTCAATTTTCATGCCTAGTTTCCAAAGATCTTCTCATACATTGGAACCCCCATTCTCATAAAATGGTATAAGATAAGATAGAAAAAATAAAATAGCTTATACAAAACATATCCACCTACAATCCCATTCAAGCATTTTAATTAATTCCTTGAATTAAACCTAAAACAAGAATCATACACACCACAACAGTGATGAATGAAACAACCCTTGATCATTTTATTCAAAATTCAGATATGCTTGTACAATGGAGAGACATGAGTTTGAATTAATCATATCAATTCAAATGCTATTATTGTCATAAAACATCAAATCCCCATGAATTCAAAACCTGCTACAGAATGACTCAAAACCTAAATTATATTTTCCTAAAACCATCAGACTTTACAATTTGCTTTGCAACTTCATCTAGACTCGACCAAAAATATCTAACTTGCTAACCCGTACTTCTGGCCTTGAAATCCTTCTTATAGAAAAAGGAGAAGCAAACAAGCATCAGGCCATAAAGCACACGTGTCACCAGCCAATTGGATCGCCTTGTACTCTTCATCTGTTGGCCAATAAAAATTGATCACCTCATTCAACTTGACACTATAAGGTTTGTACTTAACTGCCACCTGATTTGCTTTCTCTTTCAAAAGACTCCAAGAATGAGCTAGTGCTAATGATTTTTGTCCATACAACTCACCAACAAATCATAATCTGAGTTACCCTATTTTTTAGGGTTTTGTAGTCCAAACATGATATAAAGTGGCTCTTACACTTTTTGTGATTATTGTAGCTTGTGTAAGAGGCCCTGTGGATACCATTTTAATTGTAGGATGCATGAATAGGGCGTAGGTTTCAACAAAACATGTATGGGAGATCTGATTTTATGAATTTTTATCCATGTGCAGACCTAATGGGTTGTTTCTAAACACTGAATATAAATGATATACATACACACACACACACACACATATATATATGTATATGTATTTTTAAATGTAAATGTAAATGCAATTACTGGATGCTCTTCTAGAACAATAAATGTAACATATCATTAAGGAAATCTATATCTATGTATATAAATGTGTATTTCTAAATGCAAGTGTAAATGCAAAGAGCATATGGTTTTTTAGTGTTATAGATACAACATATCCATAAATTAATGTAATTGAAATTCTAAAGTCTTCAACAAATATAATATGAATTCGATCAAACTATTAAAATACATGAGAAATAAATGAAAATAGTAAATGCATATGTATGTGTATTTGTAAATGTAGGTGTAAAATAAATAAGAATAATGAAAATTATAAAAGAATACAAGGAAAGGTCTCCTCCCTTCTTGGTAGTGATAACCTCCTCCACACACAACCCTTAAAAATTATGAATAGAGGAATATAATCTTTGAAGAACTCAAAGTTGATTCTCTCCTACTTGATACAATTAGTCATTTTATCCTTAAAAACATTTATAGTGATTAATAGAGGCACATAGACCAATTCTTTATAATAGAAGAATTTGATCATACTTTTCCAATGATGGCATTATGAGAAAACCTTAGGTTAAATGAATAATTCCTAGCTAAGTTCTTTAAATCATATCCAACCATATAAGAGAAGATTGCGGCTATGTGTACCTGGATACCATGGAGAAAGGCTAGTCTTTGGGCTCTTTCATCAATCATCCTACCTTAAAACATACCAAAAATCTCCTAGCAATTAGACATAGGAAGATTTAATATGACTTAAAAAAAAATTATTGCCAAAGCGCAAACTTATGATGACTTAACCAGGCCTAGTACACACTCCCTCCCCGTTAACCACTTAGACATATGGAAATTAAATGTTAATTTGCTTCTATTTTTAGTCATGTAGGTGTCTAATAAACCACTCGGTGGTGTTTCCCTTCAAGTTTATTTACTTGAATGAAGAGAAAAAGTCCTTTTATTACAATTAGAGAATACATTTGAGGCCTTGGTTGTGTAACTGGTGGACCATAGTCACATTTAACACTTGCTACAAGGTTTGGGAGTTAAAACTTTAAGTAGATTTGATTTGTGATGGATACATTTGGATGGTAGTAACAATAGCTTACAATCTATCAAGACTTGATTACCTTATAACTAGTGAAATTCTAGCGATGTAATGATAGATTAATCATAATGTCACCTTGGGATCACATCACCATGAAAGAAATTCATCCAATATCCTAATGAGTGCAGGTACCACCAAATAGGTATTTGTCAGATCTGTCTTCCTCGAGCAAGGGAAATTCAGGAAGAGAAGAGGAAAGCGAGACATGTAGTATGTCTAAAAGAGGGAGATCAACTAGAGGTCAAAATATTAGAAGAAAATTCCATAAACGCATGGAATTTTTTTTTGTTGAAAGGGGGTCATGTTCTTATGATGATGAGAGCATAGGCGACGTCGAGGTGCCCTTGAGGTACAAACATCTATGAAAACAATGGGTAGCCAATGAACTTCCTCCAATAAACACCAATTTTTGTGTCAATGAGAGGATATATTGCATAGCACCATCGTCATTACATGGTTTGGGCCTATTTTGCATGGATGACATAAAGGTCTGTTATGACAAAGTTACTAAATTGATGAAGTATGTTGGACCCTATTATAGTTACAAACATTGGATGCAACTAGTTCGATATACATGAAGTATGCATAGGTATGCACTATCAGTAAATTATATACAACTAAAAGATAAGGATCAAAATAAAGGAGTGGCTATGTACATTGATGGAAGGCCAAAAGCATCAAGGAATATTGCAGGGTTTATAAATAGTACACAACTTGGGTCAATAAATAAGCAACCTAATTGCATATCGAGGTGCAACGAGGGAAACTGTGTATTCATATGTGTGATAAAATCAATAACTACAGGGGAAGAGTTGCTAATCGATTACAATTTGAATCGCTTAGTTACAAACAAAGTTACTATGGGGGTGGTATGTACTATGTACCATTTTACCCAACCTCCAATTAACGACTCCAATATACCATTTTATTCTTATGTTTTTTCTCATATGTCTATTGGTTTCATTTTGGTAATGTTTTTTCATATTTAATTTTTGTCACAGGGGGACATTAATTGTACGGAGAAGGCTCTGGCCCAGAGCACAGATCGTGATGTATCTTCAAGCACTTCTACCCAACAGCTTTACCTCATTGTAATTGTACAAATTAGATACGAGAAAAATGTTTTATTATTATGTTTTTTTCATAAGTTTTTTGGGTTAATTTCGATAATGTTTTCAATATTCTTGTTGTAGTCGACTGATCAGGTAAAGGAACTAGCAGTAGAGGAGAGCATCCATAGTGAGGTGCAGTCAATATTTTCTGATGATGACATGGCTTATTCAGCAAAACCTTTTGATACGATAAAGAAGCTCATGAAAATATGCAATGAAGAAATGACTCAGTTAATGTTCAAAATGCCTCAAACAGATGAGACAAGAGAGAGGGTTAAAGTATTGACAGAGAGATTACAAAACTTGCAAGTAAGCTATCATGAGGTCTTTAATTATAACATAAGTTCATTCATGGTTTTATATTTTGTACTCTTTTATGTCATGAACTAAAATATGTGTTGTTTTTATAGGGTTATTTGCCTCCTCATGATGCTCCTGGCCATGATCAAGGTACTACAAGTGCTTCCCAAGGAGTAAGGGTTGGTACAAGTGTCCATCCTGATCTTCCTATGCATACATCACATTATCTGACCCCATCATCCATGCCTATATTGTCGTTTGAAATGTAGGCAACACATACCATGCAGGCATTCGTTAACGCACCCTCTGGCAGTGAACACATACCAAAACATGCATCAGGACATGTACCTGGGGATGCAAAGGCCATTGGTACTGGTGATGTTTTAGTAGCATTTCTTGGATCTTCCCGTATTACTAGTATGAGAACATTGCCAGTCACACTTGTGGTGACCAAGGATCTAAAAGATGAGCTCATTAACCATTTAGTTGTGTTTTTTGGTGATAAAACATTCAACCGAACCAAGGTCCTTAAGAAAGCTGGTACCTATCCCAATATAGGTCACATTTAGAGAAGAACAAAAAGTACGAGCATCCCCCCATGATTCCAGATAGGGAATGGAAGGACCTGGTTTCCGATGGAAAGGAGAAGGCTGAAAATAAAAAAGGAAAGACACCACCGGGCCAAGGAAGGTATGTGATATAGAAACATAAATTTGCAAAAAATCCCTATTAATCGCGATTTAAAAAAAACTGCAGGCTAGACGAGTTTTTCCCTGATTTTTTGAAAAAATCATTGACTTTTTGGTCAATTATTTTTTTCCGTTTCAAACTTCAAAATCACCAAAAAAATGTTTTTAAAATCTACAAAAAAAAGTGAATAAAATTGAGCTGATTTTCACGCAAAAAAACCATGAGACCATGGCTTGTTGCTTACTATTATGCTTTGATAGAGTTTTTCCAAGCATCCATAGCTTGTTTGAAAGCATCTATTTTAGGCTTTTAGCCATAACAACAAGGTAATGAATTGTTTGATAAAATGCTTTGGTAGACATGTATGAAAAATGCAGTAGCATAGACAAGGCAGTGAACAGCTTGAAAAAAATGTCTCAAAGAAATGTAGTCTCATGGTGATGGAATGCCATGATGAATGCCATGACAAAAAATTTCTATGGATTGTCATGGCATTCGATCACCGTAAGATTTTTTTAGGCATTTTTCAAACAATCTACTCAAGCCTTGTCGGTATGCTTACCATTATGCTTTTCTTGATTTTTTCCAAGCATCCATAGCTTGTCTCGGAAAGAACTTATTTGAGGTTTTTACTTTTAGCCATAGCATGAAGGCATTGAACTATTTGATAAAATGCTTTGTAGATATGTATGAAAATGTGGTAGCATAGAAAAGGTAGTGAACTATTTGAAAAAATGTTTAAAAAAAAAATGTGGTCTCATGGTGATGGAATACCATAAGAATGCCATGACAAAAAAAGAGCATGGATTTTCATGGCATTCCATCACCATGAGACCATTTCTTTGAGGCATTTTTGAAATAGTTCAATGCTTTGTCTATGCTATTTCTTACTATTATGCTTTGATAGATTTTTCCAAGCATCCATAGCTTGTTTGAAAGCACTGCTTTTAGACTTTTAGCCATACAAGCAGAAGGCAATGAACTATTTGATAAAATTCTTTGGTAGACATGTATGAAAAATGCGTGAGCATAGACAAGGTAGTGAACCTTGAAAAATGTCTCAAAGAAATGTAGTCTCATGGTGATGGAATGCCATGACTAATGACATGACAAAAAAATTGTTATGGATTGTCATGGCATTCCATCACCATGAGATCGCGATTTCTTTAGGCATTTTTTCAAACAATTCACCTTGTCTATGTTATTGCTTACTATTATGCTTTGGTAGATTTTTTCCAAGCATCCATAGCTTGTTCGAAAGCACTGTTTGAGGTTTTTAATTTTTAGCCATAGCATGAAGCAATTGAACCCTGCTTGATAAAATGCTTTTGTAGACATGTATGAAAAAAATGTGGTAGCATAGAAAAGGTAGTGAACTATTTGAAAAAATGTTCAAAGAATGTGGTCTCATGGTGATGGAATGCCAACGAATGCCATGACAAGCAAATTGCTATGGATTGTCATGGCATTCCATCACCATGAGACCACATTTCTTTGAGGATTTTTTGAAACAGTTCACGCCTTGTCTATGCTATTGCTTATTATTATGCTTTGATAGATTTTCCAAGCATCCATTGCTTGTTTGAAAGCACCTATTTTAGGCTTTTAGCCATAGCAGCAAGGTAGTGAACTGTTTGATAAAATGCTTTGGTAGACATGTATGAAAAATGTGGTAGCATAGACAACTATCACCATCTGATATTTATGCAGTTGTAGTATGTTTTGTGCAATGTAATCAGCGATATGAATATAACCAACAAAAATCTATTTTCTATAATTCATGGATTGAACTCTATATTTTATATGCTCTCAATGTATGTATGCTATGGAAATGCCATTAATTTTTTTTTTTAAAGTAGTATGCTATGTGTGATACTATCAAAAATGTAATTATATACTAAATACTCTTTCTTTTTACATAATCTAATGTATTTCAAACTTTTCATAGGCTACCCGACTCATCAAAGGCAATAAAGGCAAGACTAGAAAAGCATGGGCAACACAAACTTGGCTCTAGTGGTTATATGAAATTAGCCGCACGAATTGTAAGTATCAATACATGAAATATTGCATCCAAATTATAATAAATTGAAAACAATTTTGGTTTTATCACACCATAGAAGCAAAATTCATGATTTGCAAAAATGTAGGGCTCTGAATTCAATAGAGATCCCATAGAAGAGGACCTAAAGATTTCCTTCCAGCAAGGCTATGGAGTCATGGCTGAATGCCTAAGAGTCTTGACTGGGCAAACACAATCTTCCATTACATCCAACACATAGGTAAATAAACTCAATAAATTTTATTTAAAATTGAATACTTGTGCAATCTATTCAATATTAATTTCCACCATAAAGTAATTACATGCCTATTTGTTTTAAACATTCAAGCAATGATAATACTACACATGACATTGGAATGCAGCCTGGTGAGGGTGGAGCGTAACATGCATGAAGGTCATGGTGTGCATCCCGATACTTTAGAGCATGTAGAGCATGATCAACATGTTGAGCATGATCGCTAGAGAAGATTAGGAATATGATGTGGCCCCATCGTAAAGAGGACCACTCTAAAGTTCTTTTAAACATATTTAATTGCAATTGGTGTATTAATTAATGTAACCTTTCGTGTTTCAACTTTAGAGCATGTAGAGCGTGATCAACGTGTTGAGCATGATCAGGCTAGAGAAGATCAGGAACATGATGTGGCCCCATCAGGTAAAGAGGACCACCCTCATGTTCTCTTAAACATATTTAATTTCAATTGGTGTATTAATTAATGTAACCTTTTATGTTTCAACTGTAGATCAGGATTTAGAGGGTGTTCAACATGTTGAGCATGATTCTATAACAAAAGTTCAGGAACATGATGTGGACCCATCAGGTAAAGAGAACCACTCTAATGTTCTTTTAATTAATGAAATACTTGTAAAAATAATAATAAAACATATCAGTTTAACATTTCTTTCTTATTACAGCAGATCCCCCCTTGAAGCAACATCCACATCATGAGCAGATGACTACGCGTACATTAAGATCACAAGCAGAGGGTAGAACAACTAAAGGGGGGACAAATATTGATTTAGAAAATGATACTCCATTTCAACTTTATGTAACTTTCAAAAAGAAACAAAAAAAAAGTGATTGTAATCATATCATGACAACCATATTTTTGATAATATGTAAAAACTAAAAGAATGAATATTATATGTTAATGAATGAATGTGAATATGTTAATTAATGAATGTTATATGTTATTAATGGATGAATCAATGATTAATGTTATATGATTGGATATGGGGAATTGAGAGTGATGTGAGGGGGGGAGGGTCCAAATGAGCTTCCACCATCACGTGGTTGGCCTTGTTAAGTAGAGAATATTAAACTATTCTAAAAAAAAGAGAAGCTCAATAAGGTAATGCACTTTTCAATATAAGAAATGCATCGTTTGAAGCATCAAACCAATATACAGTCTGTATGTATGATTAGTCGTCAGTCTCCACAATGGCACATTTCCATGAATATTTAAACAAAAATAAAAATTTATTTTTCATCATAATTTTGACGACAACCACCGATGAAAACCACTAACGAATCAACAACAAGGCTCCACGAAGTTTCTATAGCTGCGACAAATCTTTCCTCGTAACTCCCTGCCCATTTCGTCACAATTTCGATGATCTTTCGACATTGCTACCATGCTACTCCCTGCCCATTTTGTCGCACTTTCGATGAACTTTTGGTGTTATTTCGATGCTACTCGCTAATTTCATCGTAAATTCGACGAACTCTTGGTGTTGTTTCGACGCTACTACTTGCCTATTTCGTCGCACATTCGATGAACTTTTGGTGTTGTTTTGATGCTACTCCTTGCCCATTTCATCGAACTGGTGACGAACTTCTAGTGTAATTCATTGGTGGATACAAAAAGTTTTCATCAATATTCTGACAAAATCCTGAGGTATTTCACGATGCTGTCGACCGACGATTCTTCACCATTATTTGGACATTTAATTCGTCATCGACCTTTCAATGAAAAACAATGATGAAAATATTTTCACCATTGTGTCACTCTTCCGACAAAGATTTGTCGAACGACCAACGAATGACCATCGAAAAATGGTGTCAAATTCAGTAGTGGTTATACCTCATGATAAATTTGATAAGGTACCACACAATAATGAACTTCGAGCTTCATGAGGTAATAAAAACTCTGTATGCTTGAAAATCATGAACAAACAAGATAGCTCCAGAGGTATGCACAGTGTGTTGTGCAAGGTGGCCATATAATAGGTATTGCAAATGCAAAATAGTGTAAGGAATGTTCAAAGGGATTTCTCTTAGTTCGTGTAAGGTATCTTCTTAGGGAAGATCATGCTTAATGTCCCCAAGAGAGGAAAAGTCAAAGAAATATCCTACTCTTGGAGGAAATCAACCCCAATGAAACCAACAAGAAAAGAGCACATCACAAGTATCAAGAAATTTGCACAATTAAATATGAGTGTCGATATATGCCCCCACTTTAAAGTGGTTGCTAACACCATTGTTGTGAGAATTTTTTTTAAAGTAGAAGAAGACATGAGAGCTTATTTGCAAATCCCTATGCAAGTCATATGTTTCTAAATCGAACTACATCATGAATAAGTATGTCACATGCAAGTCAACTTAAGGCATGTTTTCCATGTATCCCAAGCTTTCTCTTATATGTACATGAAAGGTGATCAACTTTCCAAAAGAGACAACAACAAGTGACATATGAGAACAAGGCTACTTAACCCCTTGCCCCCACTTAGTCCAGGACAAGGATGAGTCGAATAGGATGAAAGTAAGTATCAATTAGAGGAATTAGGTGATTCAACAAAGGAAGAGCACCACAATCCCTGATATATGTTGAATTTTGTCACTTAAAGCCTTACATTCATTAGTAGAATGACCATTAACACTATGATATGCACAAAATTACCTCTTGTAGTAAAATTTATTTCATGTTCTAAGAGGGAGGGAGATCAAACAATCTTGGAGGAGTCTCAACAAGATACTGGCTTGGCCAATAGTGGAAGATGTTTCACTATTTTATGACAAATATATGGGTATGTGCAGGATCATGATGGGCTAAAAAGTGGCAATATGATGGGTATTTGTAGGGTATGTGGTTGATGACTTTTTTTACCCAAAATTGATGAAATGAAAAGGGTTTTTAAAGGAGATTCTCAGATTTCCACCAATATAAATTATGCTTTACTTTGAATTTAATAAATAATTATTATTTATTTTCTATTTGAATTACGACTAAAGTGCGATTGATAGGCTGATTGAAAAACATCTATAACTTTCAAATAGTATCACATTTTTTGAATCCAAAACATGCATCACATTATATGCTTCACATACTATAGGATTAAAAAGAAAAATTGAATTTCATGAAGTTTTGACCAAGTTAAGGTGGTCAAACATACGAGTTTTTATATTTTTAAAAATTTGTAATAAAAAATTCATAATTAATTATTTACTTGGAAAAAAATTACAAAAAAATATGCATCACATCTTGACATGAGTCCTCTACTTATATAAAATATTATAAAAAAATATTGTCAATTTATTGTGGTTAGGGTGGTCAGACAAACACCTACTTCTTTTTTTTCCTTAGAATTTAAGTACTACTGCATTGAAATTTCAAATTTTCACCAAATAATTTTATTTTTTAAAAAACCTAGTAGTTTAGAAACTACATTCAATTTTCTATAGATTCTATTATTACATATTTTTGAAATAATATAGATAACTTATTCAAAATTTTACATCAAGTTGCCTATTTCTGATTTTTCTAAATTTTTTGCCACTTAAGGGCCTGTTTTTTCCATGATGATCCTGCACATACCCATATCTCTTGCTTAGTACAAGGTTTCATACCTACACAAGACACTTTAGATTGTGAGATTTTGTTCTCTCCTTTATATGAGGGTGTAAAATCTAACGAATTCAAATCATTAGTGTTTCATGAGATGATATTGACATTAAGTGAAGATTTCTTTGTTTGTTTTGTTTCTTGCAAAGGATGACAATCAAGACCTCTAGTGTCTATCAGTTCAGGATGCACTAATTTTTTTATTATATGGGAAAAATAGGTTTTGAAGGGACTCGAAACCCTTTACAACTAAAGATATGAAATGCTGCTAAAAAACTACTTCGAAGTGAAACTAGCAGCATACAAAAACCCAAAAACAAGATAGAAAATGGTGTTGAACGAGAGATAAAATAGTAAGCTAACAACAACACTCAAAAACATCAAAACAACAAAACAACAAGAAATAAACTGAGACCCAACAAGAAATAGACAACAACTAAGAAGAAGACCAAACACTAATTCATATTGCTCAAGGTGTTGGCCACCTCAAGCTCTTGGCTTCTATGCATTTTGGTCATGTCCAGCAGCTCCTTCCCAGCCTCAAAGGAATTTTTCCATTCAGTTGACCCTCTAACAATAGGGCCCTTTTCATCATCTTTTGCACCATTTTTTCCTTTTCCTTTGATTGAGTTCTCTTTCTCCATTAACTTAGAAAAATAAACTTGGTCCTCCCTGAGCTCACTTATATTTCAAAATAGGACTTCCAAAGAGTCTACACTATTCTTCACAGAGACATGACAAACATGAAGAAGCCTCTTTATATCTGCATTCGTTCCCAATACCTTGGCTTCCAAACCAACCAATCGATCTTCACACAGAGATTTGAAGTCAAGGAAAGATCCCTCAAGGTCCACAATTCTGTCGATTAGAATGTCCAACACCAAACCTTTTGGAACATTCTTTAGATTCTCCTTCAAACCTGTAATTTTAATGTTAATCTTATTAAACTCCTAAAGAGTCCACTTAGCTAACTTAAAAGTTCCAGTGGCCCTAGCCCTAGCCACATCTAGCAACTCAAACATAGAGGTAGAATCATCATTGAGGTAATAAAATTCCTCGAAAAGGGGATTTACCTTCAAAGGGTCTAGATTAGCTCTCTTCTTCTTAGTATCCTCCTCATCTTGACCCTTGTTCTCCTCTTCGAACTAGTCCACTAATGTTAAATTTAGCTTAGAAGGATGTTTTGTGATAGTGTTGATATCTTTTGAGGGAAAATAACCAAGACCACTAGTATTTTCTTGTGTGTGAGGCTCTATAGGGACAAAAATACCTTGTTCTCTAGCACCACATCCTTTTCCACTATATCCAAGTTGTTTCATAAGCTCGTAACCCTTTCCATAAATATTCTTCAACTCTTTTGGATTTTGTGGTTGCTCGTAATTAATTTCATCAAAGTTTGTTATGCAATTTGTTGTTGTTTGTTCTAAAGTGGTTGAGGTGGATGCTTTTGAAGGGTTTTTTGAATTTTGTGTTGAAAATTCCACTTTTTCTTTTCCCTTTTCAGAATCTTTGTGTATGATCTTTTATTCCCCTATGAATTTTGGTGTGAAATCTAAAGAACCCCAATCATCTTCTAATAGCTTTGTGACTTCTTCAATGTGTTTTTCTTTGTATTTTTATTGCATAAGTTCTACTTGTGTAGTTGGTGTTAATGTTTTCAAGGGGTTCTCTTTGTTTTTCTCAAGTTGTAAAACACTATAAGGCTTAGGATTAGCCTCAAGTGTGTACACTTTGTTGTTGTAGGCGATATCAAGTCCAATTTATCATTAATTATTCCCAAATTAAGAAAGGAAAAGGCATACCATTTTCTATCATTACAAAGCCTAATAAAAGAGGTCAAGAGAAATATTTATTATAGAAATATACATCATTTATTTGTTATTGATAAAGAGGTTGAATTTTTTTGTTAAAAAACCAAGTATAACTAGTAAGGAGTCATTAAATAGAACTTCAAATGAAATAATTGAGAACTTTAAAATGCATGATGCACTTGGTTAATTCCAACTATTATCAAGTATACTTACTTGTGATGAGAGATTCATTACAATTGTAGGGTGAATATTTCACAAAAAATTGGAAAAGACACCTAGAATAAGATATTGTTTAAAATGTTACAAAAGGTTTCAGTTCCATTGGTAAAAAATATTGATCATTTGATAAGAGAATCTAAAGAAGAGTTATGTTGACCTCTATTGTAAGTCCAAAAATACCAATAAAGCATCAACTCTCTTCACCTTCAAGTACTAAAGAAAGGTTTTGGATGATATTACTAAAGAAGTAAATTGGGAATTAAGGTGCAGGGGTCCTCATTTTGACAAGATTAATGATGGTGTTAGAAATTTGATCTCTAACTTTTGGAATGATCATAAATATCCTTCATCAAATAGTAGAGATGTTCTTGAACACATGATTGTGCCAACTGATGATGAATTGCATACAAAAAATGGTTAGAAATAACACAACATGAGATGTACATTAAATTTTGTGATGTTAATCCTCATAAATATTGAGAAAATAATATTTCAAATATTGAGGCCATGGTATGTGAAACTAGACAAAGTTTTTGAAATATTTTGTTGACACCACCATATTGAATTTGATTTATCTAGTGTATAAGAAGTTCCTAGAAGAAGGTGATGATTTTATAAATGCGCCTCATGGGTAAGTTAGTTCATAAATTCCATTAATTATGTGATAAATTTAATGATGATGTAGATGGTTCAATCAAATGAATAAAAGGACTTTAAATAAAACATGTGGAAATTCAACTAAATTACCTTTGATAAATGAAGATAATGACATGACTAAAATGCTAAATTGTAAGAGTTAAAAGTACATAAAGTGTCAAAATACAAAATTTGGGAAACAATTTTTAATATAGAACAAGAGCTACCTATGGGAACGTTTATGGAACTTTTCTATAAATTGACACACCAATACATAAAACACAATAATTTTACTAAATGTAAAAGTAAAGAGTTTAATTTGTTGAGAGATAGTTTCTCACCTAATGAAATTTTATCAATATACTTAAATTTGCAAAAAATTACTCTTTTACACATGAAAAATAAATTCAAATACAATATTATTATTTAGAGTAGGTCACTACTATGGTGCATGTATGTTATAGACATGCACACATGGATTTGGATGATGTTGAGAATAAATAACAACAATGAGTCATTAAGAAAAAATATAGTGTTTATATTAGTGATGGTAAAGAGAATAACACACATTTTGTAGAAAATTGCTAATGTAGGAGAATATAGGGTGTATGGGAAATCCTACATCACCCAAAAAAAGTTCAAGTTTTTTTTAGTTTTGGCTCAATTTTGATGTGCTTTCAATTGTTTTGTGGTTTTTTTTCAAGAGAAATTTAATTTGATTTGGTTGTGTTGTTTTTGTGGAGATTAAAATATATTTTCAACAAAGATTAGGGTTTACCAAACTTCCAAGTCACCAAAATAGTTCCTTTCCAATGTGCAATTTTCCCAATTGACAAAGTGTTGATAAGAAACTTGTCTACATTAATTTTTAGTTTTGGCTATTTAAAATTTTGCAAACTATTCAGATCACAGAAAGGTTTGCAGGTTCAATGTTTTTTTGAATAGCCAATCACCGAAAAGGAAGAATTTGATGAGAAGAAGTAGTTCATGGAACATCATTTTATTGAAAAAAAAATTTCAACACTTGTCTATGTTCATGAACTTCCTGTCTACTGAAGGGTATGTGTAGGATCATGATGGGCCAAAAAGTGGTGATATGACGGGTATGTGTAGGGTATGTGGCTGATGACTTTTTCTTTACCCAAAATTGATGAAATAAAAAGCGTTTTTAGAGGAGATTCTCAACTTTCCACCAATATAAATTATGCTTTACTTTGAATTTAATAAATAATTATTATTAATTTTCTATTTGAATTATGACTAAAGTCCTCATTGATAGGCTGATTGAAAAACATCTATAGATTTCAAACAATATCACATTTTTTGAATCTGAAACATGCATCACATTCTATGATTCACATACTATAGGATTAAAAAAAAAAGTTAAATTTCATGAAGTTTTGACCAAGTTAAGGTGGTTAGACATTTGATTTTTTATATTTTTTAAAATTTGTAATAAAAAATTCAAAATTAATTATTTACTTAGAAAAAAATTACAAAAAAATATGCATCACATCGGGACATGAGTCCTCTACTTATATCTAAAATATTATAAAAAATCTTGTCATTTTATTGTGGTTAGGGTGGTCAAACAAACACCTACTTCTTATTTTTCCCTAAAATTTAAGTACTACTGCATTGAAATTTCAAATTTTCACCAAATAGATTTAAAAATAAATAAATAAACCTAGTAGTTTAGAAACTACATTCAATTTGCTACAAATTCTATTCTTACATATTTTTGAAATAATATAGATAACTTATTCAAATTTTTATGTCAAGTTGCCTAACTTTGTTTTTTCTAAATTTTTTGCCACTTAAGGGCCTATTTTTTCCATGATGATCCTGCACATACCCTGAAAATGGCTTGTTTCAGTGAAACTTCAAGTTAGCAAACCTCTAAGTTCGCCAATCACTAACATCACAAGTTCGCTAACTTCTGTTGTTTCCAAAAGAAGACTATTTCAAAAATATTGCTATTTCATGAACTTTTATAGAAACTGAAATAAGTTCATGGAAGCTCAATTTCACCAAAAATGATATAGAAGAAGTATAAATGAAGTCTTGAATGATAGGTGATTGAAATTCATTGAAGGAAAAACGTTTCTTGGAGGGTGATTCTGTTGTGATAGTTTACAAATGGTTCAACTTCCTATGAGGAGAGTAAAGAAGGGAAAATTTGATGTTACAAAGGGAGTTCATGACTATCTTAGGATGAGTTATTTGTGGTTTAGAAAGTGAATCAAAGGAATACAAATTTTGAAGGAAGATGGTTGAATTAGGAAAGATAATGTAAAATTGAAGAATGTCAAAGGATTGACATAGATAAGAGGGATGATTCACAAGTAAAGAAAGAGGGTGATTAGAGGAACTAGAGTGAGAAATGTAATAGAGGGATGATCATGAGATAAATGCTTAATATACTATAATACAATTCAAAAATTTAACCTAAAAAGTGAAGGTAATATCCTAAAGCATATGCATATAGAAATTGAAAAAATGTTGTGATTATTGATATAATTGCTTGAGGTTGTTGGATTTATTTCTTTGTGTTTCCATGGTGTTGTGTGGCTACATGTCTAGGATACCCAGTGAGGGACCTTAGCCATGGATACATCAATTGCTATTAGATAAAGGTTGGTCTTGTAGGGAAGGTGGTGAAAGTTGTGAAGTTATTAAAAATGAAATAAGTCGTGTTCACCAAGCTTGTGAGTTTGATATAGGTGTGTGTGAGGAGTCTTGTATGTGTAGAAGAGTAGAGTGGAACATGAGGCTTGTTAAGGTGAGTTAGTCTTGAAATTTGAAATAATTTTTTGTTTGTTACAAGAATATAGAAAATATGTCCCCAAGGAGATGAAATCCTAGATTAGAAGAAATGTTTGAGCAACTACATGTGGATATGAGAAACAAATTACAAAATTTATTTTTTGGATTGAGAAGAGACCCAAATAATGTTGAGGACCATGAAAGTGGTGAAGAGAGTGAAGTGGATGAAAGAGATAGAAAAAATTAATAGCCAAAAGGATGTTGGAAAAGAAAGGGATTTTAGAGCCCTTTCCAAAATAACAAAAACTAATTGAATAGATGTGCCTAACTTCTCTATAAAATTAAATATATATGAGCTAATTGATTGGATAGTAGTGTTATAAGAATAATTTCATTTAGAGGATATTAGATACTCACATAGAGAAAATTTAGCAAAAAAAATCTTAAGGGTCATGTTGTACTATCGTGGAATGAGTTATAGAGAGATGATGGCAATTGGTAATCCAAGAATAACTAGATGGATTCAAATGATTGATATATGGAAAGCTAAGTTCATCCCTAGAGATTATGAGACAAATTTATTATGAAAGCTACAAAACTTGAAACAAAATGATATGAGTGCAGAGGAATATACTGAGGAATTTTACATGATGGTGATTATATTGTGACAACATCAAATCGATTGAGAAATGGTGTCCAAGTATATGAATCAGTTGAGATTCAACATTCAAGATAAGATGATCATGTTGAAGATCATCTCAATTGAAGAGGCATATTGATATGCATTAAAGGAAAAGGAGAAGATACTAAAATTATAACATAATAATTCCAGAAGGAAAGGGATATTTGTAACCAAGAAAGGGAAAGGAATAAACAACAAAGGAAAGAAAGTTTTTGAAGTAGGGAAAAATAAAATGAAAGGGGTATTCAGTAAGATGATGTGGTAGCAGTAGTAGGGGATTCTATGGTAGGGAGTATTTAGTAGGATGATGTGGTATCAATAGTATGGGATTATTTGGTAGGTATTTCTAATGTGGATAATCTAGTCATAGGATTTATGAATATCCACAAATACAAGAGGGAAGAAAGAAGAGTGCAACAAGAAAACACTTGGTACAAGAGCATGAAGAGAGTGTAGCATCACTAGAATGTGAGGAACTAGAAGAATTTGAATCTCGCATGTTGAGGAGGGTGCTAGCAAAACCAAAGTGGGCTAAGGATAAACCATTCCAAAGAAGGTGTCTCTTTTGAATTGTGTGCAAGTCTAGAGGTAAGTGATATAAAGTAATTGTAGATAGTGGTATTAAAAATAGCCTAGTGTTAGAGGAGATGGTAGAGAAACTAGGTTTGAAAAAGTGTAAACATTTGAGTTCGTATAAAGTTTCTTGGTTGTAAATGCAACATGATTTGAATTTCAATGAACAATGTTTAGATAGTTTAAAAATTGGTTCCTATAGGGACAAAGTTTTGTGTGATGTGATGTCAATGAATGTCTATCATGTTTTTTTAGGAACACCATGATAGTTTGATAGGGAATCCATTTATGATGGTAGAAATAATGTGTACAACATTAAGAAATATAGGAAGAAGTATGTTTTAAATTCCATGAAGGAAAAGGAGAAACCAATAAAATAAACTAGTCACATTGTTTATTGTAGTGCATAAAAAATTATAAAGGAGATAGGGGAAGTTGACTATAGCACTATGAAGATTCCTAAGGAGCACATTAAAAATTGGAAGAGTGGATAGAATATTGGTTTTCAAGAGAGAGGATGTTTTGAGAGGATGAATCCCACATTACAATTGAGAAGTTACATAAGTTTTCATGGAAGCCTTAGTTTAGTCCTACAAAAAAACACTGATAGAAGTAATTTGTGTGTTGAGAATGGAGAAGAAGAGAAGGGAAGAAGTGCAAAAATTCTCATGGAAAAAGAGCAGAGATGGATCAATAATAAACATGGGATTACTATCCCATGCACTTTAAAAATTCCTTGTGTTTCTAACTCTAGAAACATTTTCTTATCCAAGGTGTCTAATCCAGAAGCATCCAAGGAGTATTTAGAATCTTGCATTTCCAAAAAATATTTCAATTTTTTTTAGTTTTGGCTTAGTTTCGGTGTGCTTTTAGTTGATTTTGTGATTTTTATTTAGGATAAATTTAATTCAATTTAGCTAATTTATTTTGGTGGAGTTTAAAATAGTTTTTCAACAAAGGTTGGTTTTTGTGAAACTACCAAGTTATCAAAATAGTTCCTTTCCAACACGACTTGCCCAATTGAAAGAGAATTGACGAGAAAATTATCTAAGTTATTTTTTAGTTTTGACATATTTGACACTTTGTGAATTGTTTAGTTTACCAAGAGATTTGTAGGTTCAAAGGTTTTTTGAATTATAAATGACCAAAACTAGAGAATTTGATGAGAATAATAACTTCATGGGAGATCTTTTTATCAACAATTTTTTTTGACACTTATCTAAGTTCATGAACTTCTTTATTCATTGAAAGATTCTCATTTTGGTGGAACTTCACACTAGTGAACCTCTAGGTTCATTGATCATTGGCATCAAGACTTCACCAACATCCCTTTTTTAAAAAAAAACATATTGTTTTCATGATATATCTACTTTGTGAACATGTACAAATACCAAAATGATTTCATAGAAGCTCAATTTTGCTAAATATGACGTGGAAGAAGTAGAAATGAAGTCATGGATAGGAAATTCCTAGTGATTGAAATTACTTGAAGGCAAAACATTTCTAAGGATGATTCAGTTGTGGTAGTTTATAAATAATTAAAATTCCTACAAGGAGACTATAAAAGATAAAATTTGATGTCGTGAAGGAGCTTCATGGATGGCTACGGATTAGTTCTTAGTGGTTTAGAAATAAAATCAAAAGAAGAAGATTGTCGAAGGAATATGGCCAAATTAGGAAAGGGAATGTGAAATTTAAGAGTACCAAAGGATTAGTAGAGATAAGAAAAATGATTCTCCAATAAATATGGAGGGTGATTAAAGGAACCAAAGAGAGGAATTATGTAATAGAGGGAGTGTCCATGAGATAAAGGAAAACTCTATTATTATGTAAATCTAAAATATAACTTGAAAGGTGAATGTAATAGCCTGAAGTATATGAATAAATTAATTGAAAACTTGTTTTGATTGTGGATATATTTGGTTGAGGTTGTTGGTTTTATTTATTTGTTTGTCTATAGTTTTATGTATTTGCATGTTTGGGCTACCTAGTAAGGGACATCGACCATGACTGCATCAATTTCTTTAAGAATTTTTTTGAATATTTGGCAAGAAAGGGTGTTAAAATTGAGAAACATTTTGTATGGTTAGATGTGTGTGTGCCATAATTCAAATCATCAAGGACATTTTATGAAGTTTCTATATTTCATAAACATAAATATGCAGCAGACATTTGGAACTTCTTTAATTGTGGGTATGGAAAGGGTGAACATGATGGGGCATGATCTTGCATAAAATGTGCTATGCAAAAATATCAAATGAATTATCATGTAGATCATATAAATAATGCTCATGATGTTGAATGGTGGAAAAATAACTTCACATGTGATTTTGGCACATCTTACGAAAGGAATGTATATCCAAATAGAGTATTCTAGGTTAAGATATTGTGGTTATAGTTTTGTAATTTCAATAAAATTATAATTGTAATTTGTGCTTGACATATATACATAAAATTTATAGGTGTAGATAAAAGAAAAATTCATGGATGTAAGAGGGTAGAGAAAACAAGATCTTTATATTATATCATTAGTAAAGATAATTAGACATGGACATTATGCACTAGGGATTAATCGTGTTCTTGATGTGATTACACATTGGAAGAATATGAGAATTGAAAAATCTAATATGGATATACTTGTGAATATAATTTGGTGACACTAGTTGTTATTAAAATGTATTCAATGAAGACAAAGAAGAAAGCTTTGAATAAATTCCTTTGATTTCTACTAATTATGACCACATTTCAAGATTGATTAGAAAAGTTACATATCTATCATAGTTCTTGTAATTTTTAGTTTTTAAAAAATTAATATGTTGATCAAGTTTAATTCTAATTTGGTTCTTAAAAATTATAACTCATGAAAAATTCTAATTTTTTTACATTTCATTGTGGTGATGGATATTTTTTGTAGTCATAGTAGAGGCTAGAAACATAAAAGGTATTAGTTATTACTTATTACAATGTGCATAAGAGAGGGTGGAGTTAATAAAACCATAAACAAGTGGTAGAGTGTTTTTTCCCACATGGTCAATTAGAGTGCAAGGAACATGTCTCAAACAAGTCAAAATTATTCATAATGGGATTCATTTTATTTATTACCAATCTCAAAACATGGTGTATTAGTATAGTCACCTAGTAATTTTTACCAGTCTATATCTTCATCTTTTTCCACATGCATGAAAATGTTGCAATTGGAGACTAGATAGAGATGACCATGAGAAAATATTACATGTTATTGAAAAGAAAAATAAACCAATGAATGTGTTATAAAAAATGGATAACAATTTGGTATGGCATAATATTTATTTAGGTAGATACTAGGTGTCTTAGGTCTATTATATCACAAGTGTGTTCTATAAATTTCAAAATTTAATTTATGAAGTTCAAATAAACTTCATTAAATTTTAGTTTAAATTGGGTTTTTTTTTTTTAGAATTCATGATCTAGAGAGATTCTAATATTTTTTCCTTTTCATTATGGTGGGAGATATTTTTTTGTACTCATACATAGTGTAGATAATTTTAAGTTATTATTTCATGTCAGGTACATATAAACCCTACAATATGACACAATATTATCTTATAGATCTATACACTTTAACATAGGAATACTCGAGACCCAAGTAAGAATGTGTCTTGGGTGGACCTTAAAGACCTTTACTAGATAGATTGAACATCTTGTAGAAATTTAAATTATTCTAATTTATGCTTCAATAAGTTGCATTTAATTTAGATTTAGATGGTTCTTAAAAAATTTTGAATTCATGATCTATGAATTATATTTTTTTAATTTTTTTTAAATTGTAGCACAATATTTGTTATGAGATATATTGTTTGACCTAAGGGAAGTGTAGCATAGGAAATTATACTCCCTTGTAGGTGATAGTATAATTTCATAATTAGTTTGAACCTATTTTAGTGACCTTTTTTATTTAGGAATTTTCAACCCTTCCTAATAGGCCCTAATTCCCTTTATTATACATTTTGAGGCCCATTTGTATTATTTTTTTGACACTAAAACAAGCATTGAAAAAATTTAAACTACCATTAAATTTCCCTCGATGAAGTGTGTCCTTGAAATTTGGGCCAAGAACCATTCACCCAAGGGTGAATGTGTCCCCCTTCTTATCTGGGACCCAAATGTTAAAGATGGACTGAAGGAAATAGAGTGATCCACCTTTAGGAGATGGAACACATAAGGGAGGCCCTCCTATTTCAATATTAGTTCATTCAAGGAAACCCTAGAGATCTCAACCTAATGATCTAACTAGGAAAAGAGATTGTTACAAGGTCTCCTTCGGTGTGATTAAAAGGGGGTTCACCATTAAGCAAATGCTTAGAAAGAAGGAAATGCAAGTGATGCAAATCTAACTATGTAACCTAATAAATGAAACTTAAAATCAAAATAGTAAACTATTGATAAACGGAGAAGTACCTAGAAGATTGGAGATGCATGAAACAAAGTATTCAAACCTAAAATTATGAATTTTATGTGAACTAGGAATCATATGCCAAATTGGGTAATTTAGTCCCAATTTAGGGTTTCAGGTTGAATCTGGAATTTGCAACTGGTAAACCAAGATCTACAAGAAATGACTGAAAAGTGGTATACTAGGACTCATATGCCCAAGGTGTCGATTTAGTTCCAATATTAGGGTTTGTATGAAACTTTGGTATCCTCTAATGATATTTTGTAGCTTCTCTCCTATCCAATCTCTGAGTCTAAAACTTTGAATTATGGCCTGTAGGTGACTTTCCATGAAGATGACAACTTCTTGACAACTTTGACAACTTTCTTCAATCATTCAATCTTGTCTTCAAAGGATCTTCAAGCCTCAAAACACCTAGATCTACAATCACACATGTAGAAGGAGAAAAATGTTGTTTTGCTAGTGGATAGGGGTTTGCCTTGGTCAAACCTCATTTTGGTAATCAAACCTTGAAATGAAATGAAATAGAATGAAGGAATGAAGAATGAACAAATGTAATGTTGCAACTCACCAAACCATTGGAATAAAGGCTGCAATCTTGTATGAAATGGCTAGCATGAATGTAGATCTTGAGTCATGATTGTATGTTATGAATCTTGACTCTTATTCTTGCTTGAATCATAAAAACCTACATCACAAATGTTAGCTAAAAATTACACATGATGCATGATTACTTTGACATAATGCTTGATAATCAGCTCTTGAATGCTCCCTTGATCATAAATTTTCTATAATGCTTGAATACTTGATTTTTTAGTAGAGAATATGTGAAATAACCTTGTATTTATACTTATTTATGTCAAATTTCCCAAAATTATAACACTACAAGCCGACATTAGATCTAGGAGAATAAAATCTCAGCAAGAATTGAATTCAAAATTGGTCCAAGTTAAAGTGGGAGTCATACACCAATTGGGGCATATGAGTCCCAGTATCCTAAGCTTGGGACACAAATTTCAAGAAATGTTAAGTTTTAAGCAATATTCAGGATCATACCCTAAAACTTAGGTGGGACCCATACGCCCATGGTGGTGTATGAGTCTAAAATCACTAGATATGGAAAACACAACAAAAAAAAAAGAATTATGAATGGTCATTAGTTAAGTTTCAAGATTATCCTCAAAGAAATGCATTAAATAAGGCTTGTGGATGCAAAATAGGACCAAATAAGGCATAAAGAAGCCCAATTTTAGTAGGGAAGACCCAAACAAGTGTGAAAATGTAAAAGGATACATTTTTATACACTAAATTTAGCCACCACTTTAGTGAGAGGAGGAACTTGCTTCAAACTCACACTAAGGTAGACAAACTTGCATCAAGAAGGGTCCAAATGTACCAATGCTAGTGAGATAGGATGACAATGATCAAGAGGGTTGTGCAATTGCAAGCCCCCAGGATCAAGATCCTATGGAAAACAAACGTAGGAACAAAAGAACACACATGTAAACAATATATGAAGTGAAAAAAAGATACAAGCATACGTTGCCAAAAAAAAAAAGAAAGAAAAAGAAAGAAAGTGGTGGATAGAGGCTCAATCGTTTGTCCAATGCAATGTGGATAAGATCTAAGATATTTGTCCAAAAAATTTTACAAGTGGAACATGATGTCCAATATAAAAACCAAACACACACTCACAAGAGCTAGTGGAACCTCAAGCCATCTAGTAGGTGAGCCCCCAGAGACACATATAGATGCGGCTAGTATGCGCTCACCCAGACAAGAAAGTGGTTATGGGAAAGCTACACCTAAGTTTGAATCCCATACACTAACCATACCAAAGCTATACCTCCTAATAAATTTGATAAGGCACCACACAACATGAACAAAAAGATCCATAAGGCAAGAAAAACTTCATATGCTAACACCCATGAATAAACAAGTTGGCCCCACAAGTGTGTTATGCAAGGTGGCCATAACAATTATTATAAAATGAAAAATAGTGTAAGGTACATTCAAAGGATTTTTTCTTAGTTCATGTAAGGTCTCAACTTAGGGAAGATCATGCCTAATGTCTCCAAGAGAGGACCAATTGAAGAATAGAAGATTCACATCTTAGGGGATGTAGTGTGTCAAATCAAGACACTAAGAGGAATATAATATGGTAAGAGCGATCACACTCTTGATGGAAATCACACCCAAAATCAACACATAGTGAAAGATGCATCACATGAAGTAATAAGACTACACAATGAAACATGAATTGTAAAATACAAAAGAATAATGCCAATGTATGCCTCCACTTTAAGAAATTGCTAAACACCATGCTATGAGTAATTACTTTAAAGTAGCAAATGATCAATGCTAACAATAAAGAGGAAATGAGATATTTTTTGGAAAGCCCTATGCCAAGTCATATGTTTCAAAATGAAGCTACGTCATGAAAGTGGGTTTCCCCATTAATGAAATCCCAAAATCGCATAAGGGATCCATGGATTTGGGTTTAGTATGTCTTTGCTACAATGTTTTTAGAGAGCTCAAAACTATCATCATTCCCCAAATACTCATGGAACAAGAAGAATGACACAAAGAGAGCCAAGACAAAGGAAAAACTTTTGAGTCAACATGGAAGAGACCTAACTATCTTGACACCTTGCATCATTCCCAAAAGGAAAACAAAAGACAAAGAAAAGATAAAGGAAAATATTTTGGGTCAACATGGAGAAACATAAATGTCTCGACGCCTTGTTTCATGTCCCTAAAAGGAAAACATAAGACAAACAAAAGATAAAATGTTTATGACATAAACAATAATTTAGATACATATAGAGGAATTCACAAAGAGAGATATATCAAACAAAATAGTACGTGAGATCACATTGCACACATGCAATCACATAAAAGAAACATGAAAAATAAAATAAAGACAAGCCTAGTGATTAAGTGGAAAATAGGGTTCACCAAAATGAATCAACAAGATGATGAACCACTTAGTTTTCCCACAAAAAACACATGCAATTATGAGAGCCAAAAGATGCAAATAACAATCAGTAATGATACCTAACTATTATAGAAACTATGAGGCAAGTTTTTAAAGCTCAAAGAGGTGTGTACCTTGCTGAAAGAAGCCTATTTTTAGGGCACAAAGGACTCATTCACATTTAGTGGAAAATGGGTCCCTGCTAGGGTTTCTAAAACTATGATATGGGTTATTTCCTTGATGTTTGCACTCTCAGATTCCTAGTCAACTCCCGAAAACCTGTACTTAATTTTGTAGCTTCAATTCTTCATTCTTGCACTTTAAATGTTAACTTTGCAACTTGACAAGGGTCTATGCAAGATCATGGGGTCCAAAAAGTGGTGATGTGAAAAAAAGGCATTTTTAACATGTCCAAAAATGCGAAATTCACACCTTTCACTTTTTGTAGGCCCAAGTACAATACCCATTTTGTTTAAGCCAGTCTTTATAATTGTGTTGGGTTTGACTTGACCAATTATTTTATTTTAAATATTATAATATTTTTTAATATATTTATCATATATGCAATAAATGAAAAAAAATTATAAGTTAGTGTTTATTAATTTAATATATTATCATAATATATTTAATATATTATCATAATATATTTAATATATTATAATAATATATTTTATTATAATATTAAATTTATTAAATTTATTATATAATATATATTATACATAATATAATGTATATTATATTATAATATATATTTTATTATATATTATATAATAATATATATTGTTATCCATAGGGTATCCTCAGCGACTCAAGCCTAATGGGTTCCCTTTACAAGGTGAGATTAAGGCGAGACTAGCCCTGGGGCCACGTGGTAACCAACACATTCCCCAAGTGTGTGCAGCAGGGTAAGTCACAGGCCAGGGAGTTGAACCCAAGACCTCGGGGAGAAAACCTGAGACTTAGACCAACTCTGCTAAAATAATATAATATATAATATATATTATATTTTCATATTATACATTTGAAAAAATCGCTGACTATATATTAAAATAATATAAAAGAAAAAATGGATATTTGTTGTGCAACGTATATACTTTTGTGTTATAATTAAAATAAATAAATAATATAATATAATATAATATACATTATATATAATAGAGAAGGAAACTCCGAAGCACGTGAGTTGGCAAAAGCTGCCTCAGCTCAGACCAGCTAGGAAATAGAAGGATGTCTAACTAGGCTAATATTTTGGCACTGGATGTTACTTTGGTGACCCTCAAACTTTGGATGGTGAGGTCACTCCTTCATCATCCTTGTCAAGTATTATGATCTAGCTACTATCATTATCAAAAATGATAAATAATGAAAATGATTCTTTCATATGTCCAATGACTTTTGCATTAATTCACACTGGGTGTTGAGTACTCATTTCTGAAGTTGCATTTGACTCGGGTGATGGCAGTGCCAGGTACATTGGTGTTTATTTGCCAGTATGCAAGTTGTTTTAAAATCCCTAATAGCCTCCTCCACATCACAAAGGATCCAAACAAGTATCAAGTAGAAATTTCTGGAAGGTGCGACGAAAAGAAAGCCATGGAGACGCCACTGTCCTTAGAAACAACCAAGCAAATGTAGGCCTTCCATGGGGAAATCATAGATAAGCAGCTGCAGGGCCTTCTCCACTCCTCTCATCCGCTCATTTTGGTGGCCACTAAATGTGTGTTGGGTCCATAATTCCTGAATGCATACCACATAGAGCTTGCCAACATAGAGGTTCCGACAATGTTCCTTCCAATTCTACTTCACATGGGCGTTTCCAAAGCTCTAGGTAAGAAATTGACCCAAATGAGGTTTGTTCATACTTGGTTGGGTGAGATAGATGGGGTGCTAGATAATTTGGATGAGGACAGGAACATTCCCATGCCACAAAACTATTATATTTTGCGCGTGAGGGGCCGTGAGGTCATGAAATTTTTGTTGATTCGCACCATAGACCCTGAAGGCTTTGAGAAACTTTGGGCAGAAAGGGACAAGAGCATCTTTTTCCTTCTCAAGGCAACAAAGCTCACAATAAATCTACCAAGGGGTAGGGTTAGAAGGTATGTTGAGGATGAGGAGTTGGAGGATGACTTCGACATCGACGATGTGCAGGAATGGGACCTGGGTGATGGTGAGGAGTGGTAGGAGAATGATCAATGAGACCCAGAGAAGAATTCAAAAGCCTCGACTCATAGGAAATGTGGCCCCGACTACCCCACACTTGCCAGCTGCAAGGTGTACCAAAAGCACTATGAATCCATTGATGAAGCGGAAGGTCTCTGAGGTTTGGCAGCAATTTAGAATGGGTTTTGAATATATGTGAAGTGCATTGATCTTTCTCCCTAAGTCAGGAACTTTCAGCTATGTGTCAGTCCTAGGTGTGGGGTACTTTACCATGGTTTTTTGGTTTCCTGTTGGTTTGCCAGCAACTGCTTTAGCAACCATTTTTGGCATGTATATGTGAACTACAAGTAGGAATTTCTGGTGATCAATATTATAGAAAAGGCCTACCAGACTTTCATATTATCTCCACTGTAAATTTTTTGGAAATCAATATAGGGTACTGCCCCTAGTAGTGTTTACCAATCAAAAAAAAAAAAACATAATATATAATATATATTATATTATAATATAATGTATATTAAATATATATAATATAATATATGTATTATATTAAAATTAATAAATATATATTATATATAATATAATATAATGTATATTATATTATAATATAATATATGTATGTTATAGTATATTATAATATATATTATATATTATATTATATATTTCAAAAAAACAACTTGTAATTAAATATGGTCAGGTCCTGGACCTGACCATTTTATTAAAAATTCTATAAATCAGGGAACAAATATCCATTATAAATGGATATCTGTTTCCTGCACTATAAAAAAATAACAAAAAATATGACAGCTATTTTTGATGTGTTTGTGTGTTGGGTTTCAACAATGCGACTCAGATATCCATTTGGGAGAGGTGAAATTTCCAAAAAATCTATCAAATTTCTAAGGTATGTTTGGTTTTTTCAAAATTTATTCAATTTTTATTCATTTTGCATTTTTTTTAATTTTAGTAAAAAATAGGGTATATTCTGTTAGATTTTTTATTAAATTAAAACCATTGTTAATTTTGAATTTTTTTTATCAATTAACAGGTTTAAAATGGATCAAAATGAAAACCCTAACCCCACACAAAATGAAAACCCTAATCCTGCACAAAATGAAAACCCTAATCCTACAAAAAAAGAAAACCCTTCAAATCCTCCTTCAGTGCAACCATTATTTCCAAATCAAAATGTGCTAACAATACACGATTCTATTCATAGAAATTTAGATCAATTAAGAAAGTGTGTCAAATCTATGAGACACTCGATGAACTATCAGACATGAAATTTTTTTTGGAAACAATCATTTTAAATGTTCAAACTTTGGCAACTCAGCATAATAGATTTGCACACTAGCAAGAGCAACAAAGACAATTTTATGCTAATGGGTTATCATACAATGAGGTGAAGGCTCTTGATATTGAGAAATCCCAATTAGCCTAGTTATTCATCGATCAGAGAACTGGACAACCTTTTAATGTGTGGAAACCAAAATTTTCAATTAAATGGCGCACCCATAGAGGCATATTAGATAATTTTTGGAGATGTCGATGGATGATTTTTGATAAACCACCCAATAACAATCTTAATGTCCCTCATTATTTTCTCCAAAAATTATATGTTGAGTTTGTGCTAGGGAAACATGTCAATTACTTTGACATGCAATATTTCTAGGATGTTGGTAGAGGGATGCCACAGGATAGACCTAGGGCACGCCAAATCACCCCAGTTCGTCCTACTCCACATATTGCTACTCCAACTCCACTACCTTACCCTCATATTGTTGTAGATGCAAGTACTTTGAGCATTTATGCATTACATTTATTGAGTGATCATTTGGTTATGCAGAGCCATCATGTTGTGTAGCCATTAGACATGCATCCCATCATGGTGGCGGTGCACCTAATACATCCCAAAATGATGGTGGTGCACCTGCTGTAGCAGCTCCCACTGGTACACAACCATAAGCTCCCACTGGTACACAACCATCAGCTCCCACTGGTACACCATCCTCTCTGAGACATATTTGTGTGCCTCATCATTGCATGACATGCAAAAATTTATGTTTTGGTCCTCTCTGATGGTCCACTAAGGCTCCCATTGGCACATCCCACTTTGAGGTTCATAATATGTTGGATGTAGGAGCTGATAGAGCACAGAGTGGAGCATTTGCAGGAGAGACATCGACTGCCAAGGATAATATGGGAGGACCAGTAAGACTTAAAGTAATTTCATAGTGTGTTTTATGTAAATTCTTTCATATTTTATGAAAGATATTTGTACTAATATATGTTTATGTGTTGGAATCTTTAACAATTGTTGATAGAGGAGCAGATGTCAGAAGTGCAGCAAGCTATGCATATTACCATTTCATTTTCCTTAGAGAATCAGTACATGGTAAATTATTTAAATTGTTATTTTAGATGTTAATCTTTGAAATATATTATGTTTAAATACATGTAGTACATATATTGATAGTCTAATGTAATCTTGTCTTTTTATGTAGCAACTTGGTTCTTATACAACCTTGTTGAATGGATCTGACCCATTGGTTGAAGTTGCACAATAGGTATATATATTTTTAATTCTCAAAATTATAGTTATATGTGCATGTGCATTTACATTCTTGTAATTTTTTATATAGGAAACCATCTTAGCTGATCCATCCACTATGAGCCCATCTAGTGTCATATCATCACAACAGGTATGTGTGTTTATTTTATATTGTAGATCATTTATGTTTAGATAGGAGTAGATATGTGATTAGTAGATATGATTTTTTTTCAACAATTATATGATAATTTGTATCATTTTTATTTTATTTTCTATATTCCTCTATTCGACTCAGCATTGTGCACCCAATAACAACCATCTTAGTTGATCCATCCACTATGAGCCTATCTAGTTCATAGCATCACAATAGGTATGTGTTTATTTTATATTGCAGATCATTTACGTTTAGATAGAAGTAGATATGTGATTAGTAGATATGATTATTTGTCAACAATTATATGTTAATTTGTATCATTTTTATTTTATCTTCTATATTCCTCTATTTGACTCAACATTGTGATGAGCGAGAGACCATTACCTTATACGAGGACTCCTGATTATCCTAAGGGACAATCATATGCAAAAATTCTTACAAAAAAGAGAGAAAGATTTGAGGTAAACAAGAATTACATTATTGATATAATATAGTACATGTATATTAATTTTGATGTTAAATTTGTAATTTATAAATGATGGTATATAAGTTTTTGTTTACTAGTCTATCTTGTCAACCATTCACATAGTCTAATTTGTGGTTTGAAATGTTATTGTGCAGGAAACTTCAGAGTAACTAACTTCTTTGAGGAGGCTTGATTTTGATGGTCCAACATAGGATTAGGCTATGATATAGATTGACATGTACTTAGGGTTTGATAGATCTTGAGATGGCATATATGCCACAATTTGTAAAACTTGTTCTGAGTAGGCATATGCCAAATTTGTATATGCACAAACACAATTATTCTACAATTTGATATATAAGAATTGATATTCGATCTAATTTGCTACTCGTGTGCATGTCTTTCTACTTTGAATTTTCAAAATTGAATGTATAATTATCTTAGAATGGTTTAAAGTTATGATTTATAATGTATGTTATAGATTAATGAAATAACATTTTAATAGAACTTATGAATTACAAATGGTAATCCATCTATTTCTTTGAGGATTTTTTTCAAACAATTCATTTCCTTTTCTATTGTACCACATTTTTCATACATGTCTACCGATAAAATTTTATGAAGCACTCATTTTGAGAATACCCATGATTTCAATCTTTGTTGAATGAATTTACATTTGACATTATTTTGTTTTTTAAACTCATATAATGAAGTGTGCAACTGATTTTTATTGCAAAATAAGTTAAAATTAATGAAAAGTGGATACAACTTAATGAAATGCATTTCATGTTACAATGTTCATTCAAAATTAATATAATCATCTTGATAAAAATCAACATCATTTAATGTTCATTGAAGCTTAATAACATGTAAAAGGTATAAATTCATCATGAGTAAGAATCAATATCTTCACAAAATCACCTCAAACTCATAAAACAAAAGGTTGTGAGAGACATCCATTACCCTTCTCTTTAACATATCTAAAAACCTAATGTGCTTGTTTTGGAACAACCCCACTGAAATTGAACTATTACACTAAACAGGGCTCCAATTAGTCCAAATTTACAAAACAACTCCTCTTTAAAACTACTACCCCTCCAAGATTCCCTTGGACAATATCTCACCAGGCTATAAACATCCAAATTTTGAAACTATCATCCTTGTAAATGCCATCTAAGTCACTCAATCATGAAACCCTCATTTTTTCTAGATTATAAGGGGGTTTATTGAAAGTATGCATTTCCACACTTATCTCACTCAAACAACACCTCAAACACATTTGTAGAAGTTTGCATATGCTTAATACACCTTTAGAAATTGCTGCCCCAATAGATTTAAATCACTAACACCCTTAAACCTCCCAATTTCACTCAAAAACCACACTTTTCACATCTAGGGCATCATTCCCAAACCTTAATTGACCTCTCTGCTATCCCAAACCATTTTAACATCTATTTCCTACCTAATTGGGCCATTCCACTAAGCCACAATAGATACAATAGATGGAATGGACAATTATTTCATTTTCAAGTCTTCAAAACCCTTAAACTGGTCACACGGACCCATTAATAGTAATTTTCCTCTTTAAACATTCAAAAGGCCTTTTAAAGGCATTACAAACATGACCAAACAACTTCCAACTATTTTCCAATGAACTACAACAAGATGACTCTTGAACTTTCATCATTTGACAATAAGTTACAATTTTGACAAGCAGTGTAAGGTTGCAAAGTGGTGCAACTTTTGTTCTGCAAATTGTACAACCAAACAAACTATTCCAACATGTTCAAATGGGTATTTTTACGCTATGGATGGTCCTCTTTTGCATCCAAACATGCCGAATCACTTTGAGCTACATTGGACCAACAATTTCCTTTAAGAGTCCAAAGTGCAAAAAGGCAACAATCTTTGACAGGCTATTACCCTGAAACTGTGATGCTTATAGACTCTCCATCAAAGGCTACAAGATTGTGTTGGGACCTTATTCAATAACCTCTCTCAGTTTTTTCTATCTCAGAGGAATTTTCCTGTGGTGACGAGTTTTTAGTTGAGGAAAAAGTTGTAAGATGCAAACAGTGTAAAGTTGCAAAGTAGTGCAACTTTCATTCTACAACTTGTAGGACTAAATAAAATGTTCCAACACATATGGATGGGTACATTTATGCTAATGATGATCCTATTTTGTACCCAAATATGCCAAATCACTTTGAGCTACGTTAGATCGATGATTTCCCTTAAGAGTCCAAAGTGCTAAAAGTTAACAATCTTTGAGGGGTTATTTCTCAGAAACTGTGATTCATATAGACTCTGTCTAAGGCTATGGGATCATGTTGGGACCCTCTACAATAATCTCTCTTAGTTTTTTCTATCCCAGAGGCATTTTCCTACGGTGACGAGTTTTTAGTTGAGGAAAAAGTTGTCAGATGCAATTAATGTAAAGTTGCAAAGTGGTGCAACTTTTGTTCTACAACTCATAAGACCAAATGGACTATTCCAACATGTTTGGATGGGTACGTTTATGCTAGATATGGTCCTCTTTTGCACCCAAATACGCCTAATCACTTCGACCTGCATTGGACCAGTGATTTCCCTTAAGAGTCCAAAGTGCTAAAAGACAACAATCTTTGAAAAGCTATTTCTTGGAAACTGTGATGCCTACAGACTCTCTGTCCGAGGCTATGGGATCATGTTGGGACCCTCTACAATAATATCTCTTATTTTTTTCTATCTTGGAGGCATTTTCTTTCGGTGACGAGTTTTAAGTTGAGGAAAAAGTTGTCAAATGCAAGCAGTGTAAAGTTGCAAAGTGGTGTAACTTTTGTTTTGCAACTTGTATGACCAAATAGACTATTCCAACACATCCAGATGGGTACATTTATGCTAGGGCTGGTCCTCATTTGCACCCAAATACATCGAATCACTCTGAGCTACATTGGATTAGAGATTTTCCTTAAGAGTCCAAAGTGCTAAAAGGAAACAATATTTGAAGGGATATTTCTCAAAAACTGTGACACCTACAAACTCTTTGTCTAAGACTATGGGATCATGTTAGGACCCTCTACAATAACCTCTCTTATTTTTTGCTATTTCAAAGGTGTTTTCCCATGGTGACGAGTTTTTAGTTGAAGAAAAAGTTGTCAAATGCAAGTAGTGTAAAGTTGCAAAGTGGTGCAACTTTTGTTTTGCAACTCGTACAACCAAACAGACTATTCTAACACATCTAGATGGGTAGGTTTACACTAGGGATTGTCCTCTTTTCTACCCAAATACACTGAATCACTCTGAGCTACATTGGAATGATGATTTCCCTTAAGAGTCCAAAGTGCTAAAGATAAAAGTTTTTGAAGGGTTATTTCTCAGAAACCATGATTCCTATAGAATTTTTGCTTAAAGCTATGGGATCGTGTTAGGACCCTCTACAATAACCTCTCTCAATTTTTGCTATCTCAGAGCAATTTTCTCGCGGTGACAAGTTTTTCAGTTGAGAAAAATAGTTGTCAAATGCAAGAAGTGTAAAATTGCAAAGTTGTGCAACTTTCATTTTGCAACTCGTACGACCAAACAAACTATTCCAACATGTCTAGATGGTTACGTTTATACTAGAGATGGCCCTCTTTTGCACCCAAATACGTTGAATCACTATCAGCTACATTGGACCAGTGATTTCCCTTAAGAGTCCAAAGTGCTAAAAGGAAGCACTCTTTGAAGGGCTATTTCTCAAAAATCGTGATGCCTATAGACTCTCTGTCTGAGGCTATGGGATTATGTTGGGACCTTCTATAATAACCTCTCTCAATTTTTGTTATCTTGGAGGAATTTTCTGTGGTGTTGAGTTTCTAGTTGATGGAAAAAGGGTCAAATGGATGCGATGTAAAAGTGCAAAGGGGTTTAGGGTTCATTTTGTTCCTTGTGAGTAACTAAAAAATTGATTCATTTACTCAAATACACTTAAGTTGTGAAATAAACACATGAATACAATGTATACACATTAAAAACATAGGTCTTAAAGTATACATTACAATACTCAAATACACTTAAAGCATGAACTACACACATGAATACAAAGTATACACATTAAAACATCTAGGTCATAAATTATACATTGGAATACTCATAATTGACAAAGTATACACTTGAACACACGTAAAGTGTACACAATATACATGATATTATCATTCAATAATTGTTATCAAATATAGGATTTACAAAATGCCATGTTGCATACAAAAAATGACCCTAATACATAGTCATTTCCCAATAGGGGAAGGAAATAGAGCATGCATTGCCTTCATGGTTGGCACCATCTGCCACAAGGGCAACATGTTGATGTTCTAGAGTGACAACCACCTGTACAAACCATTAAGGTAGTAGTCAAACTACATACAATAGAAAAGATGCTTAGAATAAAAAATCTATATTATTCTAAATGACCTAATTGATGATGAAATGGTAATGCAAACTATAAAAGACACTTACAATAACAAATATATACTATTGTAATCTATCACATACCTCTCTGAAAGGATCAAAGTTGGCTATTGTTGTAGCAGGTCCATGATCTATCGTGCTAGGAACATCGTAATATAATTCAAATTAGAAATCTATATTGTCACAATATAAAATATGCTTAGAATAACAAATCTATATTATTCTAAACAACCTGAATGATGATGAATTGGTAATGAAAACTATAAAAGATGCTTGGAATAACCAATCTATATTATTCTAAACAACCTAAATAATGAACCTTAGCAAATAAACAATATCATACCTGTCCCATACAACAAATGATCTGCTACTCAAGTGTTCCTGCAAGGTCATCTCTTACCTTCAAAGTTTCTAGCAATGCTTCATGGTCAACACTACTAATTGTCCATAGTTTTTTTAATTTCGGTCTAGCATGATGTCTCAATAAATTAACATTTGTTGCTATAACAAGGTGTGAATACATCAGAATGGTTGTGTTTCTCATTGTCCTCAAATGCAGGTATGTTGTTCTTTCTAATCATATATGTTCGCAACCAAGTTCTGAAAACAACAACTGAACCTGTGTGATCATAACTTTTTTATCAACATCTAAATATACATAGAATTAAAAATCTATATTATTGTAAATAACCTAAATGATGATGAAATGGTAATGCAACCAAGTTCGAGAAAAAAATTTGAACCTATAGGATACATGAATCCATAATCATCTATCATCAGTTGTGTTAGCTTTTTCTTTCCCTATACACATCATGCCAACCAATAGTCTGATCCCTATTCATTCCCTTGTGGTGCTAAAACTACATAGACATGTCCTGGTTGTACAAGATATGAAAGATGATCATAGTCAAGTGAAATTTCTATTACATCTTGTAATGAGGATTGTGCTAAAGATAAAGGGGTTAGGTACTGTGGAATCAATGTATCTACCCACTCACTTGACTTGCACTAATCCCAATCACACTAAATACAATTTTGACAAAAACAAGCCATCTCTCGTGTCCATATGGTCCATGCACTTGCATCTAAGCTTCGAACTAAATGCATCTTTGAAGAATCTCTAATTGTTTGGCATTCCATTTTGTCTCCCACTATGCCCTCCTCAACCAACCAAAAGAACCTACACACTTGTGAATCAAGCGTCCCTCCTCATGATAGTGCATAAGTACACCAATCCACAATAGAGCTTGCATCACTGAATGTTGCACCACCTTTGATCTTCATTTGTTCCTTAACCAAAGATCTCTTCACACATGTACATGTTCCATTGTACTTGCCTTTTCCATGCCCAACTTTGAAAAAAATCCAACTATGTGTTACACCCCTCTCTATATGCATCTTGCTCAACCAATAAAACATGCAAGCATTCTTGAATTTCCTTATTCACTTATTTGACCAAATAAAATGTTGAACCATTGCAATTCCTTTTTCCTACAAGAACCCAAAAAAAATTTCAAAACAATATTGTACAAACTTAGATGAATGAGATCTATCATCACTCATGTAAAAATGCTACTCCCTAATTATCTTCCTATCCTCTTATGTACTATCAAGGGCATGCCTATATGTTATGTGGAAAAAAATAACAATTTGAATAGAATTATAATATTGTGATTTAACTTCATTTTGTGGTTGCAATGTGTAATTTTCAGCAAAATCAACTACAGATACAATAGTTCCAATGGGAAAAAAGTCCTTACACATCCAAAATTGTCGATCCAACCACCACAACCTATGGCTATGCCTTGCATACTTATAGAAAATATTTTTCTTAAAATCTGAAATAAAATCAGCAATACTTACATCTCTTGCAACCAACTCGCATCTAGAACCCTCACCTCCACTCTTCAATGTGTATTTCATTGTCTCATACTTTTTTTTCTCAACAATTTTGTTACCAAAATCATGATCACTGCCCTCATGAAAGCATTTTACAAACTTCGATAAACCACCACATTGCAAACACGTTTCATTTAAACAATCATTTCTATAAAATAAGCAACCATCACCTCTAATGCATAAAAATGAATCTAACAACTCCATGGATGACACTCATGCAACATTTCATCAATATGCATAGTAGAACAAATATGGCATAACAATTCATGATACATTGAAAACTCAACATGGTATTTACAACATGTATTAAGAACCTTAATAGGAACACAATAAAATGGATTGAAAGACTCAAAATCCCTTTGTGAGATTCACAAATGTGGATGTTCTTGAAAAAATTGTTTGTATAAAATTATTTGGCTACATTCCAAAAAATGTTTAGGATGCGATGCATGATCTCGATTACGAATTTGTAACTTTAAAACATCCTTTAAATTCGGTGATACTTTAGAGTGAGAATTCCAATATTATTCAATTTGCATCTTTACATTATCGATTAGCTTTTTCTCAACACGTGGAAGCCTCCCACTAAAAACCCATGTATCATTTTGAAGAGCACTATTGAGTCTTCCTCTTCTTGATAGTGCTCTATTCAATGTTTTATGATTTAAGTTAAAATAAATATAAGTTTGTCTCATTAAACGAGAATTTTAAAATGATGTCTTACTAGTGAGGTTGTGATCACTCTTTGAGCAGCCCTTTTATCTTTTTCCTTACTAGTCTTTCCAATAGAGGTTAAAGCATTAAAAATATTTTTTACAATAAGACTATTTTTTTCTGATTTTTTTGTGAGACAAATCTTCAATTTCTTAAATAATGGTCTCATTTTGTAAATCTTAATTAATTGCACAAAAAAATTGGAATTGTCCGATTAATGTCTTATTGGAAAAGAATTCATTGAACATTTTCGTAGCCCACAAATGAACCGTTCGTTTGTGAAATTTTTCCTTGAAGATTATCAATTATGTTCTCATCTATTTCAACCAGCCATTTAGGGCTTCTTTTGTAATTAGGTGTTGCATAAGGTTCATTTTCAACATTTTCAATAACAATTTCATTTTGAACAACATTTTCATTGTAGAAAACAATTTAATTTTCAACCACATTTTCATTTTCAAAATTTTCAATAATAGTTTCATTTTGAACAACATTTTCATTGTAAAAAACAATTTCATTTTCAACCACATTTTCATTTTCAACATTTTCAATAACATTTTCAACAACATTTTCATTCTCAATTTTGTTCACATTTTCATTTTCAATTTCAACATTTTCCATTTCAATGTTTTCATTTTCAATTTGAATATGATGTCCAATATTTTCAATTCCTATTTCATCTTCATTTGAATTAACATTCAATGGTTCAAAAGAAGCTTCAATTTGAATATTTTGCATACCTTGTCTTCTTTTCCTATGAATTTATCTATCTTTTTTTCTATATGCTTCAATTTGATCTATTGTAAGTTTCCTTTTACATTTTCTCTTATACTGACTACTACTCCCCATTGCACAAACAAAAAAACACACACAAATGATTAGAATTCTAAAAAATATGTTAGAGAATCTTTGAAAAACTGAATTTCGTGACAAAAAGAATGTAGGGACAATTGAAATACTCAAAACGGTCCCTTTTTTGTTTTTTATATAACTTACAAAATGGATGTCTGTCTATAACAAATATCCGTTATAGATGGATATCCATTACCTCTAGTGTTATTACAATGTCATATGTTATATAATATAATATATAATATATATTATATGTTAATATATAATATATTATATATACATATTAAAATATAATATATAATATATAATAATTAATATATATATATATATATATATATATATATAAGATATATTATATATTAATATATGTTATATATTAATACTATATTAATATTAATATATATATTGTTGCTCATCCAAGTGTATAACCTACTACTACACAAAACGGATATTTGTTTTATGAACTTTAAGAATTATGATTTCTTTTGACATATGATATATATTTATTATATATTAATATTTATTATGTATTAATATATATATATATATATATTCATATGTTATTTTATATATTAATATATATAGTATATATTAATATATATAATAATATATGAATATATATTAATATTATATTAATATATTTAATATAATAAACATATAATATATAGCATCCCACTCTATAAACACTACACCCACTCTCTCTTTCTCTCCCTCTCTCCCTCTCTTCCTCTCTTCCTCTATCCTTAAACCCTATACCCACTCTCTCAACCTCTCCCTCTCCCTCGCTCTCTCCCACTCTCCCTCTCTCCCTAAACCCTAAACCCAATCTATCTACCTCTCTCCCACTCTCTCCCACTCTCCCACTCCCTCCCACTCCTTCCCTCTCTCCTAATCTCTCCCACTCCCTCCCTCTCTCCATAAACCCTAAACCCAATCTATCTCCCTCTCTCCCACTCTCTCCCACTCCCTCCCTCTCTCCCACTCTCTCCCACTCCCTCCCTCTCCCCTACTAACTACCACTCCCTCCCACTCCCTCTCTCTCTCTCTGTCTCACTCTCCCTCCCTCTCTCCCACTCCCTCCCACTCTCTCCCTCTCTATCCCTCTCTCCCTCTCCCTCTCTCTCTCTCTCTCCCACTCTCTCCCTCTCCCTCCCTCTCTCCCACTCTCCCTTTCTCCCACTCTGTAATGCCCCTCCGTGTCGGTTGTTCTAAACTTTTGTGTGAGTATCTGTGTGTGCTTCATTGATTATTGTGTTATTTGATTGTGTGAAAAATATAATATGTTAGTAATCATGTTTAAATAATTAATTAAATCATAAGTGATTTGTAAAGTTATATAAAATATGATTAGAAATTTAAGATAATAATCAATTAAATTAAATCAAATGATTTAGAACAAATGATCAAATTAAACTAATTCGTTAAAAGTAAAAGTGATACTATTAGATAAATTGATTTAAACTGTTGAAGTTAATAATAATTATGAACAAAATAGTCTTGAAAAGATAATTATTATAATAAGAAATTTAAATGGATAAGGAGATAGGAAGCTAAAGTGTTGTAAAGCCAGAAATGAAACTTCACCTATAGAGCATTTGGAAGTCGAAGAGAACTGAGAATATGAAGAATAAATAAATAAAAGTTGTAGTAGTTTGCAAAAATATTAATTGTGTTTTGAAGAAAATTTTGTAAATAGTTGTTTTTAATTATTTTAATATGCATGTGTTTATTTAAATTGGTTGTGGAAATGATAAATAAATAAATAAATAAAAAGCTCAATCTTTTGTGGATTCGAATGGATTTGAATTTTATTTTTTTTAAAAGAAGTGACTTTTGGCATTCGCTAGAAGAGGAAATGGAAGAGTCTTTGGTGTGAGATTTTATTTAGAGGATTTTTGTATTGGAAGGGGGGTTGCATTCTCTTTCCAATAGATTTTGGGAGAAATTTGGAAGTCAATTTTCTGTTATAGTGTGCATTCTTTTAGTATTCTGTGAATTCATTGAGGCATAAGATTGGAGTTGAGGGGAAGATATTGGAGCTACTGCTGGAAACATTCGTTGGCGGAGGATTGGATCAGAAAAAGGGATAGAGCTTCTACAGATCTTCTTCAAACACAGGACACCAGGTTCCTTTCTTATTTATTTGTTGTAGCATTAAATAAAATAGCAATTGATTGGAGTTGTTTCGTTGTGCATGAAATTTTCATCTGGGGATTGGGATTTCTATTGTGAAAATGGAATTTAGTTGGGTTCTGGACTATCAATTATTAAACTGAAATTTTTTGGGAGTTCGGGAGTGTTGTTCATTTAAATAAAATTAATTGTTGGATTTGTACTGTTCTTTATTATAACATAACCAAGGTGGGAATTTTGGAAAAGAACCAGTAGTATTGTAGTTTTCTCTAGAAAATAATAATTAAGCAATAAAAGAAAATTTCTTGTTTGGGAATTCGGGGTTGTGTAAATCCTAATATGTAGATAAATTTTACAAATATCTTGTGTTTAAATGTTTATATTGAAACAGTAAATTGTACAATTGAAATTTATTTCTCTGTACTCGAAGTATTTTGTATGCAATATATATATATGTATATATATGTATATCAGATATATATATATATATATAAATACACACACACACACACACACACACACACACACACACACACACACACACATATATATATATATATAAATGTAAAGATGGCATTAAAAGAAAAATTTAATTAAGATTTATATTTCCACAGTATTAAATTTGTTTTGAAAATTATTAAAAAAATAAAATAAAATAAAATGTAGACTGGGTGGTGGTTCGGCCTCGGCCATACCCACCACCCAGCCGACAGCGGTGATGGTGTGGTAGCCTACGGGCTACCACGGCAGTCCGTCGGACTGTTGTGACAGTCCGTAGACTGTCCACGGCAGTCCTTCAGACTGTTGTGATAGCCCAAGGACTGTCCGCAGCCGGGGGTAAAACCTTGTGGCTTGACAACCCGTTTCCTTTCAAACAAAAAAGTTATATAAATAAAACATAAAATATGTGCTTTATCTCTTTTCTTTAAAATGAAATTTTGTGTTTCGATTTTAATATATGCATTTATAAATATATATATATATATATATATATAAATATATATGTATATATATATATATATCATATGTTTATTATTTAATTTAATTATATTTTATGTCATAATTTCTTTATTATATTTATTTAATTAAATTCTTTCTGTAAACAGATAGTTTCACTTTCTGTTAAGAGATAAATAAAATTTTATTATAGTAAAAATATGGAAATAGAAAGGAATTTCTATGAATTTGTTAAATTGTGAAATTTGATAGGATAATTTAGTAGAAGGGCAATTTGTGAATATATATTTATATCAGCATTGATTGTTTAATTCTTATTTTTAAATGTGTATAGGGTGGAAATAGAGTTTAGCATAGAATCGAATAAGTTATCTTTTTATGAAATTAAGTCTTGTAGACTTGTTGGATTCTTAGAATAGATCTTTTCTCTTTTTACATTCCCTCCACAAAAAGAATTAAAATATATAAATATGTAGTGGTTTTAAAAGGTATTTATGTGTATAAATTTATTTAGATAGATTTAAGATTTTAAGGTGGTAAGTTCTAATATGTAGTTTAAGTATTTAGAGTATTGTTATTATTGTCATTTTAAAGTATAGACAATTGGTCTTAAATGGTTTTCACAATTAATTTAAGTATTGGAGTGAGTGTTAAGTTAGTATGATGAAAGGGGAAATTTAAATGTATGGGCATGATTAGAGATTGATTAGGATATTCTCAAATTGGTTAGTTTATTGGTGAAATGTGATTTTAATCTTTTGAAAATTGACTTTCTTTATATTCATTTAATGGTTGATTTGTAAGTTCTCTTTTTGGATAAATCTTTTAGAATACTTGTGATGGTTATCATGAATTGTTTTAGTTAATTGAGTAATTCAGATGGGTGAGTTGTAAAGTTATTTAGTTCTGGTCGTTATTTGATTGGTTAATAAATATTGTTCGCGATTGAATTTTTGGTTGTTTATTTAAGTGTTTTTGTGGAGTTGTGAGTGGTTGAGTATTTAAGGTGTTCTTAAATTTGGTGCCTTGGATGCCTGGTTGAATGCTTTTTGAAGGATTGTTTTTGGATGGTTCCATGTTGGTGTGAATACTTTTTGAGGTTAGTTTTGATTCAAGGAATCCTTTGTCATTTAATTTGTGTTGCAATGTAATTGGGAACTTGTATTTTGTTGATGAGTTGATCTTCTTGGATTTCTGATTTATTTTGTATCCAAGTTGTTTATGTAGTCTAGATGGGGTTGTTGATCTTATTTTAATGTATTCACTCATTATTTTTGAATTGAAAATAGTTCTGGTGGCCTTGCAATTATTGTTGTCATTGCTATGTTGTTGACTTTATGAAGGTGATTTGTGTACCACTATAAGGGGGTTCTTGTGAGGAGAAAATTGAGGTCTTCCATGGAATACCTAGTTGGTGGCTTTTGGTTTTATTAAGTGTTTTTGTTTAATGGTTGATTTTCTTTTGCATTTCCCTATTTGAGGTGACACCATTGTTGATTTGTGGATGGGTCTTGATGAATCTTCCCTTTTTATGGCTTTTCTGAGTTACTCTCATATTTGAGGAAATTTTATCCTTGTATTGGAATTATTAGGGAAAAATTCATGTTGCTTCACTTTACCCTTGTTTGTGGGTTTTCATTATTTTGGCTTCCAGAGGCTTGAGATGATTGATAATTGATGTTCTCTCTCTTTATGTGCCTTGATTTGGCAAGTGTTTTGGTTTCATGATTTTAAAAGGGTTGTACGGGAATTGTTGAGAGTTTGATTATGTATTTATAGCGAGATGGGTAATGCCTCGCATGCTTCTGAGATGTGATATAATATTCTTGTTATGTTGTACAACCCTTGGTTTCTTGGTTTCTTGGTTTTATGTGGTTGGGTCTCTAGGGAGAGTGGCTTCTCGTGGGGGCCGGCGCCCCACATAAGGGGAAGGGCATAGGATAACCCATGAGTGAGTTAGTAATTAAGTGAAAACCTAATAATTAACTTAGGAGGGCAGGGTAGTAATATCATTATAAGATTTAAAAAATGGATGCCTCATCTTCATTAGTGCTTTCGCAGACTAATGGAAGGCTGAGAAGGCCGTGGTTGGCAAGGTCGTGACCTCGTCTTCACAAGAGGTTTACAGCTCCGCATGAGTCACCCTATGGACCGGCACCTCCAGTTGGGAGGAAGGGCATAGGACAGCCATAGATGGGGGCCGGTGCCTCCAGTTGGGAGGAAGAGCACAGGATAACCCATGTAGGACTATGCGATGACACTCTCCCCTAGTTGCCCAGGTGTTTTTACTTTATTGTGTTCCTCTGGAAGTACGTTATGGGAGTTGTTTTAGATTGTTGTTGATTGGACTTATATTGATTTAAATGGAGTATTGCCTTGATACATCTTTGGTGTACTTTGTGGTCTTGTATGATCTCATTGATATTTGATTTATGACCTTGTACTCTTTTGGTACTGTGATAATATGTTATTGTGTTGTTTAATTGCAATTTGGAATTGTATTATGTTTATTAATTCAGTGGATTTGGAAGTGTTTCATGATCATCCTTTGGTTACTTGTTACTGGTCATTGCTTTGATTTATGTGATGAGATTTATGATTTTAAGTTATTTTAATGACTCTTGGATGTTGTTATTATGTCTTTGTAATGTAATGCCCCTCCATGTCGGTTGTTTTGGACTTGTGTGTAAGTTTTTGTGTGTGCTTCATTGATTGTTGTGTTATTTGATTATGTGGAAAATATAATATGTTAGTAATCATGTTTAAATAATTAATTAAATCATAAGTGATTTGCAAAGTTATTTAAAATATGATTATAAATTAAAATAATAATCAATTAAATCAAATCAAATGATTTAGAACCAATGATCAAATTAAACTAATTTGTTAAAAGTAAAAGTGATATTATTAGATAAATTGATTTAAATTATTGAAGTTAATAATAATTATGAACAAAATAATCTTGAAAAGATAATTATTATAATAAGAAATTTAAATGGATAAGGAAATAGGAAGCTGAAGTGTTTTAAAGCCAAAAATGAAACTTCACCTATAGAGCATTTGGAAGTCAAAGAGAGCTGGAGAATATGAAGAATAAATAAATAAAAGTTGTGGTAGTTTGCAAAAATATGAATGGTGTTTTGAAGAAAATTTTGTAAATAGTTGTTTTTAATTATTTTAATATGCATGTGTTTATTTAAATTGATTGTGGAAATGATAAATAAATAAATAAATAAAAAGCTCAATCTTTTGTGGATTCGAATGGATTGGAATTTTATTTTTCAAAAAGAAGTGACTTTTGGCATTCGCTAGAAAAAGAAATGGAAGAGACTTTGGTGTGAGATTTTATTTAGAGGATTTTGAATTGGAAGGGGGGGTTGGCACTCTCTTTGAAACAGATTTTGGAGAATTTGGCAGTCATCTTTCTGATATAGTATTGCGTTCTTTTATTCTTCTGAGAATTCATGTGAGGATTAAGATTTAAGTTTGAGGGAGGATCTTGGAGCTGTTGCTGGAAGGATTGGATCAGCAAGAAGGATAAAGCTTCAACAGTTATCTACAGGCGCAGGACGCCAGGTTCTCCTTCTTCTTTTAAATTATTTTCTTTATAGCATCAAATGAAATAAGAATTCCTTGCTGTGAATGAAATTTTCTCTTGAATTGAAATTTAATGCTTGTAGAAAATTCTTGAATCTTTAGAAATGCTTTGGACTGTTTTTCAATCAGGAAAGCTTTACTGGGGTGGGACTGTTATTGATTTAAAGTGAAATTTTGTTGGGATTCTGGAATTGAACAGTGTTACTGTAGTTTTGTGTTAAAAATAATAGTGAACCAGTAAAAGAATAAGCTCATGACTGTGAATTCGAGGTTGTGTAAATTTCCATTTGTAGATAAATTTTACAAATATATTCTGTGTTTAAATATTTATATTGAAACAGTAAATTGTACAATTGAAATTTATTTCTCTGTATTTGAAATATTTTTGTATGCAATATATATATGTATATATATATCAGATATATATATATATATATAAATGTATACACATATATATAAATGTAAAGATAGCATCAAAAGAAAAATTTAATTAAGATTCAAGTTTCTGTTGTATTATATTTGTTTTGAAATTATAAATAAATAAATAAAAATAAATAAATAAATAAATAATATTTGTTTTGAAATTATTTGCATATATATATTTATTAAACTTATTTATTCAGATTCCACTGATTATTTAATTTTGTCAAAATAAAACATTCTGTTTCTTTTTTTTAAAATAAAACAGAATCTGTTTAAAATGGAAATAATAATAAAATAGAAAGAAATCTGTTTTTTGTTATTGATTTATTAAATTACCAACTATAAGAAGATAAGTTAGTAGAAAAATCAATTTATGAATATATGGCAGCATTGATTTATTTAATTCTTGTTTTGAGTGAATATTTTGAAATAGAAAAGAATTCCTATTAATTTGTTAAATTGTGAAATTTGATAGGATAATATAGTAGAAGGGCAATTTGTGATATATATATATATATATATATATATCAGCATTGATTGTCTAATTCTTATTTTTAAATGTGTATAGGGTGGAAATAGAATTTAATATAAAATTGAATAAGTTATTTTATTTATGAAGTTAAGTCTTGTAGATTTGTTGAATTCTTAGAAAAGATTTATTCTCTTTCTACTTTCCTTCCTTCAAAAGAATTAAAATAGATGTAGATATAGTGGTTTTAAAAAGGTTTTTATTGTGTGTAAATTTATTTAGATAGATTTAAGATTTTCTTAGGTGGTAAGTTCTAATATGTAGTTTAAGTATTTAGAGTATTGATATTATTGTCATTTTAAAGTATAAACAATTGATCTTAAGTGGTTTTCACAATTAATTTAAATATTGGAAGTGAGTGTTAAATTAGTATGATGAAAGGAAAATGGAAATAATGTTTTGGACATAAGTAGTTAGGAAATAATAATGAGTTAACTATCCAGCTATTAAGTAGTTTTCAATTCTGTTGATAAATGAAAGGGGAAATTTAAATGTATGGGCATGGTTAGAGATTGAGTAGGATATTCTCAAATTGGATAGTTTATTTGTGAAATGGGATTTTAATCTTTGAAAATTGACTTCCTTTATATTCATTTAATGGTTGATTTGTAAGTTCTCTTTATGGATAAATATTTTAGAATACTTGTGATGGTTATCTTGGATTGTTTTAGTTAATTGAGTAATTCCGTTGGGGAAGTTGTAAAGTTATTTAGTTCTGGTCGTTAATTGATTGGTTAATAAATTTTGTTCTCATTTGAATTTGTGGTTGTTGTTATGCAAGTGTTTTTGTGGGTTGTGAGTGGTTGAGTATTTAAGGTGTTCTTTAATTGGTCCCTTGGACGCCGGGTTGCATGCTTTTATCTCTATTATTGAAGGATTGTTTTTGGATGTTTCCGTATTGGTGTGAATGCCCTTGGAGATCATTTTTGATTCAAGGAATCCTTTGTCATTTAATTTGTGTTGCAATGTAACTGGGAAATTGTGTTTTGGTTTTTGAGTTGTGGATAGTTGATCTTCTTGAATTTTTGATTTATTTTGTATCTAAGTTGATTATGTAGTTTGGATGGAGTTGTTGATCTTATTTTAATGTATTCACTCATTATATTTAAATTGAAAATAGTTCTTGTGGCCTTGCAATTATTGTTGTCATTGCTATGTTGTTGATTTTATGAAGGTGATTTGCGTACCATCAGAAGGGGATTCTTGTGAGGAGAAAATTGAGGTCTCCCATGGAATACCTAGTTGGTGGCTTTTGGTTTCATTAAGTGATTTCGTTGAATTAAAGGTTGATTTTCTTGTGCGTTTTCCTATTTGAGGTGACACCATTGTTGATTTGTGGATGGGTCTTGATGAATCTTCCCTTGTATGGCTTTTTTGAGCTACTGTTATATTTGAGGAAATTTTATCCTTGTGTTGGAATTATTGGAGAAATACTCATGTTGCTTCATTTTACCCTTGTTTGTGGGTTTTCATTCTTTTGGCTTCCAGAGGCTTGAGATGATTGATAATTGATGTTCTCTCTCTTTATGTGCCTTGATTTGGCAAGTCTTTTAGTTTCATGATTTTAAAAGGGTTGTACGAGAATTGTTGAGACTTAGATATTGTATTTATAGTGAGATGGGTAATGCCTCGCATGCTTTTATGATGTGATTCTTTGTTCAAATTATGATGGTACAACCCTTGGTTCTTTTTATGTTGTTGGGTCTCTAGGGAGAGTGGCTCCTCATGCGGGCCGGTGCCCCGCGTAAGGGGAAGAGCACAAGAGAACCCACGAGTGAGTTGGTAATAAAGTGAAAACCTAATAATTAACTTAGGAGGGTTGGGTAGTAATCTCATAATAAGATTTAAAAAAAATGGATGCCTCGTCTTCATTAGTGCTTCCGCAGACTAATGGAAGGCTGAGAAGGCCGTGGTTGGCAAGGTCGTAACCTCATCCTCATGAGAGGTTATCGGCTCCGCATGAGCTACCCTATGGTGTCGGTGCCTCAAGTAGGAGGAAGGGCCAGGAGATCCATAGATGGGGGTCGGCGCCTCAGTTTGGAGGAAGGGCCAGGAGAACCCATGTAGGCTATGTGATGACACTCTTCCTTAGTTGCCCATTTGTTTTACTTTATTGTGTTCCTCTGGAAGTGGGTTATGGGAGTTGGTTTAGATTGTTGTTTGAATTGATTTAAATTGATTTATGATTATTGTTTTAATACATATTTAGTATGTTTTGTGGTCTTGTATGATCTCATTTATATTTTATTTACGATCTTGTATCTTATGATACTGTGATATGATGTTATTGTGTTGTTTAATTACAATTTGGAATTGTATTATGTTTATTAATTCAGTTGATTTGGAAGTGTTTCATGATCATCCTTTGGTTACTTGTTATTGGTCATTGCTTTGATTTATGTGATGAGATGTATGATTTTAAGTTATTTTAATGACTCTTGGTTGTTGTTGATTATGTCTTTGTAATCCTTGAGTTTTATGATACTTTTGTATGTTGTGGAGTCTTGTGGTTTCCGTGTTTGGATGTTCTTGGTTGAGGACTCTTCTTGTCAGCTCCTAGCATGGGGGTGGGTCTTCGGACTCACATGGTCGAGTGGAATGTGCTAAGCACCCCATTGGGTCCCTAGTCGAGGATCGAGAGGTGCGGATTGGTGTGGTTGCAGCGACTCCAGAGTTGTATCTGTCTTGGAGCCAGTTTTCATCTATTTATTTGTATCATGTTATCTTGTGTATGGTTTCCATTTATGTTTGGAAACACTTTTGTATCGTTATACCTCTTGAGGATTGTACTGCAATGTAATGTTAACTCGGTGCAGTTATTGGCCATGGCAATTGTAATTCAAAGGGTTAAGTTAATTATGTATATGTTGTATTTGTGTACTCAGATGGTTTCTTTTCAATGCTTTATCTTATATGTGTTATATTTGTTAATATTTACTTTTTTAATGTTTATATCTTTGGTTCTTATTATTGTCATTGTGTGGATCTCAGTCTTGTAATGACTCCTCGTGTACCCCAAGGGATGTATGTGCTAATGAATCTACTTAAATGAAATTCATGTTATGATTTAATGTGTATTACATGTATGTTATGTTTACTTTAAAAAATAAAAATAAAAATTGTGCTATGTTTATTGTTTAATTGTCCTTTGGGGTTCGCACGACGGGGCGTTACATGTAATTCTTGAGTTTTATGATACTTTTGTATGGTGTTGAGTCTTGTGGTTCCCTATTTGGATGTTCTTGGTTGCGGTCTCTTTCTTGTTTAGCTCCTAGCATGGGGGGTGGGTCTTTGGACTCACATGGTCGGGTGGAACGTGCTAAGCACCCCATTGGGTCCCCAGTCGAGGATCGAGAGGTGCGGATTGGTGCGATTGCAGTGACTCCAGAGTTGTATTTACCTTGGAGCCAGTTATGATACTTTGTATTCATCTGTTTAATTGTATCATGTTATCTTGTGTATGGTTTCCATTTATGTTTGGAAACACTTTTGTATCATTGTATCTCTAGAACATTGTACTGTAATGTAATGTTAACTCAGTGTGGATATTGGCCATGGCAATTGTTATTCAATGTGTTAAGTTAAATATGCATATGTTGTATTTATGTACTCAGATGGTTTCTTTTCAATGATTATCATGTATGTGTTATATTTGTTAATGTTTATTTTGTTATGGATTATATCTTTGGCTTTTATTCTTTATTGTCGTTATGTGGACCTAAGTCACGTAATGACTCCTCTTGTGTACCCCAAGGGATGTATATGTTAATGAATCTACTTAAATGAAATTCATGTCATGTCTTAATGTGTATTACATGTATGTTATGTTAATTTTTAATAAAAAATATTGTGCTGTAATTATTGTTTAATTGTCCTTTAGGGTTCACACGGCGGGGCATTACAACATGGTATTAGAGCCTAGGTTCATACACTGGGCACTATGTATGCTCACTATGTAACCTTGCGCTTAGACCCGTGAGTCTTGAGTTCCACTTTTCTGCTATCATTGTTGTGAATTTGAATTTATTTCGTTTGATGGTGTCGCGTCGATGGTGTAGGAAACTGATGGGGAAGGATAGGACCCTTGGTGTAGTGCGCAATGCACTGGTATCCTTCCTGTCAGGGATGCTCTATGGACCCTTGAGTTTTAGTGTGATGTGTTTCTTGGTGATGTGTTTTATGTGTGTGATTATGTCAAGTGTGTGTGGATTTGTGATTTTGTTGTCCTTGAGTGATGAATTATGTTTTCTTGAATCTGTGAAGGTGTAAAATTTTACCCTTTTATTGAAATTAATGTGAATTTTGGTGTTGATAATGGTTAAAGTGGAGTTCTTTGTGTGAAAATTATGAGTTTTAACGAAAATGTAAGGTTTTGTGGATAATTATTCTATGTTTTTTAGTAGAATATAGTATCCTGAGGCTAAGATGCAACTTGAATTATTGGTACTAATGTGCAATGCTCTATGGTAGCTTTTGATTTACAGGAAGTGGGCTTCAGAAAGTATAGTGACGAAGGTAATGTAATTGTAATATGCAGGTATAGATACTTATAATGTCAAGTAGTAATTCATTTTAGTAGATGAATTAGGTTTATGGTTAGTATCCTTATACGAATATTTCCTAACTAATTAGAAGAAAATTGTTTACGAGTTACTAGAATTGTTTTGATTACTATGTGTGTGGTTTGGTGGGAGGGACAGTGTAGTATCACTCGCTTGCGAGTGCCCTACTATGCTGGGAGTTCCTCTCACGAAGTAATTGTGATATATATAGGTATTGTGCACAACATTGTTTGCATGCAGGATTACAGGAATTAAGTCTTGATTCCACCTGCATTGTCAGGACAGGGTGAGCATTATATACACCAAATGGGTTTGACGTTCAACATAGGAGCTGACAATAAAGTTTCCCCAACCTAGTTCATCATCTATCCTGGTATTTGACCAATTGGTTTAGTTGCAACCCCATCACCATTTTTGTTTTGGTATCCTTTCCTTATTTTTGGTTTGTTTAATTTTCGTTGTTTACTTGATGACATTTAATTGATGTTTTAATTTATGGTGTTGATGTGCTTTTGATCATTAATATTGTTGTATTACCATGTTTTTGATTAAGCTCGACTTCCAGGAGTAAGTCGATGTCTAAGGGGGCGAGGATGTAATTCCCCTTCGTGTCGGTTGTTCTAAACTTTTGTGTGAGTATCTGTGTGTGCTTCATTGATTACTGTGTTATTTGATTGTGTGAAAAATACAATATGTTAGTAATCATGTTTAAATAATTAATTAAATCATAAGTGATTTGTAAAGTTATTTAAAATATGATTAGAAATTTAAAATAATAATCAATTAAATTAAATCAAATGATTTAGAACAAATGATCAAATTAAACTAATTCATTAAAAGTAAAAGTGATATTATTAGATAAATTGATTTAAACTGTTGAAGTTAATAATAATTACGAACAAAATAGTCTTGAAAAGATAATTATTATAATAAGAAATTTAAATGGATAAGGAGATAGGAAGCTGAAGTGTTGTAAAGCCAGAAATGAAACTTCACCTATAGAGCATTTGGAAGTCGAAGAGAACTGGAGAATATGAAGAATAAATAAATAAAAGTTGTAGTAGTTTGCAAAAATATTAATTGTGTTTTGAAGAAAATTTTGTAAATAGTTGTTTTTAATTATTTTAATATGCATGTGTTTATTTAAATTGGTTGTGGAAATGATAAATAAATAAATAAATAAAAAGCTCAATCTTTTGTGGATTCGAATGGATTTGAATTTTATTTTTTTTAAAAGAAGTGACTTTTGGCATTCGCTAGAAGAGGAAATGGAAGAGTCTTTGGTGTGAGATTTTATTTAGAGGATTTTTGTATTGGAAGGGGGGTTGCATTCTCTTTCCAACAGATTTTGGGAGAAATTTGGCAGTCAATTTTCTGTTATAGTGTGCATTCTTTTAGTATTCTGTGAATTCATTGAGGCATAAGATTGGAGTTGAGGGGAAGATATTGGAGCTGCTGCTGGAAACATTCGTTGGCAGAGGATTGGATCGGCAAAAGGGATAGAGCTTCTACAGATCTTCTTCAAACACAGGATGCCAGGTTCCTTTCTTATTTATTTGCTGTAGCATGAAATAAAATAGCAATTGATTGGAGTTGTTTTGTTGTGCATGAAATTTTCATCTAGGGATTGGGATTTTTGTTGTGAAAATGGAATTTAGTTGGGTTCTAAACTGTCAATTATTAAACTGAAATTTTTTTGGGAGTTCGGGACTGTTGTTCATTTAAATAAAATTAATTGTTGGATTTGTACTATTGTTTATTATAACATAACCAAGGTGGGACTTTTGGAAAAGAACCAGTAGTATTGTAGTTTTCTCTAGAAAATAATAATTAAGCAATAAAAGAAAATGTCCTGTCTGGGAATTCGGGGTTGTGTAAATCCTCATATGTAGATAAATTTTACAAATATCTTCTATGTTTAAATGTTTATATTGAAACAGTAAATTGTACAATTGAAATTTATTTCTCTGTACTCGAAGTATTTTGTATGCAATATATATATGTATATATATATATGTATATCAGATATATATATATATATATAAATATATACACACACATATATATATATATATATATATATATATATATATATAAATGTAAAGATGGCATTAAAAGAAAAATTTAATTAAGATTTATATTTCCGCAGTATTAAATTTGTTTTGAAAATTATTAAAAAAATAAAATAAAATAAAATGTAGACTGGGTGGTGGTTCGGCCTCGGCCGTACCCACCACCCACCCGACAGCGGTGATGGTGTGGCAGCCTACGGGCTACCATGGCAGTCCGTCGGACTGCTGTGACAGTCCGTAGACTGTCCACGGCAGTCCTTCGGACTGCTGTGACAGCCCAAGGACTGTCCGTAGCCGGGGGTAATACCCCGTGGCTTGATAACCCATTTCCTTTCAAACAAAAAAAAAATATAAATAAAACATAAAATATGTGCTTTATCTCTTTTCTTTAAAATGAAATTTTGTGTTTCGATTTTAATATATGCATTTATAAATATATATATATATAAATATATATGTATATATGAATATATATATATATATATATCATATGTTTATTATTTAATTTAATTATATTTTATGTCATAATTAAATTATATCTGTAAACAGATAGTTTCACTTTCTGTTAAGAGATAAATAAAATTTTATTATAGTAAAAATATGGAAATAGAAAGGAATTTCTATGAATTTGTTAAATTGTGAAATTTGATAGGATAATTTAGTAGAAGGGCAATTTGTGAATATATATTTATATCAGCAATTATTGTTTAATTCTTATTTTTAAATGTGTATAGGGTGGAAATAGAGTTTAGCATAGAATCGAATAAGTTATCTTTTTATGAAATTAAGTCTTGTAGACTTGTTGGATTCTTAGAACAGATATTTTCTCTTTTTACATTCCCTCCACAAAAAGAATTAAAATATATAAATATGTAGTGGTTTTAAAAGGTATTTATGTGTATAAATTTATTTAGATAGATTTAAGATTTTAAGGTGGTAAGTTCTAATATGTAGTTTAAGTATTTAGAGTATTGTTATTATTGTCATTTTAAAGTATAGACAATTGGTCTTAAATGGTTTTTGCAATTAATTTAAGTATTGGAGGTGAATGTTAAGTTAGTATGATGAAAGGGGAAATTTAAATGTATGGGCATGATTAGAGATTGATTAGGATATTCTCAAATTGGTTAGTTTATTGGTGAAATGTGATTTTAATCTTTTGAAAATTGACTTTCTTTATATTCATTTAATGGTTGATTTGTAAGTTCTCTTTTTGGATAAATCTTTTAGAATACTTGTGATGGTTATCATGAATTGTTTTAGTTAATTGAGTAATTCAGATGGGTAAGTTGTAAAGTTATTTAGTTCTGGTCGTTATTTGATTGGTTAATAAATATTGTTCGCGATTGAATTTTTGGTTGTTTATTTAAGTGTTTTTGTGGAGTTGTGAGTGGTTGAGTATTTAAGGTGTTCTTAAATTTGGTGCCTTGGATGCCTAGTTGAATGCTTTTTGAAGGATTGTTTTTGGATGGTTCCATATTGGTGTGAATACTTTTTGAGGTTAGTTTTGATTCAAGGAATCCTTTGTCATTTAATTTGTGTTACAATGTAATTGGGAACTTGTATTTTGTTGATGAGTTGATCTTCTTGGATTTCTGATTTATTTTGTATCCAAGTTGTTTATGTAGTCTAGATGGGGTTGTTGATCTTATTTTAATGTATTCACTCATTATTTTTGAATTGAAAATAGTTCTGGTGGCCTTGCAATTATTGTTGTCATTGCTATGTTGTTGACTTTATGAAGGTGATTTGTGTACCACTATAAGGGGGTTCTTGTGAGGAGAAAATTGAGGTCTTCCGTGGAATACCTAGTTGGTGGCTTTTGGTTTTATTAAGTGTTTTTGTTTAATGGTTGATTTTCTTTTGCGTTTCCCTATTTGAGGTGACACCATTGTTGATTTGTGGATGGGTCTTGATGAATCTTCCCTTTTTATGGCTTTTCTGAGTTACTCTCATATTTGAGGAAATTTTATCCTTGTATTGGAATTATTAGGGAAAAATTCATGTTGCTTCACTTTACCCTTGTTTGTGGGTTTTCATTATTTTGGCTTCCAGAGGCTTGAGATGATTGATAATTGATGTTCTCTCTCTTTATGTGCCTTGATTTGGCAAGTGTTTTGGTTTCATGATTTTAAAAGGGTTGTACGGGAATTGTTGAGACTTTGATTATGTATTTATAGCGAGATGGGTAATGCCTCGCATGCTTCTGAGTTGTGATATAATATTCTTGTTATGTTGTACAACCCTTGGTTTCTTGGTTTCTTGGTTTTATGTGGTTGGGTCTCTAGGGAGAGTGGCTCCTCGTGGGGGATGGCGCCCCACTTAAGGGGAAGGGCACAGGATAACCCACGAGTGAGTTAGTAATTAAGTGAAAACCTAATAATTAACTTAGGAGGGCAGGGTAGTAATATCATTATAAGATTTAAAAAATGGATGCCTCATCTTCATTAGTGCTTTCGCAGACTAATGGAAGGCTGAGAAGGCCGTGGTTGGCAAGGTCGTGACCTTGTCTTCATGAGAGGTTTACAGCTCGCATTAGTCACCCAATGGACCATCGCCTCCAGTTGGGAGGAAGGGCACAGGACAGCCATAGATGGGGGCCGGCGCCTCCAGTTGGGAGGAAGAGCACAGGATAACCCATGTAGGACTATGCGATGACACTCTCCCCTAGTTGCCCAGGTGTTTTTACTTTATTGTGTTCCTCTGGAAGTACGTTATGGGAGTTGTTTTAGATTGTTGTTGATTGGACTTATATTGATTTAAATGGAGTATTGCCTTGATACATCTTTGGTGTACTTTGTGGTCTTGTATGATCTCATTGATATTTGATTTATGACCTTGTACTCTTTTGGTACTATGATATGATGTTATTGTGTTGTTTAATTGCAATTTGGAATTGTATTATGTTTATTAATTCAGTGGATTTGGAAGTGTTTCATGATCATCCTTTGGTTACTTGTTACTTTGGTCATTGCTTTGATTTATGTGATGAGATTTATGATTTTAAGTTATTTTAATGACTCTTGGATGTTGTTGATTATGTCTTTGTAATTCTTGAGTTTTATGATACTTTTGTATGGCGTTGAGTCTTGTGGTTCCCTATTTGGATGTTCTTGGTTGGTCTCTTTGTTTAGCTCTCAGCCGGGGGGTGGGTCTTGACTCACATGGTCATGGTGGGCGTGCTGTACCCCATTGGGTCCCCGGTCGAGGTTGAGGTGTAGTTAGTATTGCAATTGGGTGACTCTAGGTGGGATTTACCTTGGGCAGTTATGATACTTTGTATTCATACTTTAATTGTATCATGTTATCTTGTGTATGGTTTCCATTTATGTTTGGAAACAATTTTGTATCATTGTATCTATAGAACATTGTAATAGAATGTAATGTTAACTCAGTGTGGATATTGGCCGTGGCAATTGTTATTCAATGTGTTAAGTTAAATATGCATATGTTGTATTTATGTACTCAGATGGTTTCTTTTCAATGATTATCATGTATGTGTTATATTTGTTAATGTTTATTTTTTTATGGATTATATCTTTGGCTTTTATTCTTTATTGTCGTTGTGTGGACCTAAGTCGCGTAATGACTCCTCTTGTGTACCCCAAGGGATGTATATGTTAATGAATCTACTTAAATGAAATTCATGTCATGTCTTAATGTGTATTACATGTATGTTATGTTAATTTTTAATAAAAAATATTGTGATGTAATTATTGTTTAATTGTCCTTTGGGGTTCACACGGTGGGGCGTTACACACTCTCCTCTCCCTCCCTCTCCCTCTCCCTCTCCCTCCCTCTCTCCCACTCTCTCCCCTCTCCTCTCCTTCCTCTCTCCCTCTCTCTCCTCCCTCCCTCTCTCCCTCTCTCCCTAAACCCTATAAACCCTATACCCTATACCCACACTCACACTCTCTCCCTCCCTCCTCTCTATCTCCCTCCCTCCGTCTCCCTCCCACTCTCCCTCTCTCCCTCTCCTCCTCTCTCCCTCTCCCTCTCCCCTCTCTCTCTCCTTCCTCCCTCTCCCACTCCTCCTCTCCTCCACTCTCTCCCTCTCTCCCTAAACCCTAAACAATGTATTTGAAAGGGTGTGGAGACTTTAAAGGGATACTATGTATTGAATATATTATATAATACATTTAATATATATACAATATATCTAGAATATAAATAATATATATTATAGTATATATTATATATAATACATACTATAATATATTTAGTATATAATATATACTATCATATAATTAATATATAATATATATTATATAATATATAATATAAAACTTATATATTAAATATATTATTGTATATTTATAGACAATAAATTTATGATATAATAAAGAGATATCCATTAATAATAGATATCCGTTAATAATGAATATTCATTTTTTACTCCATTTAATTTAAGCCACATGGTAATATAATATAGTTTTACAAAATGGATATCCATTTATAATGGATATTTATTTCTTTGAGGACTTTATAATGTGAATTCTTCCTCATTTTCACGAACCCTACCTTATTTTGGTGACGTAACAGTCGACTAGTGACCTCCAACGACCTCCAGGTATGTTGTTTTTGCATTTTTTCAATTTTTTTTGGGTAATTAGTGATAAATTTAAGTTTTTTTGTATTCTTTATAGATTTATTGCATTTTTTCATTTCTATCTAAACTTACAAAAAAAATTGAAACCCTAGTTAGTGGAAAACAAAAAAAATCATCAAACAAAAAATGGAACCTTCATTACTAGAAAAAAACATAAAATTGAACCTAGCATACTAAAAAAACATAAAATAGAACTTTCATTACCCCCTTTCTGCATTTTTTAAAACTATTTTACATTCTTATCTATTTTTCATTATTCTTTATCACTTATTTTCATGTTTCTTAAATTCTTGCTTTGTTTCTTATTTTTAAGTTAGTATTTCTTTGCTAAACTATTTTTTAAAAAAAAATTAATTGTTTTGACTCTCCTCAGCTCTCAAAATAGAAAGGATCCTTGTTGGAAGTGCTCTAAATTTCCAATTCTTGGTGAATCTGGATCCATTGTTAGTACGGACTAGATAAAACTTGTCCCTACAACCAGAGGGCAATGAGGGAAGTGAATGGGTAATAATTGATGGGCTATGCAATAGGCTATCATATTGAATCATATACAAATGATAGCCTCCCGCACAACCCATCGATTATTTCCCATTAACTTTTCCCATTTCCATATGGTTGTTGGGACAAGTTTTGTTTAACCATTACTAACTATGTATATAGATTCACTAAGTATTGCGAATTTGGAGCTTAACACTTCCACCTTTGTTGAATTAATTTGGAGCTTAACACTTCCACCTTTGTTGAATCAATTTGGAGCTTAACACTTCCATAGTAGAGCGAGGTAAAAATTTAATGTATTTTTAAATGAGATTTGACATCACTTTAACAATTATTTATTTTTCATTTACATGCCTTAGACATAAATGAGCTTTTAACATTTTTCATTTTTATTCAATTAAGTCATTTATATTGAATGGTTTAAGGGGATTTTAAACATGTATTTTACATTTTTAAATTAGAAATTTAATGCAGATTCACTTATATCTAAATCATGGATCCACGCCCTCTAGCTCCAACCACTCCACCTCCACCACCTGCACCCAATGGCACTCGCTTTCGAGAACAAGTCGATGTGAATGTTAGAATCATTCAAGATCAAGCTCACACTATTCAAAATGAAGAATGTGTTCACCCATTATTGAGGCATTTTGCATCAAAAATGCAAACTATTGTTGATGTAGTTAGGTCCATGGAAGGGGACTTAGATGAGCATCAATGATGGCTAGAGGAAAGGAGATAGTCCCAATCTAAAGAGGAAAACACAAAGAAATGAATAGATGCAACTAAGAGCCACAAAAATTTATTAAGACAATGATCTTATATTTATAAAAAAATTGATCTTGGATGGATATTTTATAAATAATTTTGTTGGATGGATATTTTATAAAGAATTTGGTTGGATAGATATTTTTAGTGTTGAATTTATGAATATTTAATAGTATAATGATGAGACAAAAATTTAGTAATAAATATTAAATAATCTATTAATTTAGTGTTTGTTAATGTATATAGTGTGCATATATAGTGTTTATTCATGCATCATGGTTGATTGATGACTTATTTGTTGATCATAATCATTGTATAGATTTCAAATCAACAATCTAATTAACATGTATCTTGATATCTTCTAAGGATTTTCTTTGAAAGTTGCATAATGTTCTTGTTTGTGTACCATGATTGGAAGATAGTGATTCTTATTCATGATGATTTTATGGTCTTTAACATGAATTATTTAATGACATATATTATTAAACTTGAAGGTTTTAATGGCATGAATGTTGAATTGAGTTGTAATGGTTTTGTTTGATGGTTGTATCACTTCTTATTCTAGAGGTTGTCCCAACATGAGAAAACACTCTTCCTCTAAACTCTCTCTCTCCCTCTCCCTTAGGTCTCTCCCTCTCTCCCTCTCTCTCCATCTCTCCATCCCTTTCTCTCTCTCAACTCCCAATTTGTCTCTCACTCTCACTCTTAGGTCCTCCCACTCCTTTCTCTCTCAAGTCTCTCAGAGCTTCCTCTCTCCCTAGATCAACTCTCTCTCTCTCTCTCTCCTCACATCTCTCTCTCTCTCTCCCTCTTTTCCTGTCGCTCTCCCCTCTCTCTCTCTCTCTCTCCAAACTATATATATCTCCTTCCCTCTATACCTCCTCTCCCTCTCTCTTTCTTGTGAATTGGCCGCACATCAATAAATATATATTATATACTATGTATTATATATATTATATAATATATATAATATATATTACATAATATTAATATAATATATAATATTTCATATATATACTATATACTACATATAATAATTAATATGTATACTATACAAAATGTATGTACTATATAGTATAATATAGTAATATAATATATATTATATATATTAATATATAACATAATATTATATATTATAATAATATAATATAATATTATATTATATAATATAATAATATATATTATATATTATATATTATATTATTATATAATATAATATAATAATACATAATATATAATATACTATATAATATATTATATATTTATATATTATAAATATATGTATTATAAATACACAATACATATTATATAATATTATGTATTATAAATAATATAAAAAATATATAATTAACAGATATCCGTTACGAACGAATATCTATTTTTGTTTGGTATTACCAAACCAAAATGGATATTGGCTTGGGATTTCGTTTGGGATTGCATGAGCTAGAAAGTCAACCCAAAAAATGTGTTTTTTGAAAATTTGTTTAGTTTTCCGAAGTTCGCTCTTGTGGCTGATGACTTGTTTTTTAACCGAATTTCATCAAATGAAAAGGATTTATAGAAAAAAAAATCATCTTTCCACCAATATAACTTTTTCCTTATTTTGTATTAAATAAATAATTATTATTGATTTTCTACCTACATTACATCTAAAGTCCTGATTGATAGGTTGATTGAAAAACTTCTATAACTTTCAAAATACTTAACATTTTTGGAATCTATAAGATGCACCACATTCTATGCTTCACATACTATAGGAAAAAAAAAATGAATTTCATAATTTTTTGACCAAGTTATGGTGGTCAGACATAGATGCTTTAATAAATCTAAAAATTTCTAGTAAAAAAATAATAACTAATTATTTAAGTGGAAAAAAATTACAAAAAAAAATCGGACACATCTAGACTTGTGTCCTCTACTTATATTTAAAAATTCAGAAAAAAATATTATGTTTTTCTTGTACTTAGGTTGGTCAAACACACACCCGCTTCTTATCTCTTTCTTGAAAATTTAGTACCACTGCATTGAAATTTCAAATTTTCTCAAAACAAATTTACATTTTTCCAAAAACAGACTAGTAGACCATAAACTTCATTCAATTTTCTACAACTTTTGTTCTTACATATTTTTCAAATTATGTTAATAACCCATTGAAATTTTTATGTCAAGTTTCCTAACTCTGATTTTCTTAATTTTCATCACCACTTAGAGGCCTAATTTGGATCCCCATGATCTTGCACTGACCACAAATTTGAAAATTTTGTTCTAAACTTGCTCTCTACTTGATCTTAACATGTAAATTTGCAAACACACAATCAAGTGAAGAAACACTTGTTTATTGATAGTTGATAGGGGTTTTCCTAAGTCAAACCCCTTATAGGTAATTAAAACAAATGATGAGAAAATGATGCAATGTAGTTACCTTGGATGTTGTCTTGTAATACAAATTTGTAATCTAACATGTAGTGGCCATGAATAATGTAGATGTTGATCCTTGAATATGATGTGAAATAATGGTTGCAAGTAGATCTTTAATGCTACAATCACTTTCTTAGCTCAACAATATGTATGAGTGCATCAAACCCTTGAAATGATGTTATGATCTTGAATTGTTGCAATAAACCTTGAAAATATGCCTTGAAGTTCCTTTGAAAAATTCTCTTGTAATGCTCTAATGCTAGTAAACTTGAATGCTTTGAGACTTAGAATGAATTTCTAGGAGAAACAATGTGATTAACTCCTTATTTATACTAAATTAGAATATTAACCTTGAAATTCAAAAAATTAAGGCCGACACCAAATCTGAAAATAAACATTATTAAATTCCCACCACAATGAAATTCAAAAAGGGGGTCCTCATTAAGGGAGGACCCATTTTCCATCTAGGGTGAATGGGTCGTGGCTCAGTTTTCCATGACCTTACCCCAGGGGATGGAAAGAGGGCCAAAAACCCATGTCAAATCAGTAAAGAAATATGTGTCCTATAGAGGGAGGACCCATTTGCCACCTAGGGTGAATGGGTATTGGCAACATTTTCTAGGACCTCAATTTTCCTAATTAAATGTTATGTAATTTGTATTATGGGTATCAGGATAGATCTTCGGGAGGTTTCATAAATAATGTTTAAATATTAATTAAAGGGGTTAATTAACTCTAATTGACCACAATTAACTATGAGGACCCTAGATAAATGTGAAAGTGGGTTACAACACTTTACAACACCTAAATAGGGTACACATTAGGTAAATTTCATTAAAAGAGACCCATTAGGCTTAATTCATTCAATAAACCCTAGAAAAGTGTGAAAGTGTGTTACAACACTTTAAAACACTCTTGCAAAGGAAAATTTAAGGTACATTTTAATTAAATAAGGACCCTAGAATGATGTGAATGTGTAAAAAACATTACAAAACTATTCAAAGATACTATTAATTCAAATGTATGTCAATTAACCAAATTAAGTGTGAAAAAGGATTACTTTTTTTGACACTACATTTTGCCCCCTCTTTAGTGAGAGGATAACCCCATGTCAAACTCACACTAAAGTAGACATTCAAGAAACTTAAGTATATAGAAATAACAAAGATACATGATCATACCCTGTTAAAGGCTAAGAGAAATAAATAAAATCTAAGGATCAAGCACAACTATCCCGACGTGACATGGAACGAGGTTGTTTTTCCAAGAAAAATGATCAAGTTTCGATGGTCCAATGCGATGTGGAACACATATAGGATTTTTTTCCAAGAAAAAGGATAAAGCTTCGATGGTCCAACGTGATGTGGAACACATCTAGGGTGTTTGTTCATAACATATGCTTCACGCTCTTCCCGTTAGTGGAATCTTAGTTTGTTCACTAAGTGAGTTATCCCAATGAAGTGGAAAATGAGAGAATCAAATTAGCCTCTCATACCATACCATATTTATCCTCCTGACAACTTTGATAAGGCACCACAATGTAATTCTTTTGTAAATGATTTTGTAATGTAAAATTTTGTTAAATGGGATTTTTCTTAGTTTATGTAAAAGGTCTTCTTCTTAGGGAGCATGTGCCTAATGTCTCCAAGAGAGGACAAGTCAAGGTGTTAGATTGTCACTCATGGGATGCCTCATTCACACCATGCCATGATGGCAGATCGTACACTCTTGAATGTCATCAAACCCAATGAAACCACTAGGAAGAGGACACATCACAAGAAAAAAAAGGAAAATCATGCCATGAAATTTTGTTGAAAGATGTCATCGATGTATGCTCCCACTTTAAAGTAGTTGCTGCACCATTACTATCAGCAATTTCTTTAAAGTAGCCAAAATTTTTGTGTAAGACATGAGAGCTTCCCTCAAAAAACCCTATACCAAGTCATATGTTTATGAGATAAGTTGCATCATAAAATAGGAAAGAAGGGTTGCCCCCACAATAAGGGATCTATGGATTTGGGGTCAGTATGATTTTACTACAATGTTTTCATAAAGCATAGAACTATCATCATTCCCCAAATACACATAGAACTAGAATAATAACACAAAGAGAGTGAAAACAAAGAAAAATCCTTTTTGGTCAACATGAATATCTTGACACCTTGTGTCATCCCCAAAAGGAAAACACAAGAAAAATGAAAAAGATAAAGATAAAGCTTTTGGGTCAACATGGAAGAGACCTAAATATCTTGATGCATTGCATTATTCCCAAAAGGAAAACATAAGAAAAATGAAAAATATTATGACATACATAAGAATGAAAGGTACATATAGAGAAATGCACAAAAATAGAGATAGATACACCAAATGAAGCAACACGGGGGGATCACATTACACACATGCAATCACATAAAGAAAACATGAAAATGAAAAAGACTAGTAAGGCACATGTGAGTCAACCTAAAGTAGGTCGTTTGCATTGCAATCTTGATCAGTATAAATGAAAGGTGAACAACTAGCCAAAGGGACAAGAGAAGGTGCCAAACTAGGGGAAGCACCAGGTTCAACACTCTTTTTAGGAGATTTGTCATTTAATCTCATAGAAGAAGAAAACAATGTATTCAACTCATCATGAACTTGTTCATCAATCTTTGCTATGTCAATGTCATCATCTAGATTTATCACAACAGGAAGTCGAATAACAATTTCCATGCAATGTTCTTGTTTATGTTGCAGCGAAGGTATAGGATCATCATGCTTTGCTTCAAGTAAGTTTGGATTCTTATTTTCTATGTTGTTCGTGTCTTCTTGAGTTTGTAATGTATGAGCAATAGCATAATTCCTATGCCTATGCTCTCTAGCACTTCAATTTAATTTCAATCTATTGTTAATTTGTGTTTGTGTAAGAGTAGGTTTGTCAATCATAGGTTCATTCTCTTCCTTGGGAGGAATAGAAGAAACAAAAGTAGGTTGTTTGACCACTTTCTCTTTGGCTTTATAAACTTGTTTTATTGTAGGAGGGGCAACTAGATTGTTTGTGTTATATCACGGTCTCTTGTTGTCAAAAAGCCCAAGATCCATGATGAGTGAGATATCGTGGGATGACATGAGATCCTTTAACTACGTATTATAATAGTATTGCAAATAGGACACCAAGTTGTAAATCTCATACAAATTTTACAAACCTATTATGCAAACCCTAAAATGGAAAAGGGGTAATGCAAGAACCTAGAATGAAATGCAATTTTTAGATTCTAAGCAATGCAATTTACTAATTACACAATGCAATAAATTGAAAATGAAATGTTTGAATGCAATATTGAATTTTTAACAATGCATTGAAATAAAGAAATAAGCTAAATGCAGTAAAATTGATGAAACAACAAATTAGGAAAGTAACAACACCAAACATAAGCTAAAAACTAAGATTTTGATGTCCAAAAAATGGAGATCTATAGCTAATAGGGACTCATTCACTAGTAAGGGTGAATGGGTCTTGGTTAAGTTTTTCTAAGATGTTTCAATGGATTTCAAAGTGATTTTTAATGCCTTTTCAGATGCTAGAAGATCCAATTTTGACTCGATTAGGGACTCATTCACCAGTAAAGGTGAATGGGTCCTAGTTAGGTATTTTTAAACTATTTTAAAATGATTTGTAAGCTTATAGTAATATCTTTTAGTTCCAAATCTGAGGCAATGAGTTTCAATTTCAATTTTGTCAGAAATGCAATGTGAAAATGGAAAAGGTGAATGCAAAGGCCTAATTTAAAATATAATTTTGTTTTGATTTTCAAATGCAAATAAATGAGATCTAAATAACATGCACAATGAATGATTTATTTTTGTAATTTTCAGATTTAGAGAGATGCAAAACAATAAAAATTTTGAACCCTAAATGAGATGCAATTGTAAATGCAATGCAAGAAACCCTAAATGAGATCTTAATTGAATGCAAATGAAATGCAAGTGAATGCAAGATCTAATGTAAGATGAAAAGAATTCAAAAGTCAAAAAATTGCAATTTTCAATATGTCGGGTTCACCATTAATGATTACGTGGAAAATATGATTCACCCAAATGAATCAACAAGACAATGAACCACTTAGTTTTCCCACACAAAACACATACAATTATGAGAGCCAAAAGATGTAACTAACAATAAAAAATGATACCTAATTGTTATAGCAACTATGAGGGAAGTTTTTAGAGATTAAAGAGGTGTGTACCTTGCTGCAAGAAGCCTATTTTTAGGGCACAAAGGACTCATTCTCCTTTAGTGGTGAATGGGTCCATGTTAGGGTTTTTGAAACTGGGATCTAGGTTATTTTCCTTGATTTTTGCACTCTTAGATTCCTAGTTGTCATCTCTCAAAAACTTGTACTTAATTTTGTAGCTTCAATTCTTTGTTCTTGCACTTTAAAGGTTAACTTTGCAACTTGACAACCTTGATAATTTTTCTCTAAACTTTTCCTCCACTTGATATTAACTTATAAATTTGAAAACACACATTCAAGGGAAGAAAAAAATGTTGATTGATAGTGAATAGGGGTTTTCTTGAGTCAAACCCCTTGTAGGTAATTAAACCAAATGATGAGACAACGAAATTGAAGCATGAAACATGAAATGATGCAATGTAGATACCTTGGATATTGTCTTGTAATACAAATCTGCAATCTAACTTGTAGTGGCCATAAAGAATGTAGACCTTGATCCTTGAATATGATATGAAAAAATGCTTGCAAGTAGATATTCAATGCTACACTCACTTACTTAGCTCAACAACATGTATGAATGCATAAAACCCTTGACATGATGATATGATCTTGAATTGCTACAATAAACCTTGAAAATATTTCTTGAAGTTCCTTTGAAAATGCTCTTGTAATGCTCTAATGCTTGTAAACTTTAACTTTTGGAGACTTATATTGAATTGCTAGGAGAAACAATGTGAATTAACCCCTTATTTATACTAAATTAGGATATTAACCCAAAAATTCAAACAATTAAGGTTGACACCAGATCTAGAAATAAACATTATTAAATTCCTGCCACAATGAAATTCAAAAAGGGGCTCCTGATTAAGGAAAAACCCATTTTCCATCTAGGGTGAATGGGTTGTGGCTCGATTTTCTAGGACCTAACCCTAGGGGATGGAAAGAGGGTCAAAAACCCATGTCTAATCAGTAAAGAAGGGGGGGTCCTATATAGGGAGGACCCATTCACTACCTAGGGAAAATAGGTCCTAACACCATTTTCTAGGACCTCAATTTTCCCAATTAGATGTTATGCAATTTATATTATGGGTGTTGGGATAGATCTTCAAGAGGTGTCATAAATAATGTCTAAATTTGAATTAAAGTGGTTAATTAACTCCATTTAACCACAATTAACTAAGGGGACCCTAGATAAATGTAAAAGTGTGTTACAACACTTTACAAAACCTAAATAGGGTACATATTAGGTACATTTAATTAAAAGGGTCCCATTAGGCTTAATTCATTAAATAAACCCTAGAAAATTGTGAAAGTGTGTTACAACACTTTACAACACTCTTGCAAAGGATAATTTAAGGTACATTTTAATTGAATAAGGACCCTAGAATGATGTGAATCTATACACCACATTACAACAATATTCCAAGATAAAATTAATTCAAATTTATGTCAATTATCCAAATTAAGTGTGAAAAAGGATTACTTTTTTCGACACTACAACTAGTAAGGCACATCTGAGTCAACCTATTAACAGGTCATCTACATCCCAATCTTGTTCATCATATACGGAAGGTGGAAAACTAGCCAAAGGGACAATACAAATTTTTGAACTAGGGTTATCGCTAAGTTCAACACTCTTCCTAGGAGAATTATTATTTAAGCTTGTAGAAGAGGAGAACAATGTATTTAACTCATTATGCATTTCCTCATCAATTTTAGCAATCTCATCATTGTCATCCAAGTTAATCACAATGGGAGGTCAAGTGGTAATGTCTAAAATAGAATTTAGATCTTGTTGTAGTTGTGATATAGGATCTTTTTGTTGTGGTGAAGAGAGAGACTCCTCGTGTATTGCTTCAGTCAAGTTTGGATGGTGATTTTCTTTATTGTTTTCTTCATTTAACCTTCAACATCTATGCATACACTCACCAGTATTTCTATTTCTTTTGGTACGATTTTAAATTTGTGTTTGGGTAGGAACGGGTTTATCAACCATAGGTTTCTTTTCTTTAGAAGGAACCATGGGAGGTTGTTCAACCACTTTCTCTTTAGCTTTGTAAACTTTTTTTTATCTTAGGAGGTATGAAGAAATTGTTTTGGTTGTCTCTTGGTATTTTTATAGGAAATAGCAAAAGGGTCTTGTAAGGCCCTGCCCTATGTATGATTCATACTACCCTATATTCTTATGTGCACTCTTGTACCCAAACTGTTAGATAGATTCAAGGTGAGAAGTAAAGCAACCGTGTTGTCATATTTGAAATATTATTAGTAATAAAGCCTATGGACATCATTTATGCCTCTCTAAAAATATCGTATTGAGAGTAGTATTGAGACTAATAACAATTTTAGAAAAATAATGGCCTTATTGATATTAATATTAGTGTTAATATTAATGACATTAATATTAGCAATAGTATTAAATTATCTTAACATTAATTTCAAACATATTAGTGCCCTTGAAATTAAGAGGGAGGCCAAAAATGCCAATGAGTAAATGACATTCATCTATGAGGTAATGGCAGTATCGATAACAATGTTAATATTCGTTCATTCAATGATGTAAAGTATTAAGTAATTAATGTTGCTTTGGTTATGTCATTTGGATAGTTACCATCATGGACTAATTTCCTGTTCTATGCTACTATATTATTCTTTAATATTCATAAGTTCATCGTAGTGGAATCATCGTATGAGATTATTATTTTTATATGTAGTTGGTATTGTTGCTAAATTTATTTCATATAGTAGCAATGTGTGAGATCATTATATAATGAGATTAAATGAACTAATAAAATTTAATAGGAGTAAGACTATTGTCATTGCACTATTCAATCATGATAAAAATTGAGACAAGATTATGCTATATGAACATTTTGATGTCATTAACTTGATGCTCTTGTTCTAAACCAAATTTATTAAAGGTATCTATCATGTTTAAAATGTTTACAATCCAATCCTCACTCATTATTGGCAAGCCATTTAATGCATAAATGTAGGTAACAATTAAACTACAAATTTCCTCTCGTTATTTTTATGCTGCCACTAGTTGTTTTCACGTTGTAATATAATGGCTTGCATTCACAATGAAGATAAATGTGTGCCAGAGGGGAGGGTATATGTTAGGCCATCAGGGATATTGGTTGCAGCCAATTAAACTTGATTAACAATCCACCAATTGATTGTTCTATATCGTAACTGCTAGCATTAATGCCACCTGAGACCAAACCACTAGTAGTAAATTCAACACTTTATTTTTGTCACACCCAATAGCAGAGGAGAGGACTTAGGTGGATGCATTTATTGAAGGTAGTTGTGTAGAGTCTAGGGGAATGCAATTCATGGAAGAAAAGAGATTTCTTTGTCAGTTGTAAAAGATTTGGAGAGGTCTCTCCCTTCAAGGTGTCAGGGCATTCAAGGCGGGTGCAGGGCGATGGTGATGGCACCATGGAGTGGCTTTTCTGGATTAACAAAAGAGAGGAGGAATAACTACACCTTGGATCAAGTGAAGAAAGGTGGGGAATCCTTCTCTGGAAGTGGTGTTCCATAATTGGTTCGAAATGGGGAATAATGGAGACAAGCATGGGAAACTCTGCACAGAAGAAAATAGTAGTGTGAGTAGATGGTAGTGAGAATAGCGAACAAATGCAATTGGTAGGAGCATTATTCATCTCTGTCATCGATAGGGATTGAGGTAAAACAGCTCATACGCCTCATCTTTTTCTGACACATTTTTATGGGAGGTTGCGTAGCTTGTGGGAGGGAGCAGACTCCTTGACAGATCGTTAGCTCCTCATCTCTCATGCAACACTGGGAGCTAGGGATTCGCGCAGGTGAAAGAGATAGATGTGTGAATGTAGCATTAAATCGGGGAGTTCAAGGAGAGGTGAGGACGACAATGGATGGAGAGGGAGTTTCTATCCTAATGTTTTGGGGGATGCCTGTAATGCAGAAGTTACGATTCCACAGGTGTTTCTACTAATTTGTAGCGAATAATAGACTTCCATTATTCTGAACTGTACTCCACTACTTCTGTCTGGCAACCGGGAGTATTGAGTAGCTCATGAAGTCTATGTAGCATGACCAAGTGATTTCATGCGCAAGCAAGGAGTATTGTGTTCCTTAGATCTCATCCTTTGGGGTGCAATGTCAAATACAACACGTGATTTGTCCATGCGTCCACATTTGCATGCATAACTACCAGAATAGTTGTAACTACAACATCTTACAAAATTCCTTCAGCCTACATGTTTGATCGATGCCATACCAGGCTGGAAAGCTTCCATTTTGGTGCAGGAAGAGGAGGCTCTTTAAGGTGGAGATTCTGATCAAGCATGATTCATTTTGTGTAAGACCTTGGAGGTAAGTCACTAGCCCTTATTTATGTTCCTTTAGTTCAAAAAAAAACAGAGAGAGAGGGTGGGAACTGGTGCATATAATAACTGGATCGACCAAGTTTTATTTCATTTGAACCTTGTGGTTGCTGGGTCTTTCTTTCCTTGTTGGTTTTCACAGCCTATATCTATGATTTTAGTAGGTGGCCTTCTGAAATAGTATGCCCATGGTTTGTGATGATGTCAGGGTGTGTAAGAGATGTATGCTGAACCTAAAGAATTAGTTTGTTTTCAATGGCAATAGTTTATAGTTCTATTTCTATTCTTTGTATCCAGGTATTGTATTCTTCACTATTAGTGTGAGTATATAAGCCTGAGACGTCATTACAGTCATGAAAATTACTCAACATTAACCTTCTAGAGATTGGAACATCTATAGTGACCTCTGTTAGATTTAGACATCATGGTAATGTCTTTGTCAAAGCCTGGCAGGATTGCAAAAGTGCAAAATTCGGCCTTACACCTACCATCTACATCTGCTTGAAAGCTTCTACATTCCTTCGAATTCTCTTCAAGTGTCAATGTTTCACCATGATTTGTATCGTGCAATTTTTCCTGACTAAAGAACGTCATTTAAAAGGATAAATCTATAAGAACCTCCATTGTAGCTCAGGAGGGAAGAAACTTGTTTTTTTTATAGAACTTTCCTCTGTGCCTGTTGACCACTTTCATTTAAGAAATTTTAGCAATAGCTCCTTCCTTGTCTATACTACCACATGTTGCATTTAATACTTTCAATGCCTTCTTTATGTCTGCATTTCATTATGCTTGAAGGATGTCCATTCCTTGTCATGGAGTTAGTAATTCATTTTCATTTGGCTGCATTTATTTCTGGCACTTTGTTGAACACAGTGTACCTTGTGCGCGTTTCCACATTTTGAGTTTATATATTTCTTTTTTTTATGCATGTGCAAATGGAAACATCTAACAAATTTCCTATATTCCATAAAGTTAAGAGGGATGCCCAAAACACATTCTAGATTTTACCGGCTAGAGTAGTAAAAGGATGAGATTTAGATAGTTTCAAATCATGTATATTATAAATGCTTAACCTGCAATTTATGGTTAGAACAAGCTGGTTATTAGAGAGTTTGGTGCAACATTTTTTTCTATTAATTTTTTTCTTTTACTTCTAATCTATTTTAAAATGATAGTTGAGTTAGTAATTTCGTAAATAGTTATTCATAATAGTACAATTATAGAAATGTTATATGATTATACTCAAGTCATTAAGATAAATTAATAGTGGAAATTATTTAATTTAGTCTGTTTCGTTGACACTATTTTCTTGATGAACTTTGGAGAGTCCCGATTAATGCGTTTCTCATAAACTAGATCCTAACTTTGGAGATTAGTAAATTTAGATATTAGGTGGTTAATGTTTCAATGTTGTGAGTCTATTATGTTGTGAATATATAATAGTTTGTAATTGTCTTGAATTGCCTTGTTATATAATGATGTTATGTACGACTAAAAAGGTAACATTATAATATGCTCTTGGTAGGAAAGTCTTTATCTTAATTTTTTTTTTTTTATCTTAACTAATCATAAATATTTGCTATTGTTTTCTTTTGTATAATTAATCTTTCTATTGTATCATAGAAGGTTATATATATAATTATGTTATAGTGAGCTCGATTACAAATTTTAATTGGGTGTTTATATCTCATTATGAATCCTTTAATAGAATAGTGTGGTATTCCTAAACCTAGTTGTTAGTAATTATTTTTGTGTACCTGATTAAGATTGAGGTCTTCTTGGTAGTTAGGCCTTGTCATGGTTAGAAATGAGAATAAAAGTTGGGTTTCAAAGCATTGGGAATGGCCACCCCTGTTTATTCGGTTAAAAGCTATTTGTCAACACCTACTTAGAAAATATATCCAATGGTCTCATTTTGAAGGTTATCTAAGTGATATAATTCATATATGGATACTTATCATATAGTTGAAGAATGCCATGCATAGAGTTTTGTTTAGCATCGAATTATAAGTATATTACTTATTGTTTTAACGCATTACTCATAAAAGGTGTTATAATAGGAGGAATCCCTCTATAGCTCTTGTTCATGTTTTCCCTTTGTACTAGGAGGAGATCTCATAGATTAACCTTTTTTTTATCTACTCTATGTAGGTATTAAAATATCATGATACTGGTGTTGTTATCCCCAATTAGGTTTTCGAACCCCGCTGGCTTCACCTAAGTGGGTGGCAGCCGATCGTGAAACTGTCTAGGGAGTGGACCCTAGAAAGGGTTGCATACCCACTCTTTAGTTGTAATTTGTATGGAACACATTAATTTTGATTACAAGATTGAACTGGTGTACATCTGTGTATTGGGTTAGGATTGTGTTTGAGCTATGGTCATCTTTTTAACCTTGTGGATATTATCCCCTTGCTATCCAACCATGGGTGAGATGGTTGAAGTCCAGTTGTCGAACTACGGTGCCTCTGCAAATTACATACGTAGGCAAGGCCATCTAAGACGAGCCCCCGAGGACTAGGTCTGGTCCCTAGGATTTGTTCTTTTATTATTTTTGTGATTACTACTTATATATATATATATGTTATTGTTGACTTGTGACTTATATAATGTTTCAAATTCATTTTGGGTTGGTTGGACTATTTAAGTCTACCTTGGAGATGTGAATCTTGTGTCTCCTATTGAATTGGCCATGATGGTCTAAACAATTTAGCGTTTTAACTAAAAGAAGTATAGTTTATGTTTGGTCAAGAGTCGTATGCCTTCTGGTTGTGCCTGCTTTGGTAGCAAACTTGAGAGTGTTGTAATCGTAAGTGAACGAAATTTGAAATTTGTGTTTTTCCCTTAACTATATTTCAAGTGTTAAATTTAGGGCATTACATTTTGGTATCAGAGCCTAGGTTGCAACACTGGGTACTTTTGGAATGATATGGGTCATGGTTAAGTGTAGTATGTAACTAGAAAATAACTCGACCTATTTAGGAAAGTGTTGAACTTGAAAGAGTCAGTGTCCATAGTATTGTTTAATCAAATATTTTATGTTGAGATTGAGTAATTAATTTATGTGTGGTTTATGATAAATTAAGTGAAAAAAAAAGGGATATTAACAAGGGACATTAAAATTGGCATGCAAAACCTTCCACTATTGTTGTGTGTTTTTATACCATTGACTAACACTCATTTAAGGAACAATATATACTTGTGACAGTTATCACCTTAAAAGAAAATTGACTATTATATTTGGAATAGGGAATGTTATAATGTAGCCCACCCTAAATAACTTATACGAAATTGTGTTTACCAGACCTTTGCTAACTACCACAAATTTGAATATGGTATGATATTAGTTAGAAATTGTACTGATTAAGGTGAATGTAATTTTTGAAGCGCATTAGGACAATAACTTTTGAGTGACTTGTAAGAATTTATTTATTTTTATAATTGAAATATCTATTAGTGGCCTTGGTTTTTGTTTAATTATTTAAGGAGTTTCCATTTACCGTTGACACTTATGATACTACCCCATAGTGAACTTATCAAAGATAACTAAGTGTAAAACACTATAATCCTTATTTCTAAATCTAGGTGTCTTGAGGTGATTTGAAACTGCAATTCTTCCTTGTGTTTATAGAAATGAAGTATTTCCAAATAGGGCATGTTGCCTTGAAATCCATTGACTGCACCTTTTGTATAAATTTATATTGTGAATGTAAAAGGAAGATGTTTGATTAAGATGAATTGTTGGGTGATAAAGACTACACTCCTACCTTAGGATGTACGTGTGACCTTGTGCATAGAGTCAATTAATATTGAGGTAAAACAAGACAGTAGAATAATATGTATCTAGTAAATAGATGAAAATGGTAGTGAGGGAATGAATGCTTTAGTAAACCTTGCATTGCTAAATTTTAAATATATGTTGTTCTTCCATTTCATGATATGGCTAGGATTTAAGATGGGGTGTGCATTATGATAGCAATATATTGATGAGATTTAAGGTTCTCAATTGCGTTATTAGTTATAGGAAGCCATAGAAATGTTAACTAATTATATCCTATTTAAACATGCAAACATTAAAAGCATGGACAAGTTAATTTTTAGTGAAAAGAGTGTGGTGATGGCGGTGCTAATAAATTGGACTATATTTCTTGTATCATTTTGAGTCTTGGGTGCCCTTGTTTGAGAAGGTGTTTTAACATGAATGTGTTTGTCATTTTGTAGAATAGAATATTTTGTGGTTTAAGTATGTGAAAGGAAAGGGTTTATTGCTTAAGAAAGATGAAAATTGGCAATGAAGACATTTTGGTATTCTTTATGGATGTTAATACCTTGCCATGGTGCTTATGTTGGGTGTTGTGGCAATTTTTGCGGATAGACTAAGTGGTAAAAATGAGTGTATGTTGTGTATCTTTGGCTCACATGGAATGTAGTGATAGAATTCTAGAAAGTTATGTGATTTGTCATGTGGAAACCAGTATATGTGTTGTGCTCCAAAGTACAAGATACATGGTATTTGACTTGGGGTAAGGGTGGTGGATGTCTAGTACAATCCCCTATTTGTACCCTTCGTGATTATTTTGTGTAGTCGATTGTTGTGGAAATGGAGTAAGCATGAAATGTGTTAGTGATGATCCATTAAATGAAATGTGATGTATTCATTTCTGTTGGTTCTATTTGTATGTTAAATGTGCATCCCTAGCGTTTGGTTCCCCCCTTATGGGAGTGTGATGCCAGCTAGTGTAAATAGGGGTTGAGAGGCATATGTTCTCCCATCGGGAAATTACAAGCTCAGGGCGTTATCCCTAATCCTGACAAAGGATCTATGTCGATTCATTGTAATTTTCCCATGGACGTTGACGTGGCCTACTCCCCCACATATGAGAGCCACACTTGTTGGTTCATAGTGCAAACCTATTCCTTGATGTCATAACCCTTGGGTAAAGGATGGAATTTTATGGACCACCGGTGATTCATATTTATGTGGTCAGGGACCACCAATTACTTGTATTTATGTGGTTAGAGACCACCAATGATACAGATTTATGTGGTCGGGGACCACCAGTTATTCATATTTAAGTGGTCAGGGACCACCAGTTATTTATATTTATGTGGTCAGGGACCACCAATGATGCAGATTTATGTGGTTAGGAACCACTAGTTATTCATATTTATGTGGTCAGGGACCACCAGTTATTGCATGCTATAATACTCATGATGTGGTTAGAGAACCACCATTCCCCTCCTCCCCTTAGGTGGCTTGGCAAGTCACATGGTGCTCGTGATGTGCAAATTGTATTGTTGAAATATGAATTGTTCATAATTCTTAATTGATGTTTTACTTTATTATGCGCCAACAATGTGGGATTTTACAACTATTTTATTAGGCTACTTAGCCATTTGAAGGTTGCTATAGTCCAATTTGCCTCAAGTACTTGTTTAAATTTCATTTTGAATTAAGTTTGAAAGGTTGCAATATAGCTACAATTGATCTTTATTTTGTTTTTCTCTTGAATTTATAGTTTCCTCTTTGGGAGTTTTATTGAAACTTAGGTTTGTGATCTTATGTTATTTAGTTTGAGGCTTTCTCATTGGTTGCAAATTGTTGGCATGTGTGGTGTAATGTAAAAATTTGTAAACTGCCATAACCTGAGGGGTTCCCTGGCAGGTCGTATAGGGGAGTAGATGCGCTGGGGAATTATTTTGAAAGGGGTTGTGGATGGGACCAGTATGGGACGGTCATTAATCCATATTTCCCCTCATTATATGATTGTTCTTATCTGCATGGAAGAATCCTTAGAGAAGGGCCTCGAGTGGTATCCAAGAATATCCATCCTTGTAAACCCCATTGTGTGAGCCTTGTGTTGTGCATGATGTTTGCATATTGTGATGTATGTTTGAAATTGTAAATAAATGTGATGTGATATACCTGTGAACTATGTGAAAATGATAGTAACAAATGATGAAAGTTAATATTGATTGAGATATGGTATGAGTGTCATAATGGAGACATGGTATGAGTCCATTGATTATAAGGTAAACTGTTATTTTACTTGAACATATTTGGACAAATGCAAAGCTAATAACTCTTGAGACATGTTTGGGACATTTGAGAAAATACATTTTCTAACAACATGAGTGTTATTCATGGTAAAAAGTATTTTGAGATGTATTAAAGGATGCTTATTTATTGATATACTATAGTTACTTAGTTGAAGATAGTTGCATGGGTGACAATTTATAACTGCATGGGTAGTCGATAAAATTATTATATTGAGAGTACCAAATAAATGTACTATTATGAAAATTGTGCTTCTATAATTTGGATAAGTAATTCATAGAAATGATGTCTCTAATGTGTGCTTATAGTTGATTGTTTTGGATTATCTCATCGAGGAAAAGGTAAAGTAATTAGTATGATTAAAATAATTATGTGTGTGTTTATTGAGATTATAGTTTCGAACCTTAGAGACTTCTTAGATTTATGGGTGGGTATTAATGTGATTTTTGTTTATACTTGAGTAATCGTAGTTAGATAATGTTGGTTAATTTAAGAGCTAAGTTAAAACTTGGATGTATTGTATATTGAATCGGATCAAAGTATTGTGTGTATTACTTCTCTTAGTTGTGTCTTGAGAGTAATATGGTAAAGGAGACTTGCTATGATATAATGGTTGTTTCTGAATGTGTGATTTTGTGTGGGAATTTAGTCCAAATGCTTAGTAACTTCTAGGAGGAAGTTTAAACTAAGGGGAGGGGGATGTAAGGCCCTGCCCTATGTATGATTCATACTACCCTATATTCTTATGTGCACTCTTGTACCCAAACTGTTAGATAGATTCAGGGTGAGAAGTAAAGCAACCGTGTTGTCATATTTGAAATATTATTAGTAATAAAGCCTATGGACATCATTTATGCCTCTCTAAAAATATCGTATTGAGAGTAGTATTGAGACTAATAACAATTTTAGAAAAATAATGGCTTTATTGATATTAATATTAGTGTTAATATTAATGACATTACTATTAGCAATAGTATTAAATTATCTTAACATTAATTTCAAACATATTAGTGCCCTTGAAATTAAGAGGGAGGCCAAAAATCCCAATGAGTAAATGACATTCATCTGTGAGGTAATGGCAGTATCGATAACAATGTTAATATTCGTTCATTCAATGATGTAAAGTATTAAGTAATTAATGTTGCTTTGGTTATGTCATTTGGATAGTTACCATCATTGACTAATTTCCTGTTCTATGCTACTATATTATTCTTTAATATTCATAAGTTCATCATAGTGGAATCATCGTATGAGATTATTATTTTTATATGTAGTTGGTATTGTTGCTAAATTTATTTCATATAGTAGCAATGTGTGAGATCATTATATAATGAGATTAAATGAACTAATAAAATTTAATAGGAGTAAGACTATTGTCATTGCACTATTCAATCATGATAAAAATTGAGACAAGATTATGCTATATGAACATTTTGATGTCATTAACTTGATGCTCTTGTTCTAAACCAAATTTATTAAAGGTATCTATCATGTTTAAAATGTTTACAATCCAATCCTCACTCATTATTGGCAAGTCATTTAATGCATAAATGTAGGTAACAATTAAACTACAAATTTCCTCTCATTATTTTTATGCTGCCACTAGTTGTTTTCACATTGTAATATAATGGCTTGCATTCACAATGAAGATAAATGTGTGCCAGAGGGGAGGGTATATGTTAGGCCATCAGGGATATTGGTTGCAGCCAATTAAACTTGATTAACAATCCACCAATTGATTGTTCTATATCATAACTGCTAGCATTAATGCCACCTGAGACCAAACCACTAGTAGTAAATTCAACACTTTATTTTCTGTCACACCCAACAGCAGAGGAGAGGACTTAGGTGGATGCATTTATTGAAGGTAGTTGTGTAGAGTCTAGGGGAATGCAATTCATGGAAGAAAAGAGATTTCTTTGTCAGTTGTAAAAGATTTGGAGAGGTCTCTCCCTTCAAGGTGTCAGGGCATTCAAGGCGGGTGTAGGGCGATGGTGATGGCACCATGGAGTGGCTTTTCTGGATTAACAAAAAGAGAGGAGGAATAACTACACCTTGGATCAAGTGAAGAAAGGTGGGGAATCCTTCTCTGGAAGTGGTGTTCCATAATTGGTTCGAAATGGGGAATAATGGAGACAAGCATGGGAAACTCTGCACAGAAGAAAATAGTAGTGTGAGTAGACGGTAGTGAGAATAGCGAATGAATGCAATTGGTAGGAGCATTATTCATCTCTGTCATCGATAGGGATTGAGGTAAAACAGCTCATACGCCTCATCTTTTTTTGACACATTTTTATGGGAGGCTGCATAGCTTGTGGGAGGGAGCAGACTCCTTGATAGATCATTAGCTCCTCATCTCTCATGCAACACTGGGAGCTAGGGATTCGCGTAGGTGAAAGAGATAGATGTGTGAATGTAGCATTAAATCGGGGAGTTCAGGGAGAGGTGAGGACGACAATGGATGGAGAGGGAGTTTCTGTCCTAATGTTTTGGGGGATGCCTGTAATGCAGAAGTTATGATTCCACAGGTGTTTCTACTAATTTGCAGTGAATAATAGACTTCCATTATTCTGAACTATACTCCACTACTTCTTTCTGGCAACCGGGAGTATTGAGCAGCTCATGAAGTCTATGTAGCATGACCAATTGATTTCATGCGCAAGTAAGGAGTATTGTGTTCCTTAGATCTCATCCTTTGGGGTGCAATGTCAAATACAACACGTGATTTGTCCATGCATCCACATTTGCATGCATAACTACCAGAATAGTTGTAACTACAACATCTTACAAAATTCCTTCAGCCTACATGTTTGATCGATGCCATACCAGGCTGGAAAGCTTCCATTTTGGCGCAGGCAGAGGAGGCTCTTTAAGGTGGAGATTCTGATCAAGCGTGATTCATTTTGTGTAAGACCTTGGAGGTAAGTCGCTGGCCCTTATTTCTGTTCCTTTAGTTCAAAAAAAAAAAAGAGAGAGAGGGTGGGAACTGGTGCATATAAGAACTGGATCGACCAAGTTTTATTTTATTTTAACCTCGTGGTTGCCGGGTCTTTCTTTCCTTGTTGGTTTTCACAGCCTATATCTATGATTTTAGTAGGTGGCCTTCTGAAATAGTATGCCCATGGTTTGTGATGATGTCAGGGTGTGTAAGAGATGTATGCTAAACCTAAAGAATTAGTTTGTTTTCAATGGCAATAGTTTATAGTTCTATTTCTATTCTTTGTATCTAGGTATTGTATTCTTCATTGTTAGTGTGAGTATATAAGCCTGAGACGTCATTACAGTCATGAAAATTACTCAACATTAACCTTCTAGAGATTGGAACATCTATAGTGACCTCTGTTAGATTTAGACATCATGGTAATGTCTTTGTCAAAGCCTGGCAGGATTGCAAAAGTGCAAAATTCAGCCTTACACCTACCATCTACATCTGCTTGAAAGCTTCTACATTCCTTCGAATTCTCTTCAAGTGTCAATGTTTTACCATGATTTGTATCGTGCAATTTTTCCTGACTAAAGAACATCATTTAAAAGGCTAAATCTATAAGAACCTCCATTGTAGCTCAGGAGGGAAGAAACTTGTTTTTTTTATAGAACTTGCCTCTGTGCCTGTTGACCACTTTCATTTAAGAAATTTTAGCAATAGCTCCTTCCTTGTCTATACTACCACATGTTGCATTTAATACTTTCAATGCCTTCTTTATATCCGCATTTCATTATGCTTGAAGGATGTCCATTCCTTGTCATGGAGTTAGTAATTCATTTTCATTTGGCTGCATTTATTTCTGGCACTTTGTTGAACACAGTGTACCTTGTGCGCGTTTCCACGTTTTGAGTTTATATATTTCTTTTTTTTATGCATGTGCAAATGGAAACATCTAACAAATTTCCTATATTCCATAAAGTTAAGAGGGATGCCCAAAACACATTCTAGATTTTACCGGCTAGAGTAGTAAAAGGATGAGATTTAGATAGTTTCAAATCATGTATATTATAAATGCTTAACCTGCAATTTATGGTTAGAACAAGCTGGTTATTAGAGAGTTTGGTGCAACATTTTTTTCTATTAATTTTTTTCTTTTACTTCTAATCTATTTTAAAATGATAGTTGAGTTAGTAATTTCGTAAATAGTTATTCATAATAGTACAATTATAGAAATGTTATATGATTATACTCAAGTCATTAAGATAAATTAATAGTGGAAATTATTTAATTTAGTCTGTTTCGTTGACACTATTTTCTTGATGAACTTTGGAGAGTCCCGATTAATGCGTTTCTCGTAAACTAGATCCTAACTTTGGAGATTAGTAAATTTAGATATTAGGTGGTTAATGTTTCAATGTTGTGAGTCTATTATGTTGTGAATATATAATAGTTTGTAATTGTCTTGAATTGCCTTGTTATATAATGATGTTATGTACGACTAAAAATGTAACATTATAATATGCTCTTGGTAGGAAAGTCTTTATCTTAAATTATTTTTTTTATCTTAACTAATCATAAATATTTGCTATTGTTTTCTTTTGTATAATTAATCTTTCTATTGTATCATAGAAGGTTATATATATAATTATGTTATATTGAGCTCGATTACAAATTTTAATTGGGTGTTTATATCTCATTATGAATCCTTTAATAGAATAGTGTGGTATTCCTAAACCTAGTTGTTAGTAATTAATTTTGTGTACGTGATTAAGATTGAGGTCTTCTTGGTAGTTAGGCCTTGTCATGGTTAGAAACAAGAATAAAAGTTGGGTTTCAAAGCATTGGGAATGGCCACCCCTGTTTATTCGGTTAAAAGCTATTTGTCAACACCTACTTAGAAAATATATCCAATGGTCTCATTTTGAAGGTTATCTAAGTGATATAATTCATATATGGATACTTATCATATAGTTGAAGAATGCCATGCATAGAGTTTTGTTTAGCATCGAATTATAAGTATATTACTTATTGTTTTAACGCGTTACTCATAAAAGGTGTTATAATAGGAGGAATCCCTCTATAGCTCTTGTTCATGTTTTCCCTTTGTACTAGGAGGAGATCTCATAGATTAACCTTTTTTTAATCTACTCTATGTAGGTATTAAAATATCATGATACTGGTGTTGTTATCCCTAATTAGGTTTTCGAACCCCGCTGGCTTCACCTAAGTGGGTTGCAGCCGATCGTGAAACTGTCTGGGGAGTGGACCCTAGAAAGGGTTGCATACCCACTCTTTAGTTGTAATTTGTATGGAACACATTAATTTTGATTACAAGATTGAACTGGTGTACATCTGTGTATTGGGTTAGGATTGTGTTTGAGCTATGGTCATCTTTTTAACCTTGTGGATATTATCCCCTTGCTATCCAACCATGGGTGAGATGGTTGAAGTCCAGTTGTCGAACTACGGTGCCTCTGTGAATTACATATGTAGGCAAGGCCATCTAAGACGAGCCCCCGAGGACTAGGTCTGGTCCCTAGGATTTGTTCTTTTATTATTTTTGTGATTACTACTTATATATATATATGTTATTGTTGACTTGTGACTTATATAACGTTTCAAATTCATTTTGGGTTGGTTGGACTATTTAAGTCTACCTTGGAGATGTGAATCTTGTGTCTCCTATTGAATTGGCCATGATGGTCTAAACAATTTAGCGTTTTAACTAAAAGAAGTATAGTTTATGTTTGGTCAAGAGTTGTATGCCTTCTGGTTGTGCCTGCTTTGGTAGCAAACTTGAGAGTGTTGTAAGTGTAAGTGAATGAAATTTGAAATTTGTGTTTTTCCCTTAACTATATTTTCATTCCTTGATTCCTTTCTTCTTTTAATTTGTTATTTATATTGTTTAGTTTCTTGAAGTTTACTATATATATATACATTTATATATTTATTCTTTTATTATTATTTATAGATATTAATTCCCATTTCCGTATGTAAGTTTGTCTTCTTATTTCAATGTTATATTGCTTTCTATATTTTTTATTCATTGTTTTATTTTGATTTCTCCATTTATTTGGTCTTTTATATTGTTATTTCTTTAGTTATTTGGTGATTTCTTTTGTTATTTTGAATTCTTCATTTATTTGGTTATTTATATTGTTAAGTTTTTGTTATATTGTTAAGTTGGTCTTCTTATTTCATTGTTATATTGCTTACTATATTTTTTATTCTTTTTTATTTTATTTTGATTTCTCCATTTATTTGGTCATTTATATTGTTATTTCTTTAGTTATTTGGTGATTTCTTTTGTTATTTTGATTTCTTCTTTTATTTGGTTATTTATATTGTTAATTTTTGATATATATATATATATATATATATATATATATTATTTATATACATATATTATTATATATTAGTTCTTTTTTCCGTATTTTGGTTGGTCTTCGTATTATATAGTTTTTTTGCTTATTCTATTTTTAGTTTTATTTATTGTTTTATTTAATGTTTTCTTTTGATGATTTTTGCTTGTATTAAGTCTTACAACATATTGTTATTTCTATTTGTTACTATTTGAGTAGTTTCCCTTTATTTGCTTCCTTGGCCATTTTGTTATTTCATTTATTTTCTCGTGTTTTTATATTCTTGAATTACTTCTTATTCTCTTTGTATCTTAATACTTGAATGTTTTCCTCTTATTTGATTTTTTGTTTGTTATATTTTTAGCAATTACCTTGGGTTGCGCACCTCACCCTAACACCTTCATCTCTCCTCTTTTCCCTCTCTTTTATACAAGCTAGGTTTGCAACTTATCCCTTCTCATCTTTTTCAACTCTCTATCCTGATGATGGTTCACTGAGTGTGATCCGAAACATTGATGAAAAAAGTGGACACACAATCAAATCCAGAAGCATTCAAACATAAAAAAAATATATTTCAAGTGTTAAATTTAGGGCATTACAGGTCTGTCTTAGGTTGGTATTGGTTACTTGGAAGGTATTTTGGTTCTATCATGTTTTTGTCAAGAATAAGAGGCTCAATCATGGGTTGAGTCATATTTTGAAGTGATAGTTTTGCTATGCATTTTTCCTTAAAATTTTGTTAGGATTTGAAAAATAAGTCCTCACAATGTTTAATAGGTTCCATAGGCTCAGTCCAAAAGAAATCCAATGAAAAGTTCCCATAGGAAGACACAAGATTAAATCCACTATGGTGCACAATAAATATTTTATTGTCAAAGGGAAACTTCAAACATTTATGCACAACTGATAGAATGGCTTCCATGGAGCATAGCCATGGATAACCAAGCTTCACACAGAATTGATCCAATGTCGGGATGATGGAGAATGAGACATCTAATTGTTTCGGTCTAATTTTAGAGGAAGGGTGATCAATCCCATCATAGGGAAAGAAAAACCATTATGCATTTTTATCCATGCTTTCAATTTATCATATGTTTCTTGATAGAGTTCATGCACAAGTAAGGATTCTTCAATGGTCACATTCTCTCCATAGACAAGATCACTTAATATCCCATTAGTGGACTTATCATTGATTCAACCAGCTATGTAAAGAGGACCATCAAGTGCATTTCTAATTACATCTTTGGATGAGAAAGAAATTTCAAGAGGAATTCTAGTTCACCCCTTATGAGGTTGAATTTCAATCAATCCAAGCATATCGTTCACATGATGTTGTTCATCAGTATCCATGTTGTGATCATTTGTTTCAACATTCATCACATCATTCCTCTTAGTTTCATTAGCTTTGAAAAATGAAATATTATTTTCATGTTTTTGTTGGGAGGGGAAACACACTTATTTCCTTGATCATTAACACCTCCAATTTGAAGTCGACTAGAATCAATGAGGTCTTGCACAATATGTTTAAGACACTTACAATGTTTCATATCATATCATTTTAGCGATGATAATGACAATAGGAATTTAATATAAAGTTTGGAGGTAAATGATTTTTTATGATTAGGATTTTTAACAAGAGATAAGGAGATCATTTTTTGTTCTATAAGTTGTAACATGTTGTGTTATGGAGGGTATTGGGTAAGGGAGTAAATTGTCTAGCTGGATCCCAAAATATAAAAGGATTTGTATTCTTTATAGCAGCCACTTGGGTATCAACATGTTGAGTTGGTTGATGGGGATTTAGTTGAATAAATCCTTTATTATATTTTCTAAAATCTTGATAATTGTTTTTGTTTGTGGGTTCAGACTTTTTAGGATGGTTAGAGGTGGGTTTTCTTTCATGACTACTAATTGAGTTTTGATAATCACAAAGGGTAGTACACAAGTGTACAAAGGAAGGAAAATTCATCATGCCAAGCTTATCTTGTATGTTAGTTTGTAAGTTCTCAATGAACATTCACTAAAGGTGAGGATCAGGAATCTTTATGTCAATTTGGGAATAAAGCATTTGGTAGCATGAAATGAAGTCAGTAACCTTTTCATCATCCTTTTGCTTACATCTCATCAAATTAGCTAAGGTCAAATTAGGAGTCATGTGTACTTGGAAATGGTTAATAAAGGCCTCAACAAGTTCATTGAATGAACAAATTGAGTTATTCGGTAACAAGGAAAACCATTATAAAGTGCTATCTTTCAAGGAAATTGGGAAAAGTTTATCCACGAGCTTATCTTCAAGGATGAAATCACTACATAAGGTGGTGTAAGCGAAAGCATGGTTAGAATGGTCTCCTTTCCCACCATATTTATCAAACCAAAGAATCTCTATACCTTGTAGTATCGGCACTGTTCTCAATATCTCCAAGGATAAGGGATTTCTTTTGACATAGTATGATGGTTGGCCATTTTGATTTTGGTTTATGGTGGAAATTTTATTTTGAAGGGATGAAACATTCTACAAGAGTTGGTTAAGGATGGCGTCATTGGTTGTATTTTGAGATGGAGGTGAATATGGTGAAGGTGTATATGTGTTCAAAGGGGAAGTGAATGGAATACTTATGGGAGGTAAAGTGGTAGGAGATATGACATGAGATGCCACAAAGGTACAAGGATTGCTAGTGGAAATACCCAAGGTAGGAAAGACATTACTAGTAGGTTGTATCATTGTTGTAACTTGAGGGTTGGTATTGGTGGGAATAGAGACAATGGTTGTGGGAGGATGAATTTGAGTTCCTCCTTGACTTTGGACATTGTTTGAAGGTTGAGCACAACTAGTCATTGAGGTAAGATGTTTTCCAAAAATGTGAGCTAGGTAACACACAAGTTCTATTCCTTGTTTAGTTTCAATCATGTGGTGTATGTTATCTATGGTAGGAATAGAAATGTTGGAAATTTTTTTAGTACTCACTTGGTTTTGTAGGTTTGCTAACTCTTCATGGATTTGGAATTTGTTTTCTTGATGAACACTAGCAACCATTGTTTCAACACTTGTCACACTACTTGAAGGTATAGAGTTGTTAAGGGTATGGTCCATACCTAGTGAACTAGTGTCAACACTATGAGTGAAAGAGCTAGATAGCCCAAGATCCACAATGAGTGTGCTATCATAGGATGACACACGAGTCTCGAACTACATCTCACTATAGTATTAGAAATAGGAAACCAAGTTGTAAAGCTCATGCAAGGGATAATCAATGAATGCAAGATAAATGCAATGAACGCAAGATAAATGATATTTTTAATTCAGATTATTATTATTACAAATGCACTTGAAATGAAACCAAATTAAGCTAGATCTAATGAAATGAATCAAACAAGAAATCAATAATTTGAAATAGAGATCTAACAACAACAAATAGAAGCACAAAAACAAGGTTTTTAATGTTGTAAAATGTAGATTTAGGTCTAATATGGGCCAAAATTCCCAAAGGGGTGTATGAGTCCCAATTAGGGATTTTGAAAGGTTTAAACACAGAAAAACACACAACACAAAATTCCCAAAAATTAGGTAAAACAACCTGTATTGGGACTAAATTGCCCAAAGGGGAGAATAGGGTTTTGAAACTAAATTCAACAAATTCAGAGATACTATTAAGGTTTTTGGTTTGTATGTTGTCTTGAATGTGTGCAATTATAATTTTTCTATGAAATTGAATGATTTGAGATGAAAAAATGCAACCTATATGCACCTTTCACTAATGCAAGATTTAGGAGCCCTAAATGAAAATTAACTAATGCAAGACCTAATGAAAAGTTAATGTAAGCTAGAACTATGGCTGAAATGCGTTTCAAATTAGAAATAAGGTGTCCAAAGATCAGGTTCATCAAAATGAGCTAAAGGAAATAAGGTGATCCACCTTTAGAAGATGGAACACATAAGGGGGGTCCTCCTATTTCACTCTTAGTTCATTTAAGGACACACTAGATATCTCAACCTAATGATCTAACTAGGAAAAAAGATTGCTAAAAAGTCTCCTTGGGTGTGATTAAAAGGAGGTTCACCACTAAGAAAATTCTTAGAAAGAAAGAAATGCAAGTAATTTGCAAATCTAACTATGTAACTTAGGCAATGAAACTTAAAATCAGAATAATAAACTATGGATAACCAAATAAGTACTTGGAAGACTAAAGATGCTTGAAATAAGGTCTACAATCCTCAAAGAATGACTTTTGATGTGAAATAAGACTCATATGCAAGACTGGGTGATTTAGTCACAGTTTAGGGTTTTGAGTTGAATCTGGAATTTGTAACTGATAAACCAAGATCTACAAGAAATTACTAAAAAGTGGTATATTGGGACTCATACACCCAAGGTGGTGACTTAATCCTAGTATTAGAGTTTGGTTGAAACTCTGATATCCTCTAATGATATTTTGTAGCTTCTCTCCTCTCCAATCTCTGAGTTTGAAACTTTGAATTTTGGCTTGTAGGTGACTTTCTATGAAGATGACAACTTTGAAAAATTTCTTCAATCCTGCAATCATTTCTTCAAAGGATCTTCAAGCCCCAAAACACCTAGATCCACAATCACACATGTAGAGGGAAAAAATGTTAAGTTGTTAGTGGATAAGGGTTTTCCTTGGTCAAACCCCATTTTGGTAATCAAACCTTGAAATTAAATGAAATAGAATGAAGGAATGATGAATGAACAAATTTAATGTTGCAACTCACCAAACGCTTGGAATAAATGCTGAAATCTTGTATGAAATGGCTAGCATGAATGCAGATCTTGACTTCAATGCTTGCTTGAATCATGAAAACCTACATCACAAATGTTAGCTCAAAAACACACATGATGCATGATGACTTTGACATGATGCTTGAATCTTTAATTAATGCCTAAAAATGCTTGATAATCGACTCTTGAATTCTCTTGAATGCTCTCTTGATCATAAATTTTGTATAGTGCTAAAATGCTTGAATTTTTAAGAGAAAATATGTGAAATAACCTTGTATTTATACTTGTTTATGTCAAATTTCTCAAAATTACAACACTACAAGCTCACATTAGATCTAGGATAATAAAAACCCACCAAGAATTGAATTCAAAATAGGTCCAAGCTAAAGCAAGACTCATATGCCAGTTGGGGTGTATGAGTCCCAGTAGCCTAAGCTTGGCACACAAATTTCAAGAAATGTTAAGTTCTATGTAATATTAAAGATTAGGCCTTGAAACCTAGGTGGGACCCATACATCCAAGGTGGCATATGAGTCCCAGATCACTAGATCTAGAACACACAACCTGAAAACTTGAAATATGATTGGTCATTAGTTAAGTGTCACAATTATCCTTAGAGAAATGCTTTAAATAAGGCTTGTGGATGCAAAATCGGACCAAATAAGGCATAAAGAAGCCCAATTTTAGTAGGGAGGGCCCAACACAAGTGTGAAAATGTAAAAGGATACATTTTTCTACACTACAACAAGATTGTTGGTAGAATTTTAACATTCAAAATTCAAATTTTATATGTCAGCTATTGGGATCTAATCATCGAGAAATTAGAGAAATGCATGAATCAATGGAAGATCAATGGGGTCCAAACTATGCCCTTAAGTGGAAATGAAAATTCAAAAAATTAGAGTTAGGAAAATTGACATTAAATTTGAATAAGTTATTAACATAATTTTGAAAATATGCAAGAAAAAAATTTGTAGAAAATTGAATGTAGTTTCTAAGATACTATTCCTTTTTTGGAAATAAGTAAAGCTATTTGGTGAAAATTTGAAATTTCAATGCAGTACTACTAAATTTTCAAGAAAATTTAAAAAAAGTGTATGTGTGACCAACATAAGTACAAGAAAAAAATAATATTTTTTTTTGAAACTTTTAGTATAAGTAGAGGACACATGCCTAGATGTGCCACATATTTTTTTGTAATTTTTTTGCAAGTAAATAATTAGTTATGAATTTTTATTAGAAATTTTTGAAAACATTAAAATGTGTTTGTCCAACCACCATAACTTGGTAAAAAATTTATTAAATTCAAATTTTATTTTTTTAATCCAATAGTATGGGAAGCATATAATGTGACACATCTTTCAGATTCAAAAAACATGAAATTGTTTAAGAATTATAAATATTTTCAATCAACCTATCAATCAAGACTTTAGTTAGAATGTATGTAGAAAATTAATAATAATTATATATTTAATTCCAAATAAGGAATATCAAGTATTTTTTTGGAAAAATAATAATTTTCTCAATAAACCCTTTTCATTTCATCAAATTTGGACAAAAAATGTCATCAACTACTTTTTTGTCATATCGACACTTTTTGGACCCCCATGATCCTACACTCACCCACTTATGAATACCTATTCTTTTCATCGATTCAAAACTAGAAAAAAAGAACAAAAGAAAAAAAATTCAAGCAAGCAAAATTTAGGGTCTTGGAGCAACATTACTTGAGATTATAGGTCTTCAAGTTTGTTTGTAAATTTGATCAAGCTTTGTCAGATTGAAGGTTGATGCCTATAGAAGAACATGATGGATTCTACGATTGGGAGATGCATTTGGCCACTTCCCTCTACCTAATGACTCGTTTCCTATTTTTCTCATCTTCAAGATTCACTCTATTTGCAACTTAAAAAGGGTATCATTTCATTTTTAGATTTACTTAGGGTGTTTTGACTTCTCCCTAATTGAATCTTATCATTTTCATATAGGAATCATAGTATAACACACTTGAGTAGGGTTTCTTTTCATTTAGATCATAATAAAATTAGATTCACATAACGTTAGGGCTCACACACACTATCTTTTATCAGATCCTTGGCTATTTGTTGAGATTTAATTTCAAAAATAAGGGTTTGATTTAGGGAAACCCCCATATAACTACCCAAACAATTTCTTTTGTAGTTTTATCATAGGCCTATATTTGAAGATGAAGATTTATAGGTACATGAACAAAGAACAAACAAAGGGCTATAGTAATCTTAGCATTTGTCTCCTCATCAACACCAACACTCCACTTTCTTAATTTCTTATTGATACCTTTAATTTCCCTTGAGTTCACACTCCTATCTATTGCAAAATTTCTTTCTTTTTATTAATATTCTATTCTAGGGATATAATCCTTTCCTCTTGATTATCCTATCACTTAGTAATTTCCTCCTTAATGATGAAAATCTTCTCATTCTCATTGGACACATCAATTTATATTTTTTTGACATAAGGGTGTTGTCGCTATTTTAGTCACCCTTTTAAAAATCATGTCCTATATTTGAAATGAATCAAACTGTCATTTTTTTCCTTTTCATTCTAGTTTGTGTAGTGTATAAAATTGTATCCCTTTACATTTTCACACTTTTTTGTTCCCTCCTTGCTAAAATTGGGCTTATTTATGCCTTATTTATTGCATCTTTTCATGGATAATCCTGACACTTATCAAATAACCAATCATAATTCAATGATTTGGGTCATGTGTTATAGATCTGGTGATCTGGGACTCATATGCCACCTTGGACATATGAGTCCCACCTAGGTATTGGCACCTAATTTCCAATTTCACATTAAGTAAGACACTCCTAGAAATCTATGTCTCAGGTTTTAGCTACTGGGACTCATATACCACAATTGGCGTATGAGTCCCACTTTAACCAAGACCTATTTTGAATCAAATTCTTGGCAATATTTTATTATCCTAGATATGATGTCAGCTTGTACTATTGTAATTTTGAGAATTTTGGCATAAACAAGTATAAATACAAGGTTATTTCACATAATTTCATCCTAAGAAATCTTAGAACTTCATAAGCAATTAAGAGCACTTTCACAAGAGTTCACAAGAGCATTCAAGAAGATTCAAGAGAATTTCAAGAGAATTCAAAGGAAAATTTGAAGAAGATGATCACAACAATTCAAGATCCATCATCATGTCAAAGGCATAAAGCATCAAGCATGATGTTGAGCTAGTGTTGTGATATAGCATTCAAGATCCAAGTTAAGCATTGTTCCACATCTAATTCAAGATCAAGATCTACATTCTTCATGACCTCTTCATGTTAGATTGCATATTTACATTTCAAGACATCATTCAAGGTATGTTGTTCATGTTTCATTGTTCCATCACAAGGTTTAATTGCCTAAATGGGGTTTGACTAAGGAAAACCCCTATTTCCTAACAATCAACAAGTTTTTTCTCTCTCTCTCTACATGTGTGATTAAAAATATAGGTGTTTTGGATTTGAATATCCTTTGAAGAGAAAAATTGGAGAAAATTTGTCAAAGTTTTCATCTCTCTTGCAAGATCATGAAAAGTCACCTATAGTTCATAATTTAGTGTTTTAGACTTGAAGATAGGAAGGGAGAGAAGCTACAACATACCACTAGAGGATACCAGAGTTTTATCCAAATCATAATACTAGGACTAAATTTCCACCTTGGGTGTATGAGTCCTAGTACAACACTTCTTCCAGTTTCAGAAGATCGAGATCAGTGACTGTGAAATTCTAGTTTCTGCCCAGAAACCTTAGTCTAGGGCTGAATCGCCCAATCTAGTGTATGACTCCCAATGAGCATTATAAGTCAGAATTTTAGGGTTTTATAGCTTTTTTTGATCACATATTTCTTCTTGGTACCTTTTTGTTTCATTCCCTTTTATTAGTCTAATTTTAGGATCTTAATTTTCTAGGTTTCATAGCTAGATTGGAACATTGTTTTCATTTCCTTCTTTCTAAGCATTTTCTAAGTGGTGAATCCCCCCTTTAGTCTTTAATCAACCCTAGGATACCTTATAACAAACCTCTTTCCCTAATTCCATCCCTAGATTGAGATGTCTAAGGTTTCCTTGAATAAAACTTGAAGGAAATAGGAGAAAGGTCCTCTAAACCCTTGTGTGTGCTCCATCTCCTAAAAGGTTGAGTGCACTATTTTCTTCCATTTAATTTTGGTGAACCTATCCTTTAGACACCTTATTGTTTGATTTGGAGTGCATCATAGTCCTAGATTTAGTTTACATTAAATTTTCATTAGGTCTTGTATTAGTTAATTTTCATCTAGGGTTTCTAAATCTTGCATTGGTGAAAGTGCATATAGTTTGCATTTTTGCATCTTGTATCATTGAATTTCATTTGAAATCTATAATTTCACTTATTCTAGTCAAAATACAAGCTAGATACATTAGAATCAACTTAGAATTTGTTGAATTTAGTGTAGAAACCCTAACTAGGACTCATTTTCCCTTGTGGGTGATTTAGTCCCTATATAGGTATTTTTCTCAGATTTCTGGGAATTTTGTGTTGTGTATTTTTTTGCATTTGAACCCTTCAAAAACCTTAACTAGGACTCATATGCCCCTTTGAGTGATTTAGTCCCAAATCAGACCTAAAACTACTATTTACAACATTTAAAACATCATTTCCATGCCTTTGTTTGTTGTTGTTAGATAATTGTTTCAATTTTTTGATCTTCTATTTCATTCATTTCATTAGATCTATCTTTATTTGGTTCAATTATTGCATTTCCTAAATTCAAAATGGCATTTACAACATTTCATTTTTAGATTGTTACATAGCATAATCAGTCAATTATCATGTTCTAAATTTGAAAAATTGCATTATCCTTTTGCATGTTTGATCTATCATTGTTGCATTTAAAATTTGTAAGATAATCATTACATCATGTTTTCATTGCAAAAATCTACAGTTATCTTACTTCATGTTCTATTTTCAGATCTTCTTGAGTACTGTAAGAAATTTTTGTTATGTGCATATGAATATGAAGTCCTCTCCCCTCTCTTTTTGTTCACCATTGATCCCTCTCCTAGTATCCATCCTATAAGTGAGATTAGCCTAGTGAAAGAGAAGAAAAACTTGGGTAATCATAACAATCATATTTTTTCTTCTCCTAATATCTCTCATAGTTGTGAAGAAGATATTTTGGTGTTAGATGAACCAATTGATGAGAGTTTTGAGAACCCTAGTTGTTTCTCTCATCCTACCTCTCTTATTGGGAAAGACATTACTAAACAAGAGGACAAAACAATAGGTAATCATGATGATCACATAACTCAACAAGATACCATTGAAACCTACCTACATAGCACTTCAACTAGTCTACATTCATCTCCCAACATCTTCCCCTCTTGTGATGATGTTTTAGTGAAAGAGGATGTAATTGTAAATGATGACGATATGTTGGTGTTAGATTATCAAATATTTAAGATCTATGACAACCCTATTTATTTTTCTTTCCCTACCTATCCTATTTTTGAATACATTATGGGACAAAGGAATCTAATCATAGATAACCATGATAAGATCATAATTGTTATTCTTCTAATATCTCTCTTATTTGTGACAAAGATATTTAAGTGTTAGAAATTCTAATCGATGAAAGTCATGAGAATATTAGTTGGCCTCTCTTCCCCTAGGGAAAACATTATTGAACAAAAGAATTCCATCATTGATAAGAAAGAAAATCCAACCATTGATAACTCCCTTACTTGCGATGAAGTCATTTTAGAAGAACCAATCTATGAATGTCATGAACATCTAATTTGTAGTTCTCCTAAAAAATCTCCTACTAGGGAATATATCATGGTGGAGGACAATGGGAGCATTGACATGTGTATTTCTTCCTTAGATGATGGTGAAAATATGACACTAGATCACCCTACATTAGAAATACATCAAACTGAAACCGTTGAGGTTACAAATGCACAGGTGTCTGTTAGACCCCCCTTGATTAGTAGACCTCCTAAATACCCTATGGGACATCCTAAGAATCCTCTAATTCTTTATCCACCCTCACAATGAAAACAAACTCAAAACAAACCCTTCTTCATCCTCTAGCCACTTAAGAATAATGTTTCATATCAATCAAAGTATAATATCATTGCTCATGCATATAACACTAGAAACAATCCACAACCAAGACAAATACCTTCAACATCCCTCTTGTTGTCTAACCCTATCTTTCCTAGTACCCCTCATTTTCCTTTACATAATGAAAAGGAGTACAATCTTGTTGAACAACTAAATAATACTCTTGCTAAGATATCATTGTGGGACCTTATTCAAGCCTCCCCTCATTATCATAACATGATTCAAATTGCCTTGCAACAAGTTAATCCCCCCCTAATGTGCAATCAAATGAAGTATCAACTCAAATTCAAGCTATAAATTTAGTCAACTTAGACAATACTTTCCATCAAGATGAGTTACCATCACTAGAAGTGTAAAAAAAAATGATGTTTTCATGATAATAGCTATATATAATAGGTTGGGAATAAAATGAACCCTTCTTGAAAATGGCTCAACCCTTAATGTGTGTAGTGTAACCATTTTGGATAGGCTCATTATGGATAAATAAAAAATTCAACCTGCCTCTTTATCTATTAGTGAGTTTGATAACATGGGAAAATGACGGCTTGTTGTGATCACACTACCTATTACAGTTGGAGAGGCAATATTGCAAACTCCTATTCATGTTATGCCTCATGATATTTCATACAATCTCCTTTTAGGAAGGCCATGGATTTATGAGATGCATGTGGTGCCTTCTACCCTTCATCATATCATGAAATTCATCTACAACAACAAAGTATATACAATCAAAGCCGACCCTGAACCAAACAATTGTTTGAACATTGAGAAATGCAAGGAAAATACTTTGAAAACATTGACACCAACTACATAAGTAGAACATGTGCAACATAAGGACAATGAAAAACATATTGAGGAAGTCATGAATCTATTAGAAGATGATTTATATTCCTTAGATTTCACAACATTCATGGGAAAATAAAAGATCATAAATGACAATTCTGAAAAGGGAAAAGAAAAAGTGGTAATGTCAACATAAAATTTAGAAGACCCTTCAAAAGCATGCACCCCAACCACTTTAGAAGAAAATACAACATACACGACCAAATTTGATGAAGTTGATTATGAGCAACCACCAAATTTGAAAGAAATGAAAAAGCTTTATGGAAAAGGTTATGAACTTATGGAACAACTTGGATATAGTGGAAAAGGTTGTGGTGCTAGAGAAAAAAGGTATATGTGTCCCTATAGAGCCTAACATGCAAGAAAATACTAGTGGTATTGGTTATTATCCCTCAAGAAACAAACAAGCCTTCACTCAATGTCAACACTATTACAAAAGATTCTTCTAAGACAACTTTAACATTAGTGCAGATCCTTAACCGATAGACACTAGTGGTCTTGATTATTATCCTTTGAAAGAAATGAAAGAAAGAAGGATATATTTTCTTAATATCAATGTCATCACACAAAACAGTACCAATTGGAGTTCATTATATTTTATGACTTCCTTTAAAGAAGAGAAAAAATCTTGCAATCTAAAGAGCCTTGTGTAAGTATGAAACCTTGTACTAAGCAAGAGATATCTTTGTCGAAAAATAAAGAACAATCTTTTACTTTTGATGAAGAGAGTATCTTGTTGAGACTCCTCCAAGATCATTTGATATCCCTCCCTCCAAGAACATGAAAGAAGTTTTACTACAAGAGTTCATTTTGGGCATATCATAGAGTTCATGGCCATTCTACTAATGAATGTAAGGATTTGAGTAATCAAATTCAACATCTTAAGGATTGTGGTACTCTTCCTTGTGTTGAAGCACCTAGTTCCTCTAATTGATATTGATTTACAAGTTTTTTCATCAATCACCTTGGCTCATCCTTGTCTTGCACTAAGTGGGGTCAAGGGAGTTAGGTAACCTTTATCTCGAATGACACTTGTCGTTGTCTCTTTTGGCTAGTTGACCACCTTCCATGTATGTATAGGAAGAAGCCTTGGATGTGGATGACATGCCTTAAGTTGGCTCACATGTGATGCATTTTTCTTTCTATGTTTAGCTTTATATTTTGGGGGAAACTCATTATCCATGATGTAGTTTCATTTGGGAACATGTGACTTGGCATAGGGATTTCTGAATAAGATCTCATGTATTCTCTACTTTAAAGAAATTTCTCACAAAAATGGTGCTAGAAATTGCTTTAAAGTGGGGGCATACTTTGACACTCATGTTTCACTGTGTGATTTTCTTTATTCTTGTGACATGTCCTATTTATTGGTGGTTTCATTGGGCTTGATCTCCTTTGAGAGTGTGATATTTCTTTGACTTTTCCTCACTTGGAAACATTAGGCATGATTTCCCCTAAGAAGAGACCTTAGATGAACTAAGAAAAATCCCTTTTAACATACCTTACACTATTATAACTGTTATATGGCCAACTTGCATAACACCCTTTGGCTAGCTGTGGAGCCATCCTATTTTTTCATGAGTGTCAAGCATACAACATTTTTTCCTCGTGAATCTAGCTATTCATGTTTTGTGGTTCCTTATCAAAGTTATTAGGAGGTGTAGCTTTTGTATGGTTAGCATATGGGAGCAAAATTTAGGTGTGACTTTTCCATATCCACTTGCTTGTGTGTGTGAGTGCATATTGGCTGTGTGCGTATGTGTCTCACCTATTTGGGGGGTCACCTAGTGGATGGCCTGAGGTTCCAGTAGCCCTTGTGAGTGTGCATTTGGTTTGCATATTGGATATCATGTTCCACTTGTAAGCCACCCTTTTTGGATACTCACCCAGTGAACAACCTAAAGTTTTGTTGCCTCAGAGTGAGCATGCATTTTAAACAAACAACCTTAGATCTGATCCATAATGTGTGGGACAAATAGTTGAAGCTTGATCCACCTTTTTTTTCTTTTTCTTTTGTCTTTATTTCATTGACATTATATGTTTGTGTATCTTGATGCTACATATCGTACACCTTGTGTGTGTTCTTTTATGCCTATGTTGGTTGGCCATAGGATCTTGATCCTATGGGTTTGATCATCCCTCTTGATCATTGTCATCCTATCTTACTAGTATTGGTACACTTGGACCCCTCTTGAATTTCTACTTTAGTGTGAGTTTGAAGCAAGTTCCTCCTCTCACTAAAGTGGGGGCTAAATGTAGCGTAGAAAAATGTATCCCTTTACATTTTCACACTTGTTTGGGCCCTCCCTACTAAAATTGGGTTACTTTATACCTTATTTGGTCCTATTTTGCATCCACAAGCCTTATTTAATGAATCTTTCTATGGATAATCTCAACACTTATCAAATAATCAATCATAATTCAATTATCTGGGTCATGTGTTCTAGATCTTGTGATTTGGGACTCATACACCACCTTGGGTGTATGAGTCCCACCTAGGTTTTGGGACCAATTTCAAATTTCACATTAAACAAGACACTCCTAGAAATTTGTCTTGGGTTTTAACTACTAGGAATCATATGCCACAACTGGCGTATGAGTCCCACTTCAACCAAGACCTCTTTTGAATCAAATTATTGGTAGGATTTTATTATCCTAGATCTGATGTCGCTTGCAGTGTTGTAATTTTGGGAATTTTAGCATAAAAAACTATAAATACAAGGTTATTTCACATAGTTTCATCCTAAGAAATATTAGAACTTCATAAGCAATCAAGAGCACTTTCACAAGAGTTCACAAGAGCATTCAAGAACATTCAATAGCATTTGAAGAGAATTCAAAGGAAGATTTGAAGAATATTATCACAACAATTCAAGATCCATCATCATGTCAAAGACATAAAGCATCAAGCCTATTGTTGAGATAGTATTGTGATGTAGCATTCAAGATCCAAATTAAGCATTGATCCACATCTAATTCAAGATGAATATCTACATTCTTCATGGCCACATCATGTTAGATTGTAGATTTAAATTTCAAGACGTGATTCAAGGTACCATTGTTCATGTTTCATTGTTCCATCATAAGGTTTAATTACCTAAACGAGGTTTGACTAAGGAAAACTCCTATTTCTTAATAATTAACTATTTCTCTCTCTCTCTCTCTCTACATGCGTGATTTAGATCTAGGTGCTTTGGATTTGAAGATCCTTTGAAGAGCAAGATTGGAGAAAATTTTTCAAAGTTGCAAAGTTTTCATCTCTTGCAATATCGCGAAAAGTCACCTATAGGTCAAAATTCAGTGTTTCAAACTCAAATATAGGAAGGGAGAGAAGCTAGAGCAGACCACTAGAAAATACCTGAGTTTCATCCAAACCCTAATACTAGGACTAAATCACCACTTTGGGCGTATCAGTCCTAGTACAACACTTTTACTAGTTTTAGAAGATCCAAATTATTCATTGTGAAATTCCAATTTCTCCCCAGAAATCCTAGTCTGGGACTAAATCACCTAGTCTGGCATATGAGTCCCAATGAGCATTAAAGGTCAAAATTTCATGGTTTTAGAGCATGTTTTGATCACATCTTTCTTCCATGTATTTTTTTGTTTCATTCCATTTTATCAGTCTAATTTCAAGTTGTTATTTTTTTAGGTTTCATAGCTAGACTGACACATTGCTTTCATTTCCTTCTTTATAAGAATTTACTTAGTGGTGAACCCACCTTTTAGTCTTTAATCAAACCTTAGGATACCTTATATCAGATCTCCTTCCCTAATTCCATCCCTAGATTGATATCTCTAGGGTTTCCTTGAATGAAACTTGAAGGAAATAGGAGAAAGGTCCCCTAAACCCTTGTGTGTACTCCATCTCCTAAAAGGTGGAGTACCCTACTTCCTTCCATTTCAGTTTGTAAACGTATGCTAAGCACTAACTAGGTTTTCTAGCCTCTCCCTCACTTGATAGTATTAAAAGTCCTACTTGAAACCTAGTTTATGTTCGTCTATTTAAAATTTGTGAATAAGTGTCAAGTTTTCAAAATATTTTCTTGACCACTAAAGTTTATTGGAGGTGGAAAATAAGAAATGATAAAAGTTCTTGCAAAAATTTGGGTAGTTTTTAAACCTTTTTCAATTTCCAATAGGGTTTACAAAACATAATTATTCCTACGGTGAACTTTTTAGAAAGTTGAGTATCTTGTTTATTTGGGAGAAGCTTAGTAAATTTGAAACCTAAGAGAATATTGGGTGTTGATTTGGAATAGTGGATGATGGGCTCAATTTCAAAACCTAGGGGAAACTCTAAACATATTTGGAAAACTTCACTCTAAATTCGACATATGTGCATTTGAGCTGATATATGTTGTTATTTCATGATTTTGTTTGTAGAATGGAATAACACTATCAAAAAACAATTTATCGTAGAAATAGAATAACATACAAAATGCACAAAGAGATATATTTCAAAAATGGAGATTGAAGAGTATAATGTAAAAAAAAGAATATACAGAGATAAAGCTGAGAATTTTTTTAACATTCACATCACAAAATATAGATTTGAAAGACAAAAAGATATATATTCATATACATATATATATATATGTAAGTTTTGTATTACATCACAAAAAAGGAGGTTTCTACAAAAAGGGGTCTCAGGCACAAAGGGTGAAAATGGGGATCCTAATGCCCTCTATTACTTCCTACAAACATTCAATCTACGTAAGTGAAAAGAGATTTTCATTGAACTCAACATAGTGGGAAAAAGTATTCATCATATTGTGTTCCATTATGACATGAAGTAGGGCAACTGCTTGCCTAGCTCACTCATTCCTAAACATAGTGGTGATGTATATTGTGTCACCCACTAAGCATACATGTGGATACACAAGGCATCCTGAGCACATAGTAGGTACACTAGCCTCACCAAACGCTTGAAAGAAAAAATTCCTCATTCAAATCTCCTCGAGGTGCAAACTATATTGTAAATGAAACACTCCAATAGAATAGAGTTGTGTACATGCACCTATGAAAATAAGTGATCACCAATTATCTTATGAATAACTCCCTCCTCCACATTGTTGTAGATGAGGAAAAATTCTCTAATTTGGTTTGCAACAAACCTTCACATAGTGCTACATTTCCACACCATCGATGATGAAGAAATAACCCTCAATCTTAGAGATGAAATCACTTAAAGAACTCAACATATCTAAGACTATAATGATCATTATACAAAATAAGAAGTATTTTGGCTAATTTATGGAATGGGAAGAGTAAGCTAGAAAAATCCACTTGAAGGTAATTAATGCAATAAAGGACACTAAAATTACCATAAAATTAATGAGCTTAGCAATGTGATGTGATGTTAATTTAGTATAGCAATTTTTGGCATCCAAGAAATCTTCTATATTTAAAATACTTGCAGAGAAGCAATCCTAGGTGGAAAATTATCACTTACCATAAGTGGGAAGTTGCATACTGTTTGCACGTATTTTTTCCATAGGGCCAACAAATAGAGAGCATCATTTCATCCCCTCCTATTTTCAATAAGAAACTATGACACAATCATAACAACTCTTAAAAAAAATCATAATGACTATGTGTCATCATCGAGTAAGAATTAGTTTGTCTTCTGCAATTTGTTTATTCCACTAGATAATGGTTATCATTCTTTCAAGAATCTATTTACAAGAAAATATTGATATTTAATCTTTTAAAACTATAAATATGTTTTATTTGGACATGGAAAAGGTATGATATTTTGATCCCCCTAACACTGTGATGCATGAGAGAGAATCAATCTTCATTGAAGGATCGATTTTGCAATTTTAATAAAATTATTGTGGAAGTTTATTATTTGTGAGTAGTAAATTTTGGATGAAATACTTAATTCTTATGACTAAGTCTGTGAAAAGATAGGTGTTATTAATATTCCTTCCCCATGAGGATTTTCTATTTTTTGGTGTTTTGTTCATGTATCTATAGTGAATGTTGAAATTGTTGTGAGTTGAGTCAACTTACTATTGATAATCTGATCTATGAGTCATGACATTCATAATTATCCCATTTACTTTTTTATTATATTTAATATTTTCAAATAAATTTCAATCACATATATTTCATGGCTATGGATAGATGTTAGTCTACCTTTCTTGCTTTCTATTCAAAAGCATACCCCCAATTTCATTAAATTTTAAGAAATAAAAATTATATTAGAAGAGGGAGTTGTTCATCAACTAAAATTTAGAGGAAGATTACCAATGCAATGGTGATATATCCACTATTGGTTATTGATTCTTTCTTCTTTTGGAAAAAATGGATTCAATATAAGTTAATCTTTTAAAGGACAAATCTATCAGCCAAAATTTTTTTGGCGATTTTGTTGGGGAAGTGTACAGAAGTTTTAAAATTTCCATATCATGATTAAATATGGTGTTACCACATGAGAATATTTTTCTTGTCTTGCAACCAAATTTAGATTAGGTGATGGTTGAACAAGAAGAGATCATCTCATAGCTGAAAAATGTTGCCTAGAGGTATAGAAGAAGTGTAGCTAATTATATGGGAAATTTTTTTTCTTGAAGAAGAGGAAGAAAGAGCACAGTGGCCAACATGGAGATTAGTAGAAAGATCCCTATGGTTGGAATTTTCTTGGTGCCAACACCCTTAACCCCACCCTAATCATGGTTGAAATCCTCTTCCATTTTAAGACCCGCCAGCAAGGAATTGATTTAGAGTTGAATTTTTTGAAGTAATAAGGGGATTATCTCTTCCCAAATATAGGTTGGCGACTCTAAATTATAAAGTTCTCTTTGTTTACCCAATCCTCCTTAGATGGATCTTGCTTCATCATTGCCATGGATGAATTGTTTAAGGCCATTAACATTATTGATATTTTCACCCCTCCTTGCTAGATCTAGGGAACACTTTCCAAAATTCACTGGAGAAGACACACAAGATCCTAAGGATCACATCCAAGCTCTTACAGTTGCTTTTATAATTTCTGGAGTTTTAGAAGATGTGGTAGTTTGAATTTTTTTGGAGTATTTATTTGGTAGGAAAATGGATTGGTTTCAATGGTTAGATGACATATGTATCACTAATTAGAATATTCTAAAGAGTAATTTTGTTGAAATATTTAAGATAGTCATTGATATAATTTCCTTGTTGAGATCTCTTTTTAGCATTAGAAAGGGAGAAAGAGAAAGCATGAGGGACTTCATTGATAGATTCACAAGAATCTTGAGGGAGATTCCACACCCCAATGTACCCACTCAATCTAATTGGTGGCTAATTTCACATCCACTCTGCAACTTGAGGAATGATTTATTTTGAGATGGAGAAGAGTGGTTGACTCCAAAATTGTAAAGGTTGAAGCCATAAGGATAGATATTTTGATTGTTCAAGAACTAAAATGCCACCTAGTAGAAGTATCATATGTAGGGTAAGCCATGGAATTTGAAGCATAATCATTTCCCTTGCTTGTGTAGTTAATTACTCCAGTTTGAATATGCAATATCAAGAAGAAATTTTGGGTACACCTAAAGTTGATGATCAAAGTGAAATGTATGTTGAGAATTATGGATATAAAGATGAAGATGAAGATTCTTTAGAAGGTAAGGATGAAAATTCTCCTCACAATACATGCCTTTTCCTTCTATCTAGATAGACAAATGTGTCAAAAAATTGGGTATGTGTAGGATCATCATGGAAAAAATAGGCCCTTAAGTGGCAAAATATTCAAAAAAATCAAAGTTAGGAAAATTGACATAAAAAATTGAATAAACTTTATCTATATTATTTCAAAAATATGTAAAAATAGAATCTGTAGAAAATTGAATGTAGTTTCTAAACTATTAGGTTTATTTAAAAAAATAAAAAATCTATTTGGTGAAAAATTGAAATTTCAATGCAGTATCACTTAAATTTCAAGGAAAAAAATAAGAAGTCTATGTCTGTCTGAACACCCTAACCACAATAAAATGATAATATTTTTTTATAATATTTTAGATATAAGTAGAGGACTCATGTCTCGATGTGATGCATATTTTTTGTAATTTTTTCTAAGTAAAAAATTAATTATGAAAATTTTATTCTAAAATTTAAAAAATATAAAAACTTGTACGTCTGACCACCTTAACTTGGTCAAAAATTCATGAAATTCAATTTTTTTTTTTTAATCCTATAATATGTGAAGCATATAATGTGATGCATGTTTTGTATTCAAAAAATGTGATATGGTTTGAAAGCTATAGATGTTTTTCCATCAGCTTATCAATCAAGACTTTAGTTGTAATTCAAATAGAAAATCAATAATAATTATTTATTAAATTAAAAGTAAAGCATAATTTATATTGGTAGAAAGTTGAGAATATCCTTTAAAAACCCTTTTCTTTTCATCAATTTTGGGTAAAAAAAAGGTTGTTAGCCACATACTCTACAAATACCCATCATATCGCCACTTTTTGGCCCATCATGATCCTACACATACCCAATTATGGGATTTTGTAACTTAGGTAAACTTTATCTCCTTTGAGTTTGAAGCTTCTATTTTTAAATTAGGAGACTTAGTTGATCAATTTGTGAAGGTAGTCTAGAGTGGTAAGAGTTTGAAGATATCTAGATAATCCTCTACTTGAGCTTCATGGAACCAAAGATGTAAGTTCTCCTATGTCCATTTATCTTGATGTCCCTAGTGAAAATAAATAGGGTGGAGGGAATGATGGATGCTCTGAGTTTGAGTTGGAAGAAAGGAAGAGAACAAAACAAAGGGCACATGTGAACACTATTTTTGTTTTAATTATTTTCCTTAGAGGGTAAAATTTCCTAATGAGAAATATCCACAAAGGAATTCCACATTTATTTGCAAGGTGGAAAGGAAAATTAGTAATCCAAAAGATGTGCATCTAGAACAAGGTAGAGCTATAGTCCTTGCAAAGATTATCTTGAATAGCGGTGCACTTGCATTGAATGAAAGAAATAAATATGATATATGTTTCTTGACCACATGCCAATTTGGATTCAAATTCATGTAATTTGTAGTCACTCTTTGTTTCAATAAATAAAATGATAATCCTATAAGCCAGTGTACCTAGAGTGGTAGATGAAGATATAATCAAAGACCTTTCCTTACAAGAAGTTTTTGAGACAAATGATGGGACGCATCTTTCCAATGGAAAAGGTGTAATACAAAGGATTTCTCATCATGTAAGTCCTTACTTTTTCCATTTTTTACCTTTGTGTATACAATTAAGGCAGAAACATGTCCTCCTTAGTCATAGTGGGTTGTACTTCACCTAGCTTTTCAATGACTTTGTCTGATTCATTTTGGGTCTCATTGTTTGTGTTTCCTCTTCAGGTTTAGTGTGTTCCTTTTGGGGTTTGTCCCACTCTTGGTGTGTTGTGATCCTTCCATTTTATGGTCATGAATTTTTTTCTCAATAGATAAGAAGTTGGTTTGCAAAATTATGAGTCTAGGTTCATGTCTTCATCCTTCATAGTCCTTGTCCCTAGTTAGAGATAGCTTTGTCTAGTATTTTTTAGTCACCCTTATAAAAATCACATCTTATAATTGAAATGAATCAAACTATGTCTTTTTTTTCCTTTTCATTCTAGTTTGTAAACCTACATTGGGTGTCACCTAAGTTTTCTAACCTCTCGCTCACCCAACAATATTAAAATTCCTACTTAAAACCTTCTATATGTCCATCTTTTTAAAATTTCTGAATAAGTGTTAAGTTACTGAATGATTTTCCTAACCACTAAAGTTTTCTAAAGGTGGAAAAGAAGAAATGATAAAAGGTTTGGTTGAAATTTGGGTAGTTTAGAAACCTTTTTTGATTCCTGACAGGGTTTACAAAACATAATTAGTTCTATGGCAAATTTTTTAGAAAGTTGAGTATCTTGCTTATTTGGGAGAAGTTCACTAAAGGTGAAACCTAAAATAATCTTGGGGGTTCATTTTGAATAGTAGATGATGGGCTCAATTTCAAAAACTAGGGAAAACTCAAAATATTTGGAAAAATTCACTTTGAATCCAAAATTTGTGCATTTGAGATGATATATATTGTTATTTTATGAATTCATTTGCAGAAAGGAATAACACTATCAGAAACTAGTTTATCATAGAAAGAGAATAACATTCAAAATGAACAATGAGATACATTGCATACATGGAGATGAAAGGGTACATTGCAAAAAAAATGGAAAGATAAAGTTGAGAACTTTTGAACATTCACATCAGAAAGTATAGATTTGAAAGCCAAAATAATATATATTCATATGTATATATGTATTTTCTATATTACATAATAAAAGAGGAGGTTTCCATCACAAGGTGTCTTAGGAATAGAGGGTGAAAATGAGGATCCTAATTCCCTCTTACATCATGTAGACATTCAATCGACATGAGAAAAAAGAGATTTTCATTGAACTTGACTTAGTGGGAAAAAGTATCTATCATATTGCATTTTAGTATGGCATGGAGTAGGGAAATTTCTTTCCTATCTCACTTGTTCTTCAATGCAATAGTGATGCAAAATGTGTTTCCCACTAGGCCTATGTGTTGATACACAAAGAAACCTCCCAAGGTGCCCTCAACAAATGACAGGTACACTGGCCTCACCAGAAACTCGATGACTTGGATTCCCCATTCATATACCCAAAGGTGTGAACTATATTATAAATGAAATGCTCCAGAAGACTAGAGCTATTCACATGCACCTAGGAAATGAAGTTTTCACTAATTATCTTGCAAATAACTCCCTCCTCCACATGATTGTAGATGAGGAAGACTTCCCTATGTCGGTTTGCAATCAACCTTTGCACAATGCTACATTCCACACCCTTGACGATGAGAAAATCCCTCTTGATATCAAAGATGGAATCACTTTAAGAACTTGACATATCTGAGACTATAATGACCATTATACAAAATAAGAAGCATTGTCACTAATTTAAAGAATGGGAAGAGTAAGCTAGCATAATCCACTTGAAGGTATTTAATGCAATAAAGGACACTCAAATTTCCTTAAACTTAATGAGCTTAGAAATGTTATGTGATGGTAATTCAATGGAGTGGGTTTTCACATCAAATAAATATTTTGCATTTAAAAGACTTGCATGAAAGTAATCTTAGGTGAAAAATGATCAACTATCAGAAGTAGGAAGTTGGAGATTGTTCAAATGTATTTTTTGTCATGGGGCCTTCAAATAGAGAGCCTCATTTCATCCCTCATATTGTCAATAAAAAAATGTGACATAATCATAACCCCTCTTAAAAATAGTCATTAATGACTATATGTGTCATCATTAGGCAAGAATTAGTTGGTCTTTCACGAGCTACTTATTCAGCCAGATAATAGTTACAATTCTTTTGAGAATCCATTTCCACAAAAATCTTGACAATTATTCTTTTAAAACTATAAATATTTTTTATTTGGACATGGCAAGGGTTTGATATTTTGATACCCCGTTACACTGTGATGCATGAGACAATCAATCTTAATTGAAGGATCAATTTTATAATTTTAATTGTTTGTTATAAATGTTTATTGTCTGTGAGCAATAAATTTTGGATGAAATACATAATGCTTATGAATAAGTCTATGAGCTTAGATATGTATAATGAATATTCCCTCCCTTTTAGGATGTCCTATTCTTTGGTGTTTTGTTCATGTATCTTAGTGAATATTCAAATTGTTGTGAGTCAAGTCAATTTAATGTTGATAATCTGATCTATGAGTCATCATATTGATAGTTAGCCCATTTACTTTTTCAATATAGTTAATATTTTCAAATTAATTTCAATTGCATCTATTTCATGGCTATGGATAGATGTTAGTCTGTCTTTCCTACTATTTTTTCAAAATAATAACCCCAATTTCATAAAATTATAAAAATAAAAATGAGATCAGAAGAGGGAGCTATACCTCAACTAAAATTCAGAGGAAGATCACCAATGTAATGGTGATCTCTCCAACTATTGGTGATTGATTAGTTCTTCTTTTGGGGAAAACGGATTCAACATAAGTTAATCTTTTAAAGGACAAATATTTCAACCAACAAAGGGATAACCCCTCAATTCCAAAATATTCTCATCTCTTTCTCCAATAGTAGTTGAATTTCTTCATTTTTATTTTTGGTTATGATTTCCACCTTAATGTTTAGTACATGTTGATATCAATGTTAAACACTTCATCAACTTATGTTACATATCAAATGGTTGATGTAGACTAAAAATATTTTTTCTAAGAGTATAGATGTCATATCCTACCTCTTTTAGGGATGATGGGTAGGGATTGGGTATACTAGGTTCACCAAGGATTTTGGGGTATGAATCTATTTTTGGGAATGGTACACTCATGAAAATTTTATGGAAGCCTTTGGAATTTTCCATTCTCTATGTGGGGTGTCATTCCTCTTTTGAGATGCAAGGAGGTTTTCCCCACCCATAAATTCTCTTTATATCCCTATTAATTTCCTTACTTGCATCTATTTTCTTGATATATAGGGAGTTTTTGAAGCTTGAACTTGATGTAGAATTAAAACCATTCATGTTCTTGATAATAGACTCCTTTGATTCCTAAAAAGTGGGCATTGAATAATAAAACAATCTCTTCTTTTTACCTCCTTTCTTATGAATAGCTCCTTTATTGTTTTTTGTGAAATTTCAATTATAGGAATAATTTGACATTCAATTACATCCAAGTTTTATATTGAAATGACATTGTATTGAAGTTTTAATTTTGAGTGAGAGACATAAAAGTTATGATTGTTTTAACATTGCTCTTTTTGGCTGCAATCTACAAATTTAAAATTAAGAATGGAGTTATATGATGTAATTACTCTTCTTACTTTTTTATTACAAAAAATATGTTCTAGGAGTATCCATAGATTACTATTTCCAATAAATCACAGTCCACTATAGAATGTATTGAATTGTTCCATGCATCAAAGTCAAGCTAAATTGTGGAAAATCAAACTAGTTGAGCATAAGGGTTGTGTGCATCATATTGTTGTTTTATAAGATTTTTTGGATCCTATATCTATGGGTCTAGTCACGATCTTTGACCTTGAACTATTATTACCTATTATTTCAATGTGGAGAGGTGTTAGTGGTTTGTGATTGAAGTTGTTGTTAAGCCATATTTGTAACCTAGCATTTATATTCTTGTATCCCAACTATGGGTGATATGTTTGAAGTTTAGTTGTCTAACTATGACTCCTCTATGAATTATATATGTAGACAAGGCTATCAGAGACGAGCCCAAAAGGAATGAGGTCTGGCCCCTAGGCTTGTTCTTTTTTTTTTTACCACTTGACTTATTATTGTTAATTTATAGCATGAGAATTGACTGCATATTTAGGGTATGCATGTTTTAGTAGGATTAACTAAGTCTTTCGCATGGTGTGATTTTCATGTCTCCCTCTAAAAAAAAACCATGATTGCATTAGCTATTTAGTTATCTAGCTAAATATTAAAATCTATAATTGGTTAAATATTGTTATTCTTTTTAGGAAATGTGTACTTTGGAGCTAGGTTTTTGTGAGTTAGTCATGTGTAGTCATAATTTAAACTTTTTTTTTTGTCCTTAACTTTATTTTGGTGTAAAATTTTGGGCATTACACTTTCTTATGAATACCTCATTTATTGTGAAAAAACTAGTCTATGGAGTGATTTAGTTACTCAACATGGCCAATAATCAAAAGAATTAAACCCTATTGTATGGGAACAATCCTAGGGTATATTTTACAAACCTCCATGAATAGGTCCATAGAAGACAAACAAGTATTAGGGGAAGGAAACATTCTTATCCCTTCTAAAATTATTTATGAGGATAAAATGATATGAGTAGATAGACATATAAATCAACTTTCAAGAGTGAGAAACCCCATAAGATATATGAAAATTTAATAATATAGTTATTTTAGGAAGATAGGAAGGTCACCATAGCCTCTTATTCAATTTCCCTATCTTTGAAGATTTTAGACCCCTTTAATGATACGTCAGAAGCCTTGACCATAAATTCCTTAGAAACTAAAAATTGTAAACCCTTAGTCACCACCTTCCTATTATCCAAACTCTTGAGAATTTCCACTATCAAAACTATGTCGTGACCTTTCAACTATTTCATGAAGGTAGTAAATAATGCTTTCTAAAAAGAATTTAAGCCTTTGCATAATTATTCCACTTCTCATAGCTAAGAAGTTCAACCCTATTCTTACCACCACCAATGATAGAAATATTTCTCTTTCTTGAACAAACCAACTCAATTACTTATTACTAGTTCCTTTAGAATATCTCTCCTAACATCTCTCCAAATTAGTATCAATGCAAATTGTAGTGCCCCTCCATTCTCACCATGGATGTGCAAGTAGTTTGGCTTTGGAACTTGGAGATGAAGGTAAAATAATAGGGATATTTAAAGGTATGCACTAATGATGTTAAGTAGTTAATATTGTATATCATGAATTCATGGACTATGTGATAAGGTTAGGAAAAAAAAATTTATATATGTTTAAGTATAGGTTTATTATTATGTGTGTGTGTTCAGACATGACCATTACTAGGATGCAAGTTAAGGGAATATTTGTGTTATGGAAATGTTTTGGTTATCTTTAAGATTTTCATATGATTTTGACATATTATTATCATGATGATATGATATTATGATTTTGATTATGATTATATTTATTATCATGAAGAGGCATTGACTTGTGTTCAAATGTTGCGGTTGTAGATGAAACATGAGCAACTGTTAGTACTTTTGTGAGTATGATGCATATTGTTTTGTTATTATTATGCAAAGATTTACTTGGATAGTTAAGTGATGCAATAGTGTGTTTATGGAAAGGGTGACATCATACCATTGAACGTATGGGAGACATACGAGAATGGGATATGATTGCTAGAGTTTATTTCCTAGTGCTTCAGCTATTATGCACATGTGCTCTAATTTGCATGTTTGAGTGAATAGGTACTAGGCTACGTCTCCACCTAAATTAGCAGGTCTAGGTGTGCCTCTAATTCCAATGGTGGTTGAGGAGATAACATCTAGGCCTAAGTTATACCCCAGCCCTAGACATTGTCCCAATTAGGGATAATTGATTTAATGAGTGACCACCTTTTCGGGTTGTCAAGGGACAATGCTCAATCTCCTTTACCCTATGGTTGGAGTGTTGCACGTGTGTGAATGTTTTTATTTGGTTATGTGATTATGTTATTCCAATGTATAGCTTTGAGTGTGGATTCAATTATAATGGCACTAAGTTATTTGGTAAGTGAGGCTAGTCACTATTGTGATCATTCTCGTTATTTATGTTTTGATAAAAATGTCTCTTTTATGTGAGAAGTTATTTCGTGGTTTATGCCTAACCTTGGAATGTGGATTATTTGAGTGAAGTTAGATATTGGGTCACTCATGTTATTTGTTATTATAATTGTTATTAATGTGATGAGGTGTGATTTAATTTTATTCTATATATGTATTTATATTGTTATGGTTATTCTTTGGTGTGGGTGAATATTAATTATTACTATTATTATGATTATATGTGTATTATATTTTATAAAAATAAGGTTATAAATATTAACATATTCTAATGTTATTTATTAAATATTAATATGTTTATTAGTAAATATTTAAATATTAATATGTAAGCATATGTTATATTTGTATTTTGATTTACTATTTTGGTGGAATGATTATTTTTAAGGAGGTTCATTTATCTCTTATAATATTTTGAATTTATTTGGTGGGAAACTCTAAACAAATGAGTTAATTTGATTGTTTATTTTATTTTAAATAATTATTTCATTAGTGGGATGAGGATATTTAAATAATTTAATATTTTAGTAATTTATTTTCTGAGAGGATTTTATTTCCTTGTTTTATTTTGGAAAAGAATACTCTTTTGGAAAAAGGAAATAAAGTTACTTTCTTTTTTCTTTTTCTTTCTTTTTCGAATTTAATTAGTTTATATAAAAAAAGGGAAATGAGACTTTTACTTTTTGTGCATAAAATTTTAGAGGATTTTGAAAAAAGATTTTTGGAGTTTTTGAGAATTGTGAGATGTTACATAGTTTTGGAGTAATTTTTCTAAGATTTTTTGGAAATTTGGAGTGGTTTTGAATCAAAATTTAGAGGAGAGTGATTTAGAATTCAATTATGATTTGAGGGGAATGGATTTTGTTGGGGAATTGTGGTTTTAGGAAAATTTTGGATTGGAAAGTCAGAAGTTCAAATTTTTGGAGCTCGACATCGAATTCTCATCCATTCCAAGAGTTGGATCTAGGTTGGATTTTGAAACCTATTGTTTAAATTTTCTTTTTGAATGTAAGAATAATTTGATTGATTTTTCTCTCTCTCATTCTTGAAAATAAATGATAGATATTTTTATGCTATGTGTGAATGAAATATTTATTTATTCCAGAATAAAAATCAATATATGTTTATTGTCTTCAGTAAAATGTTCTTTTTGCGTCATCCATAAATTTATTTTTGTGAACTGGGTTGGTGAGATATTTCAAAGGTTTTTTTAATTTTATTTCATTGTCTTTTAAACTCTTTCCAAAAATATCAAAAATCTAGATCGTAGTTTTTGAGATATGATTGAAACATGAGACTACTATCACGCTACTCCTCCATGACTACAAATACTCTCTTGTTTCTCCCTGTAACTATAACAGTCAATGGAAGACTAAGATTTTAGATTTATAAGAATTTGAAAGTAGGTAAATTAATTATATTTTTAATATTTTATATTTTGGAAAAGATCTGGTTGCTGTATTTCTCATTTTGTCATTTGGCTGTAATTGGGTATGCCGAAAAGAGGGTTTTTATGGGAGTTGTCTTTTGTTTTCCAATTTATAAATTTTTGAGTCATTTTTAGTTAATTATGCCCATGTTGTTGAGTATTCGAGGGCCAAATCTGGATGGGTCTTTGCAAGATTTAGATTTGGAGTTGATTTGAGTGTTTTATAGCTATTTTATGGATGATAGATTTACTATTGTCAAGAGGGAAAAATTAGTTTAGTTATGAAGTTGTATAGAAGGATATAGCTCTATCATTTTATCTATATTGTGTTGTATTATTTATGCTTAAATGTGTTACTATTTGTATGTTGACAATCTCTTCCCACTTGTGAAAACTTATGTTGAGGTTTTTATACTTTGTAAGGATCAATTGTACCAAGGTTATGTATTGTTGGTCCTGAATTTGAACTGTGAAATTAAAAGTTGGTTATCATGTTATAATATTGTGCAAATGATGTTATGTGCTTCATTTTATGTGTTGTGATATAATGATCTTCTTTTGGGTTTCCTATCTATTTGTGTTATGTGTTTGGCCCCTAGAAGTATTTGGAAGTCTTTGTGAAAGTCCTTGTGATTTTTTGTTGATTCTTGTTTTAGGCAATCTCCTTTGGATGTTTAGTGTTAGCCACTTATTTATGTTGCTTTCTTGTGTGTGGGTCCTAGTGTTGTCTCCTAGCATGAAGGGAGTGGGCGTTAGGGTTCCATGTGGTAGGGTGGTATTTTCCAACCATCCATTGGGGTTTAGGTGGTGCAATTCATGTGCAACATGGAGTCTTTCCTTCCACTTCATTCTAGAGTTGGTTTTATGATGCAGATGATATTTCTAAGAAAATTGTGTCTAATATGTATCTTATATATGTACTTAGATGAATGAATCTTGTACATTGTAGCATTCTTGTAAAGGATATGTAAATAAGTTGATGTAACCTTGAAGATATTTTTATTGTTGTTTATTATGTAATGAAAAGTTAATGTAGGAATGTTGTATTTATGATGTATATGAAATTAATTTAGTAGTAGTTGTGATATATCTTTATGTACCTATTTCATGGTATTGATTAAGATTATAATCATATTGGCATAGTGTTAGATGAGGTTTATTTATAATTAATTTATGTTATCATATGTAATTTGATGTATGAGATTTAATTTACATTCAAAGAATTGATTGGATGTGATCTTAGTGTATCAAATTCCTTTCGATAGGTTTAGTTATTGTAGATGTATTCTAGTAGCAACATTAGGGGACCATGGTGGATAAGTGTGTAAGTGGGCTATGATTAATGTTACTTGTAGGTCATAATGTGATTATGATATGATGTTATCCATGTTAATTTGTTGAGTGGCATTAGTGTGACTTTAGTTTATTAAAAAAATATATTAGCATGATGTTGAAGGTATTTTGTGTTAATTCACTACGTCCCTTAGTGGGGTGTTACACTTGGTATGAGAGCCATTGTTGCAGCACTGGGATCTCTGGTTAATGTTGTCTCCCATGTCTAGTTATAGTAACTTTCCCCATGCATGTGTTGTCAGATGTCTGATGTGTGGCTAGGTCATAGAGACCCTTGTGTTAAATACCATGTTTTAATCTAAACACCTAGTTGAGATGTTAGATAGAGGATTAGACACTTCATGTATTCTCCTATTGGGTGTGATTCCTTGGATGCTTGTAACTATTGATTTTTCTTGTGTAGCCTTGTTTCATTTCCATAACTTCTAGTTCCTTAAAAGTGAAAATTTAGTTTTGGAATGCAAGTACAAGTTCAGATTAATTAGCTGAAAAGTTGACATGTAGATTTCTTTTTTTTAACTAAATTTGCATTAGGATAAGATGTTATCTTGTGCGGCTAGGTTAATTATGTGGCTCTTTGTAAGTGGGAATGTATGTTATGTGGTTCATAAGGGAAGTCTTGGCCTAATTATGCTATCTCTTAATGTGTTTTTCCATGGTTTGTAGGAGTTTCTACACCCATATGTTGTTCAGTGCATTTCATAATGTTAAGAATATATTGCACGTAAAAGGGTTGTTAGAACAAACTAAGGAAAGTATGTAGATAGTTTATAAATGAACTATTGTTGATCTTTTGTGATTGATATAGTGCATGTTGAGTGATGTAATGGAATCTTGATCTTGTGTTTAGTTAAGTTTAGAAATGGAAAACTTTCCTATGGGTGGTAGTTAAGATTTGGGTAGAAAGTTTGACTTAATTTTCCTTTGTATTGATGTTTTGTTTGGAAAGTTTGTTTTTTCAAGTTGTTTGCATTGAATTAAATTATCTTATTTCCTCTTTCTCTTAACCCACATATAGTTAATAAAGAGAATTAGTCTTAAACCACGTTATAATAGAAAATCATTTAGGACTTAAACTTGTATGTTTAAACCTTGATTGTGAATCAAATAAATTATGTCTGAAATTACTTGAGTGACAGATCTTATCTTCTCCTAAAACCACACTCCTTACTTTTGGTTTATGCATAAAAGGTAGATTATGAATGTGACTGAGTGTAGTTATTGGGTATTTAATCTATGCAATTGGAAGTAAATTTATGTGATTAAGTTTTTCATTGCATGATGGGATATGTTTTTAATTGGAAAGGGCTAATTGGGTGGAATAAATAAGATGCTAGTGCATAGAACTAGGTTTCTATTTTGAAAAATTATGATGACTGTGTTAGTATTTGAACATCTTGTTTGCTATGTGTAGTCGAAATCTATGATGTAATGTCCTCCTTTCTTACTATTGTATAAATAGAAAAGATTTATGCATTGGATGTAATGGATTTTGAATTGTTATGAGGGATTAAGCTTAGGTATGGGACATAGATGTTTGAGTAGGCATAATCAATATGTAAAGATTTAGTACTACTTGTACTAGCCTAGGATAAGGTTTGAGAGAATGTGGGATTGTGTTTTGGAAACAAATATGTGAATTCTTTTCTTTTGTGAAAATTTGAATAACTTGTGATGAAGTAAGAGTTGTTTATATTTAGGAAAGGCCTACATGAAGTAGTAAGAGTTAAGTAGACGATCATTTTTTTTTTTTGTGAACATATAACTTGTGTATAATTTGTTGAACTCTCAACACATGAATATTGATGTGAAAGTATTACAGACTCTTGGATGCATTAGAAATTCATGGTGCTTATGTAAAATTCTTATTGTGTGGAAGAAAAGTTATTTTTCATATGAATATGTTATGTGGATAGAATGTTATACCAAATGAATAAAAGTGAATGTAAATTTTTTAAATGGAGTTGTTAAGTGATCATGCTGATCTTGATATTGACATTTAGCATCATGCGATATACAGAAAAGAGTAGAGTGAAAGAAAAAACTAATAAATGGTTATGGATATATGTAATGATATGAATCATATTGGTTATGGAAATAAATGTACTCATGGTATGTGATCCTTGAGAAGTAATGGAATTGTGTATGCAATTGTACCCCCCTGTAAATGTGAGAAACTAGTAACTGTGCATTGGTTGAGTGTTGTGAATACCCCATACTTGCTTTGTGTGCCCATGGGATGGTGATACTATGTACCCATCCATGGGGGATATTTTGTATTTGTTGGTGTGGGATTAACCATACCATTATGTGTGCTTATATGTTTGTTACTGATTGAGGGCCAACCCACATGTGGTTGAAATTTACATATATAAGAGTAGCCAAAAGATGGTTTCATAGATTCTTTTCTTTTCATTCTCTAGTCGCTCAATCTATGAAGGGGTAGTAGCAGCCACAAAGTTCCTTGGGCAGAATGTGCAGCATGAGCATATTATGACACATAGTGGTCTTAGCTCAACCGATCCTAAGGAAATATACTCACTACTTCCCCTTATGATGGATCAGGGTACTTGATCCATATGTGTTGCCCTAATCCCCACAGTTTTGAGTACAACTACATTGGTTGTTAGTATATTCCTAGCCTCCTATAGGGGTGTTGAGTTGGCATTAGTGAGTCAACATCGTTTGTATGAGATGTGAAGCTTGAGTAGCCCCATATTGATATACTCATATATGTATTATATATACCGTATCTGCACATTTTCCAACATGATGCAATGGATACTATGCCACACCCCATCGATGTTCCAACATAGTGTTGGTGATGCCATGTTGTTGATGGTAGTGAGATGGGCTCGAGGACATGATGCCACATGCATAGAAATGTGAAGGTGCACTATGAGATTGTATTATGATAGCCTACTTGTGTGATGAGCACAATGGGGCCTCACACACTTGTAGAGGGATACTCATGTTTTCTTTCAACAGTGTTTGGGCTGGTTAGCATATGGGTATGTCCTAGCTATGTATACCTTTGGCTATAGAAAATACCTATGTGTGCCTTCTCCATGAGGTATAGCTATGCGGGGTGTGTTTTGCACGTGTCTACTTCTGTGGAGCCATAAACACATTTCCATGCAACATACGACCAATGTGTACCTTCTCCGGCTAGTGTATGACCATGCCACACTAAGATGTGATACGGGATGGGTGACGAGGTGCACATCCCGTGTGGAACAACCAAGGAGTGTGTGGGCCACTTGGCTAGTCCATGCTGCGTGACGACGCAATGTAGAGTGTAGCTGAGGAGTACACTTTGAGCCATGTGGATGGCATGCTTACTCCACACCGCATGAGGGCTATTGCTATAGCCTGACGTTGTTCCCTCCTTCCTTGTTTGGTGGCTAGTATCTAGTCATGTAGTGTTGTATAGTGCAATTTTTAGGATTGTGGACTTTCTTTATGGTTATTGATGATTTTATGTTGATTGCGAAGGTCAACACCTTGTTTATATTTGATTTTGATGGTTTAGCCACACCTTGTGATCTTATTTGATTGTAACCCTCATGGTTACACTTGATTTAGTGTTGAAATTATGCATATTTCTTGCTTTATTGTTGCAATTGAACTTTTATTTGTTCTTCTTTATGACTTTGGTGGGTAAACTAGTTTATCCTTAATGTTTTCAATGTTGGTCATGTGTCGTATTGTGATTCATCTCCAAGGACATATGAGCCAGACTTGGTGAGTGTATACGAGGAAGCAGACACAAGGAACCTTAAGGATGGGGTATGTGAGGCTGTTACACAGCTAGGACCCACTACCCACCTATGTGTGATGACTATCTCTTGGAGGCTAACCACCTTATACAACAAGAGGTAGGTCATTGTGGTCTTGTTTGGATGGTCTCACCATGTGTGTGTGGCCTAACACTAGCAAGCCACTAAGTGTGAGGTACAGATCATGTGAGATGGATATTGGCTCTTGGCTCATGGATTATGTATCATGGATTAGTATGCTACTTTTTGGTGTCTAGATGGACCCTTGTGTAGCCTTGTGTTGTGCAATTCTCGGTGATTTGATTGTGTATGTATGTGTTAGATGTATATTTCTTATTTTTGTTGCTTAATAATGTAAAAGAGGGATAACCATGCTATCTTAATGTGAGTGTATTGTGAATCTATGGTATTAAATGGAGTGGATGTTATTGAAAATTGAAAATTGTAATGTGAAATATGTTTCTAAAACATGAGATGCTGCGTATTTTTGAATTTCAAGAAACTATTTGATGTGTTTTCCATGTATGAGATTATGGATTTTTTTTTTTTGTATTGGGAATGGAAAATGGAGTTAATTGGAGTACCTACTAAATTTGTTAGTATAAAATCAAGTATCATATTGTAAGAGATGTATGGATTTCTAAATAAAGGTAGTTAGGAAAATATTACTTTCAAATTTATAGCCAAATAGTGATTTTAATCGAAATGATTCAGATAGAGGATGTACATCAATTACAAAGTAGAAAAAATTTGGTACTAATGTGTTATGTTTCCACCCTAATTTGTGACTTCTAGGAGTAAGTCAAGTTTTAGGGGGGAGAATGTAGTGCCCCTCCATTCTCACCATGGTTGTGCAGGTAGTTTGGCTTTGGAACTTGGAGATGAAGGTAAAATAATAGGGATATTTAAAGGTATGCGCTAATGATGTTAAACAGTTAATGTTGTATATCATGAATTTATGGACTATGTGATAAGGTTAGGAAATAAATTGTTATATATGTTTAAGGATAGGTTTATTATGATGTGTGTGTGTTCAGACATGACCATTGCTAGGATGCAAGTTATGGGCATGTTTGTGTTATGGAAATGTTTTGGTTATTTTTAAAATTTTCACATGATTTTGACATATTATTATCATGATGATATGATATTATGATTTTTATTATGATTATATTTATTATCATGAATGGGTATTGACTTGTGTTCAAATGTTGCGGTTGCAAATGAAACATGAGCTTTTGTTACTACTTTTGTGAGTATAATGCATAGTGTTTTGTTGTTATTATTATGTAGAGATTTACTTGGATAGATAAGTGATGCAATAGTGTTTTTATGGAAAGGGAGGCATCATACCATTGAACGTATGGGAGACATATGAGAATGATATATGATTGCTAGAGTTTCTTTCCTAGTTCTTTGACTATTATGCACATGTGCTCTAATTTGTATGTTTGAGTGAATAGGTACTAGCCTACATCTCCACCTGAATTAGTAGGTTTGAGTGTGCCTCAAATCCCAATGGTGGTTGAGGAGATAACATCTAGGCCCAAGTTATACCCCAGCCCTAGCCATTGTCACAATTATGGATAATTGATTCAATGTGTGACCACCTTTTTAGGTTGTCAAGGGACAATGCTCGATCTCCTTTACCATATGGTTGGAGTGTTGCACATATGTAAATTTTTCTATTTGGTTATGTGATTATGTGACTCCAATGTCTATGTAACGCCCCATCGCACAAACCCCAAAGGAACAACTAAAAAATGCAACAATCTTTTTTTAAAGAACATAAGGAAAGTACATTAGGTATTCCCATCATAACAATGTTCTAAGTTGCACAACTAAATCCCTTGGGGTACATGAGGTGAAATTACCTAAACTATCCCATAACAAAGATAATAGATTAAACATTAAATTTTCAATTACATAAATCCATTCATTCACTTATCATCATCTAAACATTCATTCATGATATCAAAACGAATAAGAATAACCCATATAAAACCATACATGCAATTTACAATGAATTAATCATGAAGACATTAAGTACGTATTTCCATAGATACAACATAACTTCAACAATATTTACATATGGTAATTCAAGAATGATTTACATGGTATGATAATACATTACATTAGTCTGCTAGTACATCTCAATGAACACATATATAAAATTACATCATAAGTCTTCCCAATGCACATGGGAGTGATACATCAATATATAAAATACATCTAGAGTACAAATATACATCTGGAATAATGAATCCTAGATCAAATGCCTCTAAAAAACTCTGCACTGAATGGTAAAACTGCATCCAAGGGGACCCAATGGGGTGCATAGCACATTCAACCCAACCAACCCCATGCTGGGAGTAAACAAGGAAGGATCCCTGACCAAATACATCCAAATAGTAAACACAAGACTAAACTCCAGACAAAGATAACATAATATCAAAAGACCACTCACAAAACTATACATCGATAAATCACCAAAAACATAACAATAAACCACTTCCAGAGGATTTCAATAAAATAACTCAAAGGAATGCTAGAGGAGAGTGTCATCACATGGCCTTACATGGATTATCCAGACAACCTATCAAAAGGTGCCACTTCCATCTATGGTTATCCTGACATCCTATCTCAAGTTGCCACTCCATAGAGTTACTCATGTGGAATCGTTAACCTCTGTGAAGATGAGGAAACAATCTTGCCAACCACGGGCTTCTCAGCCCACCTTTAGCCTATGATAGCACTAACAGGTGGAAGAGGCATCCATAATTATCTTATTAATGTTTAACTACCCACCCCCTAATCAATTACTTAGGTTATCACTTATTACTCTAACTCTAACATGGGTTACCCTGGCAACCCCTTTGTGTGTCAGCCCCCACTTAGAGCCACTCTCTCTAGACACCCAAAACATAAAAAACAACACCAAGGAATTGTACCACAAGAACACTGAACCAACAAATGGAACATCTGTGAGGCAAAACCATCTTGCCACAATCACATGAAACAACAATTATAACTGGTACAACCCATGTGTAAACTCAAATCACCACCAAAGCCAAAATGTAGGGCCAAATGTAAAATTACAAGATCCAATATACAACATACATCTCCCACCTCTAGAAGTCCCTAACCAACAACTTAAGCTCCTATAGAAGGATAAACTAACTCAAGGGCTTTCCCACATGACACAAATCCAATAAAAAGATAACCACAATTGGCTCAATGAATAATTTCAAGAGTAAACAATCACACAAAACATCACCATATAACATATATAGTCACAAAATAATTTCACAAAGAAAATAAATAAATTAGTTTACTCAAGAATATTTATCATAATTTAATTCACCCAATTTATTTCTAATTTCCTCGGTTACATTACAACATTGTAAATTTAACATTATCCAATTATTCCACAATCACAGCACAAACATCCACCTTTATTTATATATATATATATGCATATTCATATATATATATGTTTTTTTTCATGTATATACATGTATGCATATATACATACAAATAAAATATATGTATTTATTAAAATCATGCATTTAATCCATATTATAAAAATTAACAGAATAATTCACTTTAAATATACCCATAGATATATATTTATTTATATACACATATATATTAATATATACACACACACACATATATATATATATAAATATAGATACATATATATATATATATATAAACTAAGAAAACAACAAATTTAAATAAAAAAACAAAGTGCAGTGGGTACTGTGTACCTCCCCGTGGGGAGGCCGTAGTCCCCACTAGTTGCATATAGCAGCCTACGACTACCATGCGCAGTCAGTGGTGACTGCGCGCAATAGTACCATGGGGAAGTGGGGGTGGTACGGCTTTAGCCAACCCTTCCCCTCCCCCCAACCAATATAAAACAATTTTTTTTATTTATTTTCTTTTTTTTAATATAATTTATTTTAACAAAACACAGACATGGAACCCAAACGTGAATATAATTTTATTTTATATTTTAGTTTTTTTTAACAAGGAAACCAAAAAATAAATAAACATTTTATGTATATATATATATTTTAATCTTTCAAAAATAGAGACACAAAATCCAAAACTGTGTGTATATATAATTTTATATTTCTTTTCAAAAGACAGAGTATAAAATTTAAATATATATATATGTATAAATATACATGTATATATATTTTCCCATTAAACACATAATAAATAATACAAATATATTGAATTCACAATCCACTTTTTTTCCAACACAATATAAATAAATAGGATATACAATTTTAATTTCCAAAACAAATCACTTTTCTTTTCAAATCAAAAAAAATCTCATAACTAGATTTATTGAAGGAAATCAAAAGGTTTCTCACTAATTTTCTACAGAAGATTTAAATGTCTGACACAAACAAATTTTCAACAACAGAATTTATTTTCAAACATAGATACAAATTTAAAATGTTGTAGACATGATTTTCATTTCCCTTACATAACAATCAAAATCAAAAGAATTAAATTAATCGAAAAGAACGTGGAGTCCTTCATTTGATGATGAATCCAAACACGGTAACCCTTTTTCCTCTTTCGAAAACAAACTCCCTCTAATCCTTTCAGCTCACTTCTGAAACAATTTTCTGTTCTTTTCTTACAGAACAATTTTCACAAAGAAGCACATAAACCTATCTTTTTCTTTTTTAGACCAAAAACCAAAAACCTTTCTTTGTGTGTGTGTAGAAACTTCCTTTTCTCACAATAAAATAGATAAAGCTCTTCTTTTTTTTTAAATCCAAAAATATTCATTGGTTCTTTTTCTTGCTTATAAAAGCTCACACTTATCTCATAGATTTTATTAAAAATTCATTATTTTCACATGATATTATCCTCACAAGATATTCTATTCTGATTTTCTAATTTTAATATCTTGAAAAATATAATTTATAATTATCACCAACATTATTTATTTAAATTAATTACTTACACCTTTTAATTAATTAAATAACTTTTAATTTACAACATTTAATTCCAAAATTACCATGACTCACAATTAATCATATCCACAAAATATCATTAATTTATTCCATATAAAGTAAAAATAAATTAAATAACAACTAACCATAATTAAAATAAATAAACAACATCCAATACTGAGACAAGTACAAAGCCAAAACCATGACAAAACAAGACTCACAACGAGGTGACGGACTTGGGATAGGGACACTTCCTTATGAACTCCCTTTTTCAACATCGTACCATTGGGTTAATTTAATGCTCACCATGTTTTGCCGAAGTAGGTGGAATCGAGACTTTATTCATGCAATTCTTGCATACAAACAAACGTCAAGTAGCATGTAATTCTCCATTATAGACACACCCTAAAAGGAAATCACGGGGTAGTAGGGCGCTTGCAAGTGAGTGATGCTACTCCATCCTTTCACCAAAACTTGCTAACAACTCATAAAAAAACATAGCAACATAGAATCACAACATTGTTGCATATAATATTAAAGAAAAACCATAGCATAACCAGATAATATAACCACCACATAATGTATCATCAAACATCATAAGTAACATCAAGTGCATCAAACCAACCAAACTATGAATCCACACACAACCAAGTCAGTGAACTAATCACCATCACAAACCAAGTATCAAACCAACACATAAGAGTATCAAAGAGTATCAACAACATGAGGGGTATTACATCCTCCCCCCTAGAACATGGCTTACTCCTAGAAGCGAGTAAATAAATATGGGTAAGCCTCTCTAATATGGGACGCATCCTCCCATGTCACGGAAGTCTTGTCATTTGGGTCCCACTGAACTCACACCTGTTCAATATCTCTGCCCCTGAGGGCGAGTCTCTGATGCTATAGCACAACCGAGAGCTAGCTTCTGGTCCTCGGCCTATAGAGAATTCCAATCAAGTACGTGAGTAACATCAAGATAATATGGTCTAAGGACTGAAACATGAAAAACATTGTGAATCCGCAACAAACTAGGTGGCAAGGCTAGGTGGTAGGAAATAGGTCCAATCCTTTCTAACACCTCAAACGACCCTACAAAGGGGGCACAAGATTAGAACCATTTCCATAATGAATAGGGCTCTTCCGTGGACATACTCAAAGAAACACCCTATCACAAAATTCAAACTGCCGATCAACTCTATGTGCATCTGCACACTTCTTCTGCCTATCTTGAGCTGCCACAAGATGCTCTTAGATGTGAGCTAACTTCTGTTCCATATCTCAAAGCATTTTGGGTCCAAGGAGAACCCTGTCCTCTAAGCGATCCCAGCTCAAAGGGGTACAACAAGGACAACTGTATAAAGCCTAAAAAGGAGCCATGCCGATCGAACTATGGTAACCATTGTTGTAGGAAAACTTGACCAAGTGCAGATAATATTTCCAATGTGATTGTTGGTCCATGACATACATGTGGAGCATATCCTCAAGCACCTGATTGAATCTCTTAGTCTGACCATTTTTCTTAGGATGGTAGGCAGAACTAAAGTTTAATTGAGTCCCTAAGGACCGCTGCAAAGATGTCTATAGCGCAAATGTGAATATCAAATCTCTATCAGAAATGATTCTTCATGGTATCCCATGCAATCAAACAATGTCTTCCATGAACACCTTGGCCACCAAAGAAGCAGTATAGGAAGATCAGATAGGAGAGAATGGGCTACCTTGGTTAGTCTATCCATAGTGACCATGATAGCGTCGTGCCACCTCGAAGACATAGGCAAGCCGACAATGAAATCCATAGAGATAATGTCCCACTTCCATTCTAAAACAAGATGAGGTTGCAACAAACCTACTGGATGATGATGCTAAGGCCTTAACCCTCTGATATTCTAGACATCTTGCCACAAAATTGGTGATATCACACTTCAATCCTGCCCAAAAATATAGTGAGCGTAGATCCGCATACATTTTCTTAACTCCAAGATGTGCTGAATAAGGTGCCCGATGGGCTTCAGTCAAGATTAGGGTGTGAAGATCCTCTGCAAGAGGTACATACATTCAGGCTGCATAACGCAAGACACCATTAGAATCCAGTGAGTATCCAACAAATTTTCCTTCCAGTGTTCTACCTGACTCAATTTCAGATTTCACCTCTTGATACTAATTGTCTGAAGAAAGAGCAGTGAGGATCTGACCCCTCAAATCAACCTCGAGAGCCACTACAAAAATCTCATGTCTACATCAGCTCAAAGCATCTTCTACAACATTCTCTTTTCCCTAGATATACTTTACTTCAAAATCGTATTCGCACAAGAATTCCATCCACCTTCTCTGTCTTGCATTCAAGTTTGGCTATGTAAAGATGTATTGCAGACTACGATGATCCATATGCAACTTGAACCGATGCCCTAAAAGGAAATGTCTCCATCTTACCAGAGTATGAACAACAACGGCCAACTCAAGATCATGTCTAGGGTAGTTCAATTCATGATCCTTAAGTTTTTAGGATTCATACATAATAATTCACCCTTCTTGCATCAAAACAACCCCAAAGCCTTCCAAGGAAGCATCTGTACATACAACAAACTCCCTCGTAGGATCCAGTACTACCAAAATTGGTGCACTGGTCAACTCTTCCTTAAGAGTCTGGAATACTGACTAACATTGATCTGACCAAAGAAATTTCTTCCCCTTCCTCTGAAGAGAGGTAATGGTATGCACAATCCTCGAAAAGCCTTGGATGAACCTCCGATAATAGCCTGGTAGTCCCATGAAACTGTGAATTTCTGAGACATTCGTGGGTGTGGGCCAATCCACAATGGCCTAAATCTTTGCAGGATCCATAGAAATTGCCTCACCTGAAATGACATGACCCAAATATTAAACTTCAGTCTTATAGAATTCACACTGTTCCAAGTTGGCATACAACTAATTGTCCCTTAAGCACTATATCACCTATCTTAGATGTTCCTCATGTTCCTCCATAGATTTGAAATAAATCAGAATTTTGTCGAGAAACACAAGAATGAATCTATCCAAATACATTCGGAACACCCCATTCATTAATCTCATGAAGACTGAAGGTGCATTTGTCAACCCGAACAACATGACAGTGAACTCATAATGTCTGTATCGAGTGCAAAATATTGTTTTATGAATATCTTGTTCCGCAATCTACAACTGATGATACCCTGATTTGAGATCAATCTTAGAAAATATCTTTTCTCCTTTTATCTGATCGAAAAGATCATCAATTCTGGGCAAGGGATATCGGTTTTTCTATGTTACTTTTTTCAACTACTTGTAATCAATACACAGACAGAGAGAACCATCCTTCTTTATGAAAATTACGGGTGCTCCCCAAGGGGAAACACTTGGGTAGATAAACCCCTTAGCCAATAGCTCCTCCAATTGCAAACACAATTCTTGAAGCTCCTAATTTGTCATCCGGTATGGAGCCCGAGATATAGGCTCAACTCCAAGTACCAGATCAATCCTGAAATCTATATCCCGCTTTGGTGGCATACCCGGTATCTCGCTCGGAAAAACATTAGAAAACCCCTTAAGGAGTGGGTAATCATCCAAGGACACCCCTCGACTATCATCTAACTCAAGATCACTCACTGCTACTACAGAAATCTAACAATCCTACCAAAAATTCCTTTTTAGTTACATGGCATAGATCATTCGCAATGAAATGGGCCTTTGAATACCCATGATCTCCACCTCCTTCCCGGAATCATTGATGCACTGCACTGCTTTACGACGATATTCTATCATGGCATGGTGTGCACTCAACCAATCGATTCCCAAGATGACATCATATGAGCCAAGTGGTAGGATCTGGAGATCCACCTTAGTTCTCAATGCCCCTATATCTAGACTACAACCCTAAACAAGCTTCTCTACTACAACCTTTTACCCTGAGGCCAATTCAACCTACCATTTTACGCCTTGCCTAGATGCCACCAATCTACATCACTCTACTTTTGAAGGAGATATAAAAGAGTCAGATGCACCAAAATCAAAGAGTATGGAAATACTAGTGTCATGTAACACACCTGATGTCTCGATCATAGTGTCCTAATATTTTGCTTGATGATTGTCCACTACCGTAAACACCAAATGTGCTCTACCTGCATTGCCCACTGTCAGCTCAAAAGTAGTTGGTCTATGGCTAAAACTTGAAGTACTCATTTGTGGACACTGTCTGGAAATATGTCCCTGCTGCCCACATGAGAAATGACCTGTGCCTCACCCAAATCCCCTGACACTAGATGGTGCACTCGACTACTAAAAACTACATCATGAAGGTGCTGACCAGACAAAGATAACATAATATCAAAAGACCACTTAAAAAACTATACATTGATAAATCACCAAAAACATAACAATAAACCACTTCTAGAGGATTTCAATAAAACAACTCAAAGGAATGCTAGAGGAGAGTGTCATTGCATGGCCTTACATGGATTATCCAGACAACCTATCACAAGGTGTTGCCTCCATCTATAGTTATCCTGACAACCTATCTCAAGGCGCTGCTCCATAGAGTTACTAATATGGAATTGTTAACCTTTCCTGAAGACGAGACAACGATCTTGCCAAGCACGGCCTTCTCGGCCCACCTTTAGCCTATGATAGCACTAACAGACTGTAGCACCCGTCGTGCAAACCCTAGAGAACACACACATTGCAAATAATTTTTTTTTAAAACAATTGAATTAAACATGGAATAACATTAAACCATAACCACATAGAATATTTCATAGCATTAACACGCTTGGTTCTCTGGGGCACGTGAGGTTACATCGCAACAACAAAATGAAATCAAAGGTAAAGATTACAACAATATTATTTACATTAAAATAACCATAAATAAGGATACATCCAAAACCATGATGCAAGAATAATAGACATCACATAATATATCCATGATACATCTCTTAATAAAAATACAAATGATCCTAACTATTACATCATTGTTTTAATGTTACATTACAATCTCTGATAATTGAATTACATTGAATTTTCCCAACATGGGGATTAATACAAGAATAATAAAATATGAAATGCAAGAGAATACTGGTACAACTCCAGTGCGGAAATGCCAAGAAGATAGGATGCTGATGGGGAACCCAACGGGTGCGGAGCACATTCCACCCAACCATGTGAATTACAAGTAACTCACCCCCCGTGCTCAGAGGTGACGAGGAAGAGAACCCAACCATGTTTGTCAAACTGACTCAACAACAACATGATACAAAACAAGTACAACTCAAGGCATACAATGAACAACCCTCAATGTTCACCAATCACATAATAAGTTAAAACTACGAAACTCATCACAATAAAATAAAGTATCACCAATTGTACATGAAACTAAATAACAATCGTAAACCAAAATTCACAAGAATCAGAAATAACATAAAGATACAATATCCAGAAGAACTGCAACAACATCTAAAATACATTTCCAAATAAATCTGAAACAATTAAAAGAACATGATTCCATATAAATCTAAAACAACCATTCAATACACAATTCCAGAGGTAACAAGAAACAAGGCAAACGGGTGTCAAGTGGGGAGTGTCATCACATAGCTCTCATGGGGTCCCCTGGTACTTCCTCCAACTGAGGCGCCAACACCCATCTATGGATCCCCTAACCCTAAAATTAGAAACAACATAAAGATTACAATATCCAGAGGCAACTACAACAAAGCACAAGGGTGTCAAGTGGAGAGTGTCATTGCATAGCTCTCATGGGATTCTCCTGGCCCTGCCTCCTAACTGAGGTGCCGGCACCATAGGGTAGCTAATGCGGAGCCAATAATCTCTCATGAAGACGAGACTATGGCTTTGCCGACCACGACCTTCTCAGTCTATCACTAGTCTATGGTAGCCCTAATGCATAGCTGAGGAATCCAATGTTTTATTATCTTGGGTTTTTAAAACTACCCAACCCCCTAAATTCTATTGTTTAGGTTATCACTTGTTTAACTACTCTTTCGTGGGTTATCCTGAGCCCTTCCTCATCCTGAGGCCCTGGCACCCACGAAGAGCCACTCTCCCTATGACCCCTAACATAAATAAAAAAAACTAGGCAAGGATTGAACTATAACATAAAGAACATAATACCAAAACAAGAACCATGTGAGGCATTAACCCTCTCGCATCACTCATGACCAAAAGATCTTACAACGCCGTTCAACCCTTCTAACAGAATGCCAATAAGTTTCAACTTCGAAGGTATAACCAAAATGAGGATAGCATGTAGAGCATAAAACTCAAAACAAGACATACGAGGAAAATCCATCTCGCAATAAATCGTAATTGCAACAACTACAACCACGTACAACCATTCCAAATAATAAAGCTCAAAATCATGTAATATTCTAATCACAAAGATACAAGTATGATCATCAAAGGATATAAAACATGCCTCTGGAGAAGACCAAGATTTACAATAATCCAAATGAGGTTAAAAACACAATAGAGTTCCCACATCACAAGGATAAGGTCAATAATAATAAATAGAAGACAATAACAAGAAAACACGATTATCTAACTCGAGAAGACGATTTGACCAATTATGTATAATATCTCTATTTTACACGACATAGTGTCGAAAATAAAGAACAATAAAATTATTGACAACTTATCAGATTTGTTTTCCTTAATTACTCAAAGATAATAAATTTCATGTTTACTCAACTAAATCATCATTATATTTTCCTAAGGATAAACTGTTATGAAACATTTTAATAATCAAACGTTCAAATACTAAGTTATATCGAACAAGAAAGTCATCATCAATGATTCCTTTACACACCCATAAGAACTATTGGAATGATTAAAGAGCTCTAGATCGTAACCCATAAATACACAACTACAAATAACAAATAAACATGAAGACCATACATCACAATTAATGGAACCCAAAGATAAACCCTAGCCTCCATCTATTTTAATCAATATTCCTAAACAATACAATTATATGAGAACCAAATGTAAAAGCATTTGGTACAATTTATAATCCAATTATAAAGCATAATATTTCAACATCATTTTTTTTTTTTTACGATTTATCCATTTATGAAGTAATTAAGAGAAAACAAATAAATATATCATATAACAACTCCATACCTATATTATTTCAACAAATTAACTTTTTATTTATAATTGTAATGCATATATTATATCAAATCCTCTAATTAGCATATTATAGGAAAGCCAATTTTCTTTTAAAATAACATAACCTAAAATAAAATTACTACTTTCTTTTAACTTACTCTAAATTTATTCACTTCACTAATAAATTCCCTTTCACCTAAATTTCCTTAAGTACCACTACTACTAAAAGAAAGATATTAATTCATTTTAAAATACATAATATCAATAATATACCCCTAATCTATTATTTACCCTATACATATTCATCAGAAGATATTTACTAAAATACAAGTTAGTTATAAGAGAAATCAACGTTTAGTAGATACCCAACTCTTATATTATGCACAACATATAAATGATATTATAGAGTGCACTTCCAATACAATGTGTCTGTAATAAGGCCACATATAATAGCATATATACGTAATACATTTATTTACATTGGAGTACCAGACTAGAAGTATGCATTGAGACGGTCATAAAATAATCACAAGGAGATAAAGAGAATTAAATACCGACTGAGGGAAGAAGGAGGTAGACCGCACTGATTTAGGGGTAGACATAGATTTTCTTAGAGAAAAAGATTAGAAATAATGAGGAAGGGAAAAGACCTAGCTCACAGTTGAAAGCAAGGGAGATCGATCTAAGAGGTGAGGACCATCACAAACTTTAGATGGTAGTGACTTCGTTCATCAGGAGAACATTGGTGATGCTAAAAGAAATAACCTGGAAGAAATAATAACATGGTGCGACCCATATTACCAGGGAAACCATAAGACAACAGATATGCAACAGGATGGCATTGGGTTAACAAGCTTAAGACCATGAATCAGAAGAGGATACCATCATCAAGGAAACTTCAATAAAGAGATCAAATGTAACACAACATCAACAAGGACGCGGCTAGAGGAGAGGACTGGCTGACGTATTTTAAACAGGTTTAAGAAACTTTCAAGCAATTGCAATGTATTCGCCTTTCACTGATTCAAATCTAATAGATTCGACTCTCACCAATTCGAATAAAGTGATGCAGCCAGCCTAAATCAGCTTACCAAGATTTGACAAGGATTAAAAGAAGATAGTAGAATAGCAGAGAAGGGCGAGTAATAACCAGTTCAAACCATTTAAATATGTAAGCCAACAAATACATAGCATAGGATATCGGTGACCATGGGCGGCAAGATATAAGGACTCAAAATCGAATTGATTAAGGAAGCTGGGGTACAACGACATCCTCTAGAAATTCTAGGCTCTACCCTCTCTATATAACTTATAAATTCAAAAGAAATCATAGTATTATTATAATTTTCAAATACATACATTTATAAGCTCTATAATCTTCAATGGTACTTATACCTATCTAAAACCACATTGTTCACATTAAATAGGGTAGAAATAGGAATACTTAGATGTATAAATGAATGGGACCTCCTACCATTGTTCTAAGTTGTGTGTCCTGATTCTGGATGCTTTTGAAATCGCTTATACAATGAGTTAACACCGAGCACGAAGGAAAACTTAGATGAAAGCAATGTCACCACTGGGCAGTGATATGGTTGTTGCAGAATTATTGAGGCAATTAGATGGCATTTAACATACATATAATGGCAGCTAAAGAGAGAGTCAAAAATCTATAAGCAGAAAACATAACATGCATAATTCGGAATGACTTAAGAATGAAACAACCAAAACCGTAGGCCTGCACTATCATCAAGAGATGGATGGGGATTATTGACGATGCTAATTGAAACAATCTGAAATATCCAGAGAATAATCAAAACCCGGTATACCTAACAATCCCTAAACATACTAACTCATATGGATATCTATGAACTATGCAGTTAAAAACGAAGGTGTGATTTCAATTCCGTGATAATAAACAAAAATTTATTATCTACAAGCTAGAGATAAGCACTCAAAAACTCACAATTGGAAGAAGACAGAGAAATTTAGCATGAATCCATATTCGTACCTCTTCTTCTTCTTGCCCCTAGGTTACTGCAGAAGCCATCCCAAGTAAAAAGATCCCCCCCCCCCAATGTCCAATCCTCAGAGCTGTGAATTTACTTTCTTTCAAGCCAAGAATAATCCGAAAAAATCCTCTGTCTCCCCCCAAACTTACCAAGAAAATTCTTAATTAAAAATAAAAGACATTCTCCATTCTTTTTCAAAAAATCTAAAAAAACAAAAATAAAATAAATTAATTCTTTAAAAGCAAGCTTGTTAATTAGATCTGTATTCTTATTTGATCACACCACTTTTTCATACTTTTATATGCTTTATTGTTTTAATTTCTATTTTTACTACTTTTCTTGCACATCACATTATCTATTTAATTTAAATAAATTATTCTAATAATTATCCTCCACCGGATAATTGATTAAAATAATTAAAACACTTTTAATATTTAATTATCATTTAATTAAAATATATGACTTTCAAAAATAATTAAATCATTTAAATATTTAAATTGAATTTAAATCTAACATTAAATATAACAATTATTTCCATCATTTAAATTGAATACACAAGGACATATAAAGTACCAACATTAATCAAAATACGACAAAACACAAACACAAACCACAAAAGACGACAATTACACAAATGAACAATACCAATTAAATGAGACGATCTGACATCATGGAACAGAATGACTTCATTGTCACCTCTATTTCAACATTTAACCCTTGGGCTATTGATGCTCACCCTTTCCTGCCAAAGCAGGTGGAATTGAGACTTGTACCTGCAATACCTGCATACAGACGAAGTTGTGTACATGTGCATACATATATATATATAAAATCGAAGCATTAAATTAAAGCACTACATTGTGAGAAGGAATCGCAACATAACAGGGCACTCGCGAACGAGTGATGCTATATTGTCCTTCATCACACCTATTCTAACAATTATAATCTAACTGATAAAATAACATTTCTAAACTAACAATTCATCTCGTGACATAATTCATTAAATCATTGCATCATAATATAATTATGAAAATCAACTAATATAACCAACCACAATGTCATATGAACTAATCATGTCCATAATGAAATAACATCACCATCAAATATCTAACCAGCCAAATCAAACAATAATAGTATCATCAAAGTCACAAATAGCAAACGAACACATAGAAAAATAATAAATCCAAACAGTAAGAGGAGGGGTATTACATCCTCCCCCTCATAAAATCAGCTTACTCCTAGAAGCTGGTAAACAAGAGGAAATAAGGTTCCCTAATACAGAAGGCATCCTCACACACCTAGATGGTGAACTAATCACCATTAGAAACTAGAATCCAGCTCACAGATAAGAGTAACAAATAATAATGCAAGTATTAGTAACATGGGGGTATTACATCCTCCCCCCCCAAGGATATGGCTTACTCTGAGAAGCCATTAAATAGATAAGAGTAAGCACACAACAATCGCGCAGAGAACACGCCACAAACCACACACATAACTCACATTACTAGGAAACCACATCACACAATGACACAAGGGTTCATAGTGCATCCTTGATAGGAAGGATATCGGTGCATTGCGCACTACACCGAGGGTCTTATCCTTTCCCATCAGTTTCCTGCACCATTTCCCTGAGACCGGCTAACGGAAGAAACTTAGGTTCACAACAAACACAACAGAAAAAAAAAAAATGAAACTCTAGACTCCAGGGACTAAACACAAGGTTACATAGTGAGCACACATAGTGCCCAGTGTATGAACCTATGCTCTGATACCAAGTTGTAGCACCCGTCGTGCAAACCCCAGAGAACACACACATTGCAAATAATTTCTTTTTTAAAACAATTGAATTAAACATGCAAAAACATTAAACCATAACCACATAGCATATTTCATAGCATTAACACACTTAGTTCTCTGGGGCATGTGAGGTTACATCGCAACAATAAAACGAAAACAAAGGTAAAGATTACAACAATATTATTTACATTAAAATAACCATAAATAAGGATACATCAAAAACCATGACGCAAGAATAATAGACATCACATAATATATCCATGATACATCTCTTAATAAAAATACAAATGATCCTAACTATTACATCATTGTTTTAATGTTACATTACAATCTCTGATAATTGAATTACATTGAATTTTCCCAACATGGGGATTAATACAAGAATAATGAAATATGAAATACAAGAGAATACTGGTACAACTCCATTGCGAAAATGCCGAGAAGACAGGATGCTGATGGGGAACCCAACAGGTGCAGAGCACATTCCACCCAACCATGTGAATTACAAGTAACTCACCCCCCGTGCTTAGAGGTGACGAGGAAGAGAACCCGACCATGAATGTCAAATTGACTCAACAAAAACATGATACAAAACAAGTACAACTCAAGGCATACAATGAACAACCCTCAATGTTCACCAATCACATAATAAGTTAAAACTACGAAACTCATCACAATAAAATAAAGTATCACCAATTGTACATGAAACTAAAAAGAAATCATAAACCAAAATTCACAAGAATCAGAAATAACATAAAGATACAATATCCAGAAGAACCACAACAACGTCTAAAATACATTTCCAAATAAATCTGAAACAATTAAAAGAACGTGATTCCATATAAATCTAAAACAACCATTCAATACACAATTCCAGAGGTAACAAGAAACAAGGCAAATGGGTGTCAAGTGGGGAGTGTCATCGCATAGCTCTCATGGGGTCCCCTGGAACTTCCTCCAACTGAGGCACCGACACCCATCTATGGATCCCCTAACCCTAAAATCAGAAACAACATAAAGATTACAATATCCAGAGGCAACTACAACAAAGCACAAGGGTGTCAAGTGGAGAGTGTCATCGAATAGCTCTCATGGGATTCTCCTGGCCCTACCTCCTAACTGAGGTGCCGACACCATAGGGTAGCTAATGCGGAGCCAATAATCTCTCATGAAGACGAGAATATGGCTTTGCCGACCACGGCCTTCTTAGTCTATCACTAGTCTATGGTAGCCCTAATGCATAGCTAAGGAATCCAGTGTTTTATTATCTTGTGTTTTTAAAACTACCCAACCCCCTAAATTCTATTGTTTAGGTTATCACTTGTTTAACTACTCTTTCATGGGTTATCCTGAGCCCTTCCTCATCCTGAGGCACCGGCGCCCACGAAGAGCCACTCTCCCTATGACCCCTAACATAAATAAAAAAAACTAGGAAAGGATTGAACTATAACATAAAGAACATAATACCAAAACAAGAACCATGCGAGGCATTAACCCTCTCGCATCACTCATAACCAAAAGATCTTACAACACCATTCAACCTTTCTAAACAGAATGCCATTAAGTTTCAACTCCGAAGGTATAACCAAAACGAGGATAACATGTAGAGCATAAAACTCAAAACAAGACATACAAGGAAAATCCATCTCGCAATAAATCATAATTGCAACAACTACAACCACGTACAACCATTCCAAATAATAAAGCTCAAAATCATGTAATATTCTAATCACAAAGATACAAGTATAATCATCAAAGGATATAAAACATGCCTCTGGAGAAGACCAAGATTTACAATAATCCAAATGAGGTTCAAAACACAACAGAGTTTCCACATCACAAGGATAAGGTCAATAATAATAAATAGAAGACAATAACAAGATCACACGATTATCTAACTCGAGAAGAGGATTCGACCAATTACGTATAATATCTCTATTTTACTCGACATATTGTTGAAAATAAAGAACAATAAAATTATTGACAACTTATCTAATTTGTTTTCCTTAATTACTCAAAGATAATAAATTTCATGTTTACTCAACTAAATCATCATTATAATTTCCTAGGGATAAACTATTATGAAACATTTTAATAATCAAACGTTCAAATACTAAGTTATATCGAACAAGAAAGTCATCATCAATGATTCCTTTACACACCCATAAGAACTATTGGAATGATTAAAGAGCTCTAGATCGTAACCCATAAATACACAACTACAAATAACAAATAAACATGAAGACCATACATCACAATTAATGGAACCCAAAGATAAACCCTAGCCTCCATCTATTTTAATCAATATTCCTAAACAATACAATTATATGGGAACCAAATGTAAAAGCATTTAGTACGATTGATAATCCAATTATAAAGCATAATATTTCAACATCATTTTTATTTTTATTTTTACGATCTATCCATTTATGAAGTAATTAAGAGAAAACATATAAATATATCATATAACAACTCAATACCTATATTATTTCAACAAATTAACTTTTTATTTATAATTGTAATGCATATATTATATCAAATCCTCTAATTAGCATATTATAGGAAAGCCAATTTTCTTTTAAAATAACATAATCTAAAATAAAATTACTACTTTCTTTTAACTTACTCTAAATTTATTCACTTCACTAATAAATTCCCTTTCACCGAAATTTCCTTAAGTACCAATACTACTAAAAGAAAGATATTAATTCATTTTAAAATACATAATATCAATAATATACCCCTGATCTATTATTTACCCTATACATATTCATCAGAAGATATTTACTAAAATACAAGTTAGTTATAAGAGAAATCAACGTTTAGTAGATACCCAACTCTTATATTATGCACAACATATAAATGATATTATAGAGTGCACTTCCAATACAATGTGTCACTAATAAGGCCACATATAATAGCATATATACGTAATACATTTATTTACATTGGAGTACCGGACTAGAAGTATGCATTGAGACGATCATAAAATAATCACAAGAAGATAAAGAGAATTAAATACCGACTGAGGGAAGAAGAAGGAGGTAGACCGCACCGATTTAGGGGTAGACATATATTTTCTTAGAGAAAAAGATCAGAAATAATGAGGAAGGGAAAAGACCCAGCTCACAGTCGAAAGCAATGGAGATCGATCTAAGAGGTGAAGACCATCACTAACTTTAGACGGTAGTGACTTCGTTCATCAGGAGAACATTGGTGATGCTAAAAGAAATAACCTGGAAGAAATAATAACATGGTGGGACCCATATTACTGGGGAATCCATAAGACAACAGATATGCAACAGGATGGCATCGGATTAACAAGCTTAAGACCATGAATCAGAAGAGGATACCATCATCAAGGAAACTTCAATAAAGAGATCAAATGTAACACAACATCAACAAGGACATGGCTAGAGGAGAGGACTGGCTGACATATTTTTAATAGGTTTAAGAAACTTTCAAGAAATTGCAATGTATTCACCTTTCACCGATTCAAATCTAATATATTCGTCTCTCACGAATTCGAATAAAGTGATCCAGCCAGCCTAAATCAGCTTACCAAGATTTGACAGGGATTAAAAGAAGATAGTAGAATAGCAGAGAAGGGCGAGTAATAACCAGTTCAAACCATTTAAATATGTAAAGCAACAAATACATAGCATGGGATATTGGTAACCATGGGCGGCAAGATATAAGGACTCAAAATCGAATTGATTAAGGAAGCTGGGGTACGCCGACATCCTCTAGAAATTCTAGGCTCTACCCTCTCTATATAACTTATAAATTTAGAAGAAATCATGGTATTATTATAATTTTCAAGTACATACATTTATAAGCTCTATAATCTTCAATGGTACTTATACCTATCTAAAACCACATTGTTCACATTAAATAGGGTAGAAACAAGAATACTTAGATGTATAAATGAATGGGACCTCCTACCATTGTTCTAAGCTGCGTGTCCTGATTCTGGATGCTTTTGAAATCACTTATACAATGAGTGAACACCGAGCACGAAGTAAAACTTAGATGAAAGCAATGTCACCACTGGGCAGTGATATGGTTGTTGCAGAATTATTGAGGCAATTAGATGGCATTTAACATACATATAATGGTAGCTAAAGAGAGAGTCAAAAATCTATAAGCATAAAACATAACATGCATAATTTGGATCGACTTAAGAATGAAACAACCGGAACCGTAGGCCTGCACTATCATCAAGAGATGGATGGGGATTATTGACGATGCTAATTGAAACAATCTGAAATATCTAGAGAATGATCAAAACCCGGTATACCTAACAATCCCTAAACATACTAACTCAGATGGATATCTATGAACTATGCAGTTAAAAATGAAGGTGTGATTTCAATTCTATGATAATAAACAAAAATTTATTATCTACAAGCTAGAGATAAGCATTTGAAAACTCACAATTGGAAGAAGATAGAGAAATTTAGCGTGAATCCATATTCGTACCTCTTCTTCTTCTTGCCCCCAGGTTACTGCAGAAGCCATCCCAAGTAAAAAGATCGCCCCCCCCAATGTCCAATCCTCAGAGCTGTGAATTTACTTTCTTTCAAGCCAAGAATAATCCGAAAAAAATCCTCTGTCTCCCCCCAAACTTACCAAGAAACCAAGAAAATTCTTAATTAAAAATAAAAGACATTCTCCATTCTTTTTCAAAAACTCTCAAAAAACAAAAATAAAATAAATTAACTCTTTAAAAGCAAGCTTTTTAATTAGATCTGTATTCTTATTTGATCACACCACTTTTTCATACTTTTATATGCTTTATTGTTTTAATTTCTATTTTTACCTCTTTTCTTGCAGATCACATTATCTATTTAATTTAAATAAATTATTCTAATAATTATCCTCCACCAAATAATTGATTAAAATATTTAAAACACTTTTAATATTTAATTATCATTTAATTGAAATATATGACTTTCAAAAATAATTAAATCATTTAAATATTTAAATTGAATTTAAATCTAACATTAAAAATAACAATTATTTCCATCATTTAAATTGAATACACCAAGACATATATAGTACCAACATTAATCAAAATACGACAAAACACAAACACAAACCACAAAAGACAACAATTACACAAATGAACAATACCAATTAAATGAGACGATCTGACATCATGGAACAGAATGACTTCATCGTCACCTCTGTTTCAACATTTAACCCTTGGGCTATTGATGCTCGCCCTGTCCTACCGAAGCAGGTGGAATCGAGACTTGTACCTGCAATACCTGCATACAGACGAAGTTGTGTACATGTGCATATTATATTAGTTGATTTTTAGAATTATATTATAATGCAATGATTTAATGAATTATGTCATGAGATGAATTGTTAGTTTAGAAATGTTATTTTATCAGTTAGATTACGATAGTTGTGCCGCATATATATATATATATATATATATATATATATATATATATATATATATATATATATATATATATATATATATATATATATATATATATATATATATATATAATCGAAGCATTAAATTAAAAGCACGCATTGTGAGAAGGAATCGCAACATAACAGGCACTCATGAACAGTGATGCTATATTGTCCTTCATCACACCTATTCTAACAATTATAATCTAACTGATAAAATAACATTTCTAAACTAACAATTCATCTCATGACATAATTCATTAAATCATTGCATCATAATATAATTCTGAAAATCAACTAATATAACCAACCACAATGTCATATGAACTAATCATGTCCATAATGAAATAACATCACCATCAAACATCTAACTAGCCAATTCAAACAATAATAGTATCATCATAGTCACAAATAGCAAAAGAACACATAGAAAAATAATAAATCCAAACAGTAAGAGGAGGGGTATTACACAGACGGATGAGACATCCATAATTATCTTATTAATGTTTAACTACCCACCCCCTAATCAATTACTTAGGTTATCACTTATTACTCTAACTCTAACGTAGGTTACCCTGACAACCGCTTTGTGCACCGGTGCCCACTTAGAGCCACTCTCTCTAGACACCCAAAACATAAAAAAACAACACCAAGGAATTGTGCCACTAGAATAGTGAACCAACAAATGGAACATCTGTGAGGAAAAACCATCTCACCAAAATCACATGAAATAACAACTATAACCGATACAACCCATGTGTAAACTCAAATCACCACCAAAGCCAAAACGTAGGGCCAAATGTCAAATTACAAGATCCAATATACAACATCAGTCTCCCACCTCTGGAATTCCCTGACCAACAACTTAAGCTCCTATAGAAGGATAAACTAACTCAAGGGCTTTCCCACATGACACAAATCCAATAAAAAGAAAACCAAAATTGGCTCAATGAATAATTTCAAGAGTAAACAATCACACAGAACATCACCATATAACATATATGGTCACAAAATAATTTCACCAAGAAAATAAATAAATTAGTTTACTCAAGAATATTTATCTTAATTTAATTCACCTAATTTATTTCTAATTTCCTTAGTTACATTACAACATTGTAAATTTAACATTATCCAATTATTCCACAATCACAACACAAATAGCCACCTTTATTTATATATATATATGCATATTCATATATATACATTTATTTTCATGTATATATTAAAATCATGCATTTAATCCATATTATAAAAATTATCAAAATAATTCACTATAAATATACCCATAGATATATATTTATTTATATATATATATACACACATATATTAATATATACACATATATATATAAATATATACATATATATTTATATATCTATATAAATATACACATATATATACATACATATATACACACACACACACATATATATATATATATATATATAAAAACTAAGAAAACAACAAATTTGAAAAAAAACAAAGCGCAGTGAGTACTACGTACAAAGCATAGTGGATACTGTGTACCTCCCTGTGGGGAGGCTGTAGTCGCCACTGGCTATGTACATCGGCCTACAACTACTATGTGTAGTCTGTGGTGACTGCACGCAACAATACCATGGGGAAGTGGGGGTGGTACGGCTTCGGTCGACCCTTCCCCCCAACCAATATAAAACAACTATATATTTTTTTTAATATAATTTATTTTAACAAAACATAGACACAGAACCCAAACGTGAATATAATTTTATTTAATATTTCATCTTTTTTTAACTCATAAACTGAAAAATAAATAAATTTTTTATTTATATATATATTTTAATCTTTCAAAAATATAGACACAGAATCCAAAATTGTGTATATATATATAATTTTATATTTCTTTTCAAAAGATAGTATAAAATTTAAATATATATATGTATAAATATACATGTATATATATTTTCCCATTAAACACATAATAAATAATACAAATATATTGAATTCACACTCCAGTTTTTCTCCAACACAATATAAATAAATAGGGTATACAATTTTAATTTCCACAACAAATCGATTTTCTTTTCAAATCAAAACAGTATCATAACTAGATTTATTGAAGGAAATCAAAAGGTTTCTCACTAATTTTCTACATAAGATTTAAAGGTCTGACACAAACAAATTTTCAACAACAGAATTTATTTTCAAACATAGATACAAATTTCAAATGTTGCAGACATGATTTTCATTTCCCTGGAGTCCTTCGTTTAATTGAAAGAATTAAATTAATTGAAAAGAACCTGGAGTCTTTCGTTTGATGATGAATCCAAACATTGTAACCATTTTTCCTCTTTTGAAAATGATTTTTTTCTAAAGATCCTTCTCAAATTCCTTTTAGCTCACTTCTGAAACAATTTTCTATTCTTTTCTTACAGAACAATTTTCACAAAGAAGCACAAAAACCTATCTTTTTCTTTTTTAGACAAAAACTAAAAACCTTTCTCTTTGTGTGTGTAGAAACTTCCTTTTCTCACAATAAAATAAATAAAAATAAATAAAGCTCTTTTTTTTCAAAAATCCAAAACATTCATTGGTTTTTTTTCTTGCTTTTAAAAGCTCACACTTATCTCATAGATTTTATTAAAAATTCATTATTTTCACATGATATTATCCTCACAAGATATTCTCTTTGGATTTTCTAATTTTAATATCTTGAGGAAGATCATTTATAATTATCACCAACATTATTTATTTAAATTAATTACTTACACCTTTTAAATAATTAAATAACTTTTAATTTACAACATTTAATTCCAAAATTACCATTACTCACAATTAATCATATCCACAAAAAATATTAATTTATTCCATATAAAGTAAAAATAAATTAAATAACAACTAACCATAATTAAAATAAATAAACAACAACAACCAATACTGAGACTAGGACAAAGCCAAAACCATGACATAACAAGACTCACAACGAGGTGATGGACTTGGGATAGGGACACTTCATTATCAACTCCCTTTTACAACATTGTACCTATTGGGTTAATTTAATGCTCGCCCTGTCCTACCGAAGTAGATGGAATCGAGACTTTATTCCTACAATTCTTGCATACAAACAAATGTCAAGTAGCATGTAAATATCCATTGCATATACACCATGAAAGGAAATGTTGGGGTAGCAAGGTGCTCGCAAGCAATTGATGCTACTCTGTCCTTTCACCAAAACTCACAAACAACTCATCAAAAAACATAGCAACATAGAATCACAACATCGTTGCATATAATATTAAAGAAAAAACATAGCATAACTAGATAATATAACCACCACATAATGTATCATCAAACATCATAAGTAGCATCAAGTGCAACAAACCAACCAAGTCGGTGAACGAATAACCATCACAAACCAAGTATCAAACCAACACATAAGAGTATCAAAGAGTATCAACAACATGAGGGGTATTACAGTCTAGTTTTGAGTGTGGATTCAATCCTAATGGTGCTAAGTCCTTCGGTAAGTCAAGTTAGTCACTGTTGTGATCATTCTCATTATTTATGTTTTGATGTGAATGTCTCTTTTATGTGAAAAGTTATTTTGTGGTTTATGCCTAACCTTGGATTGTGGATTATTTAAGTGAAGTTAGATATTGGGTCACCCATGTTAGTTGTTATTATAGTTGTTATTAATGTGATGAGGTGTGATTTACTATTATTATATATATGTATTTATATTGCTATGGTTATTCTTTGGTGTGGGCGAATATTAGTTATTAATATTATTATGATTATATGTGTATTATGTTTTATGAAAATAAGGTTATAAATATTAACATATTCTACTATTATTTATTAAATATTAATATGTAAGCATATGTTATATTTGTATTTTGATTTACTATTTTGGTGGAGTGATTATTTTAAGGAGGTTCATTTATCTCTTATAATATTTTGAATTTATTTGGTGGGAAACTCTAAAAAATGAGCTAATTATGTGAGTTAATTTGATTGTTTATTTTATTTTAATTAATTATTTAGTTTCAGTGGGATGATGATAGATACTTTGATTTAATATTTTAGTAATTTATTTTATGAGAGGATTTTATTTCCTTGTTTTATTTTGGAAAAAAGAAATAAAGTTTCTTTCTTTTTTGAATTTAATTAGTTTTATTTATGGAAAAAAAAGGGGAAATGAGACTTTCACTTTTTGTGTATAAAATTTTAGAGGATTTTGATAAATATTTTTGGAGTTTTTGAGAATTGTGAGATTTTACATAGTTTTGGAGTAATTTTTCTAAGATTTTTGAGAAATTTGGAGTGGTTTTGAATCGAAATTTGGAGGAGAGTGATTTGGAATTCAATTATGATTTGAGGGGAATGGATTTTGTTGGGAATATGTGGTTTTGAGAAAAATTCTGGATCAGGGAGTCAGAAGTTCAAATTTTTGGAGCTTGACATCTAATTCTCATCCATGCCAAGTGTTGGATCCAGGTTGGATTTTAAAATATTTTGTTTAAATTTTCTTTTTGAATGCAAGAATAATTTGATTGATTTATCTCTCTCTGATTCTTGAAAATAAATTATAGATATTTTTATTCTATGTGTGAATGAAATATTTATTTATTCTAGAATAAAAATCAATATATGTTTATTGTCTTCAGTGAAATGGTCTTCTTGTGTCATCCATAAATCTATTTTAACAAACTAGATTAGTGAGATATTTAATGAGTTTATTTATTTTGTTGTATTTTAAACTCTATCCAAAAATATCAGAAACCCAGATCGTAGTTTTTGAGATATGGTTGAAACACGAGGCTACTGTCAAGGTGCTCCTTCATTACTACAAATGCTCTCTTGTTTCTCCCTATAATTGTAACTAGTCAATAGAAGGCTAATATTTTAGATTTATAATAATTTGAAAGTAGTTAAATTAATTAAAGTTTTAATATTTTATATTTTGGAAAAGATCTAGTTGCTGTATTTCTCATTTTATCATTTGGTTGTAATCGAGTATGCCAAAAAGAGGGTTTTTATAGGAGTCATCTTTTGTTTTGTATTTTGTAAATTTTTGAGTATTTTTAGTTAATTTGTTCTATGTTGTTGATTATTCGAAGGCCAAATCTAAAATGGGTCTTTGACAGATTGAGATTTCAAGTTGACTTGAGTGTTTTATAGCTATTTTATGGATGACAGATTTACTGTTGTCAAGAGGGAAAAATTAATTCAGCTATGAAGTTGTATAGGAGGATATAGCTCTATTATTTTATCTATATTGTGTTGTATTATTTATGCTTAAATGTGTTACTATATGTATGTTGACAATCTCTTCGCACTTGTGAAAACTTATGTTGAGGTTTCTATATTGTGTAAGGATCAATTGTACCAAGGTTATGTATTGTTGGTCCTAAATTTGAACTGTGAAATTAAAAGTTTGTTATCATGTTATAAGATTGTGCAAATGATTTTATGTGCTTCACTTTATGTGTTGTGATATAATGATCTGTTTTTGGGTTTCCTATTTGTTTGTGTTATGTTTTGGCCCCTAGAAGTATTTGGAAGTCTTTGTGAAAGTCCTTGTGATTTTTTGTTGATTCTTATTTTAGGCAATCTCCTTTGGATGTTTAGTGTTAGCCACTTGTTTCTGTTGCTTTCTTGTGTTTGGGTCCTAGTTTTGTCTCCTAACACAAAATGAGTGGGCCTCAGGGTTCCATGTGGTAGGGTGGTATTTTCCAACCATCCATTGGGGTTTAGTTGATGCAATTCATGTGCAACATGGAGTCTTTCCTTCCACTTCATTCTATAGTTGGTTTTATGATGCAGATGATATTTCTAAGAAAATTGTGTCTAATATGTATCTTATATATGTACTTCTTAAATGAATGAATCTTGTACATTGTAGCATTCTTGTAAAGTATATGTAAATAAGTTGATGTAACCTTGAAGATATATTTATTGTTGTTTATTATGTAATGAAAGGTTAACGTAGAAATGTTGTATTTAAGATACATATGAACTTAATTTATTAGTAGATGTGATATATCTTTATGTACCTATTTCATGGTATTGATTAATATTATAATCATATTGTCATAGTGTTAGATGAGGTTTATTTATAATTAATTTATGTTATCATATGTAATTTGATGTATGAGATTTAATTTACATTCAAAGAATTGATTGGATGTGATCTTAGTGTATCAAATATCTTTCGATAGGTTTAGCTAGTGTAGATGTATTGTAGTGGTGCAATGTTAGGGGACCATGGTGGATAAGTGTGTAAGTGGGCTATGATTAATGTTACTTGTAGGTCATAATGTGATTATGATATGATCTTAATATAATGATGTTATCCATGTTAATTTGTTGAGTGACATTAGTGTCAATTTAGTTTATTAAAAAAATATATTAGCATGATGTTGAAGGTCTTTTGTGTTAATTCACTAGGTCCCTTAGTGGGTCGTTACACTTGGTATGAGAGCCAGTGTTGTAGCACTGAGATCTCTAGTTAATGTTGTCTCCCATGTCTAGTTATAGTAACTTTCCCCATGCATGTGTTGTCAAATGTCTAATGTGTGGCTAGGTCATGGAGACCCTTGTGTTAGATACCATTGTTTAATCTAAACACCTAGTGGAGATGTTAGATAGAGGATTAGACACTTCATGTATTCTCCTATTGGGTGTGATTTCTTAGATGCTTGTAACTATTGATTTTTCTTGTGTGACCTTGCTTCATTTCCATAACTTCTAGTTCCTTAAAAGTGCAAATTTAGTATTGGAATGCAAGTCTTTGTGATTTTTTGTTGATTCTTGTTTTAGGCAGTCTCCTTTGGATGTTTAGTGTCAACCACCAGTTTTTGTTGCTTGCTTGTGTGTGGGACATAGTGTTTTCTTAGCACGAATGGAGTGCTCCTCAGGGTTCCATGTGGGAGGGTGAAGTTTTCCAACCAACATTTGGGGTTTAGGTGGTGCAATTCATGTGCAACATGGAGTCTTTCCTTCCACTTCATTCCATAGTTAGTTTTATGATGCAAATGATATTTCTAAGAAAATTGTGTCTAAGATGTATCTTATATATGTACTTCTTAGATGAATGAATATTGTACATTGTAGCATTCTTGTAAAGGATATGTAAATAAGTTGATATAACCTTGAAGATATATTTATTGTTGTTTATTATGTAATGAAAGGTTAACATAGGAATGTTGTATTTATGATGCATATGAACTTAATTTAGTAATAGATGTGATATATCTTTATGTACCTATTTAATGGCATTGATTAAGATGAGGATCATATTGGCATAGTTTTAGATGAGGTTTAATGATAATTAATTTTTGTTATCATATGTAATTTGATGTATGAGATTTAATTTACATTCAAAGAATTGATTGGATGTGATCTTAGTGTATCAAATGTCTTTCGATAGGTTTAGTTAGTGTAGATGTATTGTAATGTCCCTCTGTTTTGGTCATTCTTGAAATTTAGAAAATTGGTTGTTTGGTGGCCATGTTATTTTCGCTTGTTGCATGTGGTTGGTGATTTGCTAGGTCATGAGGAGTTTGGGATTGCATTATTTAATTTGGTTTTTTTAAGTTAGACAATATCACTAATCTTATGACTAGATGTAATTTATCAAATTAATCTAATTTTTTTAATATCACTTGATTTGGTTTGGAATCAAATAAAGAGCTAGATTTAATAATAAATGTTGATTGTATTATCATTGAAAATTCTTATTTTAAGATGAAAGAAATATAATTGTAAGTAAATGAATTTAATAAAAATAATTATTTTCTAACGAGTGAATTTAATTAAGAAATTTAAATTAAGAATTAACGTAGATAAAATATTTGAGAAATTTTGAACTCAAGATTGAATAAGGATTAAAGCAAGGAAATCAGTTGAAAAAATGGAAAAAGAATCGTTTAATGCTAAATAAATAAATAATAATAAAGCATCATGATAAGATTTTGGGAAGAGGAAAGGACAAGAAAAAGCTGGAAAAGTTGGTATATGCTTTATCTTCCTCTATCTCATCACCTTCCCGGTAGGGATTTCAATCGTTGAAGCTCATAAATTAGAATTGAAGAGACAACTCTGGGGAGGGGGATCTTCTCTACCCGGGATGGTCCATTCTTCTCTTTTGCCAAAAACTTGGTCTGGAAATTTTGTTACGAGTCTATTGACATGCTGTAGGGGATTCTTGATATCGGTATTCCTACCTTGAAGATGGTTGTGGCCTCATTATTGAAGCTCCTAGCAGCACCTTACCCACACTATTTACTTTGCATCTGCGAACTGCTTAGGGAGATTGAAGAGGCAATAGGGTGCTTGAATGTGGAAAGATCGTGAGTAACATTATTCTTTGAATGTTGTCATCATTTAACGAGGAAGTGGGTATGTACGGTAAACCCTATCTTCATCTTTAGCTACTGATGAATCATTGCAATTCATTACAATATAGACTATTGAAAAGAGATTAAAATCGTGAATGAGAGTTTCGACATGATTCGTTAACTCCGTTGATTTTTTTTAAGTTGCTTTTCGCTGCAAGCTTTTTTTTTCCTCATTCGAGATTTTTTTTTTTAACGTAGGTCATGATGTTGTTTAATCTTTGATTTCTTCCTGATTTCTCTCTGCCCCAAAGCAACCAATCTGCACAAACTCGGCGGTGTCGTACCAACTTATTTGACCATACAAGTTATTTTCTCAGGCATCACCACCTTGCTTCCCTAATTGCTGGCATCTCCTCTAAGGTTCCTTCGGTTATTACTTGGTGTGATGTTTACATTGTGTCTGTATATCGATATTTTTGTGATACTAGTATATGGACTTTAGATGTGTTTATATATGGAAATAAGTCCTCTTCTTTTTGTATTTCTTTGATCACTTATCTCCTTGCTTGAATTCATTCTTTGATTGAAACCCATTCAAGCTCACAAAAACTTGTGCATGTGCACGTTAAAGTGCGAGCCTACTCTTCAGATCATTTCATTTTACTTTACCCCTTTTTAATTCTTTGGTAGCAGCCAGTGGAAAATGTTAATCATCATTGCAAAGATTAGTTTGTGCAAGGTTATGACCTTCAACTATATCTTAGTTGTTTGTGACATTAGATTGGTCAACTAGGTCATTCTAGAAGCATCGTGATTCACTTAGCCTGTGATTTCAATCCGATGGTTTCTCTTTTTGCAACCTGTCACAGTAGAAACACTTGATCATATTAGACTTTGGAGGTAAAAATAGCCTCCCAGTTTAATTTGTTGAGTGGTGTTAGTGTCACTTTAGTTTATTAAAAAAATATATTGGCATGATGTTGAAGGTCTTTTGTGTTAATCCACCAGGTCCCTTAGCGAGGCGTTACACAAATTTTAGAATAGTCATTTCTATATTTTGCATTCATCTTGTAACACCTCTCTAACTCCAGCCTGGGTAAGGTAGTAATTTGATTTTGATTTAATATTTTAAATGTTAAGCGTTATCATAATGATATTATACATTGATGAGTATGGAAAGGTTATCATGATTAGTTAATATTCTTGATTACATGCTTAAATGTTTATATATTGTTATCATTGCTTATGTATGATTATGGATAGGAAAGGGATGATGTCGTAACACTCATATTCAAGAGGCTTACGATATCATGACTCCCTTCCTGATGATTGATGTTACTTTGGACTATATGAATATGCACATATACTTTGAAGTGTAATTGGAAGTGATGCAGGTACTGAGTATCGACTCCGCCTGGATCCACAGGCTTGAGCCTACTCAGAGTCCCCGATGGTGGTTACTAGAGGTAGTTATAGGCCAAATGTCCCCTACCCTAGCCCAATGTACCCTATTAGGGAAGTCTTTCCATGTTGTTGTCTTCCATCTGATTACCTAACGATAACGTTCGGAGCAACCTTTTGCCATATGTGACTTTCCTACTTGTCTCATTGAGGTATTTGGTTTTGGTTTTCATTAATATTTTATGTGTTCATATATATTTAATTTGGATTGTCAGTGTTTTGATGGGTTCCATTGGCATCCCCTCATGCTTTAAATATTTTATTTTATGGTGGTTAATTACTTGGGGATTTGAATTGTTAGTTTCTTGAGATTTTAAATATTTTATTTTAAATAATTTTTATTGATCATTCGAGAGAATAATATATTCATTTGGAAATTTTAAATGATTTTACTATTCATTTTGGGGAAGCTATGTGTATATTAGTGTTGCTTATTTTGTGACTTTAATTAATTGTGCCTTTTGGGGGAGCTTTAATGCATAATTTTATCAAAATGCTTTATATCCCTTTCATTGGTTTTGGGGAAAATAAAAAAAGAAAAGGGAGTTTTGTTTTGGGTGATCTTTTTGGAGAAGAAAATATAAAATGGAAGAAAATTTTATTTTGTGGGGGTCATTCTTTTGGGAGAAGAAGTATTTTTCTATTTTGGGAAGGAGAAGAAGAAACCATTGAATGGGGCAATAGAGTTTTTGGAAGAAATATGTAGAAGAAATTTGTGGGCATCTGTTTGTTGGTTCCAACATGCCATTTCCTCCATGCTGTCCTATTTTGGAACCCAGTCATGCCTTCTTTTTAGAGTATTCCTTCATTTCAATTTTGGGGCGACATTGAGGTATTTCTTTTGTGGTTCTTGAATCCCTCTAATTTCTAGTGCTATTGAATACAATTAGCTTGGGAATGAAAGCTTTGTAATTTTTTATTGCAGAATTATTTCTCTGTTCTTTTATGAATAGCTTGGGGATGAATGATGTGTGTTTGGAATTCAATTTGAAGTATTGTAGTCTTGCGTTATGATATATTTTTTATGCATTCCTATAAATCTGAAATGGGTCTTTGTCAAATTTGATATCTAGGCACTCATTTCTTTTCTCTTTTAACCAACTTGCTCAAAAATGTTTCTTTATTGCTTCTCATTATACCCTTGCTAAAAATAAATTTTAATGGAAGATTTCATGTAGAAATTCCAGGATCTCAAATTGGTCTTTGGCAGATTTTAATTCCAGGCACTTTCATTTTTGCCCAAATTTGTGCCCTCTTACTAAATGACATTTTTTTGATGTTGCTCTTTAATCATTTGTTATAAATGCAAAATGGAGTTAGATTTTGTGTAGAAATTCCCATATTTCAAATGGATCATTGTCTAATTTTTAATCTAGACACCTTTATATTTTCATGTTTTTCTTGCCCAACTTGGCAAAATGACTTTTTTAAAACATCTCATTTTTTATTCTAAACTCAAAAATTGAAGGATAATTCCAACTCGAAATGCCAAAATATGAACTGGGTCGGACTTCAAATTTTAATTCAGGCACTTTGAATTTTTATGCCTTTATTTCATGATTGGTTTCAGCTGTTAAACATGTTTTCTTACAACAATGTTGCATGCTTTTTTTTTAATGGTTTTATGAGGGATCTTAGTGGCTTTCATTGTTTCATAATTTCTTTTGGATTCCTCGTTTGGATAAACAAAAAGGCCTATCCGTCTACAGGGCATTGAGTTATCTGTCTACAAGGCGTCGATACAGGAATGTTTGAGTCCCCTTGTCTGTATGAGAGGTGTACCCAGTTCTATGTGGTGCCATCCATTTGAGCACACATGATAAAATCCATCTGATCTGCACTCTTGTACCTCATACCTTAGTAGTCATGAGTAGTACCCAACATGATTATGGTATGAGCATCTTCATGTTGTGACATTGGCCTTAAGTATTGTATTTCATGTTTTCTCTGTGTCTAATGTGAGTGTTGGCCATTTTTTACCCTTGCCTTGTTTGTTGCTTGGGCCTTGTGACTACCTCTGAGCATGGTGGGGTGGACTCTTTTGAGTCCATATGGTAGGGAGGCATTGCCATCACAATTGGGAACCGATGTATAGGTTATTAGAGTACCAGTTGGAGTCATCCCATCTTCTATATTTATCTTATTAGATGATGTATTTTATTCATGGAAATGCTATTGTATTCATACTTATTCTTTTATGCTCATTGTACTCTCTTGAGAGAGAGAAATTAATTATAAATTTAATGAGAAGAAATGTGATGTTTACATTTGGCTTACGAGTTCCAGTGTTGGTATCAGACTCACTTGTATTTTGATGATCATTTTAGTTTTTCCTTCATTAGTTTCCATGGAAAATTAGAGTTTTGGTTGTATAATTCCTTCATGTTTTAGTCTACAAAAGTTTTAGTGCATCGCCACTTTCCTTTTTGGTATGTGTTGTTGCTGCTAAAGTTATGGCACATTGACCCTATTTGTGTATTGTTCTATGTCATTGTTGCAAAGATCCGGAGTAGGAGGAAGTTCCAGAGCACCGACGCAAGAAGGTTCATGAGAAGTTCTACCAAAGTTACAGAGCACTGTTGCCAAAGTTCTGAAGCAGTGCTGCTAAAGTTCCAGAGTAGTGTAGAAGTTCCAGAGCACTGCTGCCAAAGTTTCGAAGCAGTGCAAAATTTTTGAAGTAGTGCACAAAGTTCTGGAGCAGAGGTTCCGGTGTAGTGCAGAAGGTTTCGAAGTAGATGGTTCTAGAGTAGATGGTTTCAGAGCAGGAAGTTCTAGAGCAGAGCTTCTGTAGCTAGAAGTTTCGTAGCTGGTACTTTCGTAGCTGGGAGTTCCATAGCTGGAAGTTCTAGAGCTAGAAATTCTAAAGCAGGATTTTTTTGGAGCTATTCTATTTGCTCCTGTTTGGATTTTCTCTAGAGGATGGATTAGTCCTCTCCTTTGGGTTGTGTTCGGCCATGTTTGGCTATGTAAGTTGTCAATATATTGTATTGTAATATGTTTTTTTGTGTAAGTTATTCTTTATTTTATCAACAAAAAAAAAATCTTGTCCTCTTTTGGCTCTTAACCTTTGGAGTTGCATAGCGGGATGTTACATCTGGTATTAGAGCCCATGTTCACACATTGGGAGCTCTAGCATACTTGATCCTCCTATGTTATGATGTGTTTGGCATGTGTGGCATGAGCTTGTTATATTGTTTTCATAGTCTTGTTGATTAGTGTTTATGTCTTAGTATGGTTTTTAGATCATCCTTGTGATGATCTATTTTAATATGTTCCTTGTTTCCTTTAGGATGCCTCTAAGGGCAGAGCCAAAGGCAGAGTTAGAGGTGGAACCCATGTTGCAGCACTGGGATCCCTACTTATGGTTGAGACTTTGTTGGGTGTTGTGAGTGGTGGATGGCAACAAGTATTGTTGTTTCCTACCCCTTGTATGTCCTGTTGAGGAATTATTTTGTGTTAGGGTTAGTTAGACCCTTGAGCCTACCGAGGAGTGTATTATGATTGGTCTCCTTCTTGATGTTTGGCCATTTTGTTGTGAAAAGGGTTATGATCATTGAGTGGTCCCTGAGTTTGGTTGTAGCCTATGTGGTTGCCGTGTGCTTGATGTGTGTGTTCCAAGTGCTTGATGTCGCAAGATAGCCATAGGACCTATTAGAACTGTAAAATTTTGATAGTTTTATGAGTTGTTTCACACCTCTGAGTTTCCAAAGGAGTCCTCATCATAAGCACAAAATCCTCTCTTAACAACATCTTGCTCATATTTTTCCATGTGGTTCCAATCAATCCATCTATTCCTGAATATTTCACTATATAATTCCTATCGGCATGAGGTGATCAGGGTCTCCCTGATCCATAATGTATTTTTTCTAATATATATCTATTGTAGGTCTATAGGCAAGACTTCAGAGATGTCACATCGATTAGAATTTATATGCAGGCACCTATTAGTAGCACACATTAATTGTCTCAGTGATAGAAATTCATATCGGCAAGAGAGTCATCATCGGAATAAAGTCATAGCGAACTCATCATGTCTTACTAATCGGCTCACGAGTAAACACTTCGGCCAAACCATATGTCTTCGGTATGTGGTCTTCTCGAACATATTGTGTCTCACCAACTAGCGCACAAAATGATGTATCAATAAGACTAAGGGTTATTAGAGTAATGTCTCACCGAATGGTCTCATCAACAAAGCACAAAGGAATTCTATCAAAGGTCATCAGAATGAGGTTTTGTAGTCTTGCCGACTCATATGTCATGCCGAAGTATTGTTTCATCGGTGAGAAAATGATTGTGTCTCAACAACCATAAAGTATTAAAGGGTATATAACGGTAACACAAGGTGATCTATGAGACGTCTCCCCAACTCAGATATGTCACAGCGAAATACATAAGACTACAGGATGACTGTTGATGAGACATTGGATGTTGGTATGACTGCAGGATGTCTCGGCGAGTGTTTGGTGAATGTTAATAGAAGCCCAAATATAGTTGCTCACCGACATATGACTATGAAGCGATGTGTCTTTTCAAATACTGATGTATAAATATTCATTTTTTACTATAAGAAGACAATATAGTAGATAGGAGAGATGATAGATTAGGGAAGATACAATAGACAAAAAATGTCATACTATGAGACTATGTTGCATGTTTTAAAAATATGGAGATATTAATGAAAATCAGTTGATGTGGAAGTGTTTTTTTTGTGTCAATTGTCTGTTGTGCTTATTGAAAGTATTACTAAATTTGTCTCCATGATTGATGCTTTCTGGTTATTTAAATTGATGTAACAAGTTTATATTCAGTTTATCAATGCACATTTGCTATATTTGTGTGGTTGATTGATTGGTTCTTTCAAGTAAAGATTAAATCCTTTTAATTGATTGCATTAATCAGGGAAGTTCATCTAGATCATTAAGAAGAACTTGGTAGTCATAGTCTTGCATGTTTATACAAGTTATAAACAAAAACATATGCCAAAAAATTTGAATATTTTCTAGAAATAAGTTGCCCATTTAGATTTCATTTGACTTTGCATACCCAATAGGCGCTAGTCTCTGCAATTTTTATCATTTAGTTTCATTCATTTTTTACATCTGTTAACTGAACATATTAGGATTTAGCTTTGAATATTGCTATACAATTTATACCAAATTTAGTTTTATTTGTCCACTCGCATCTACCATTGTGGGCAAAACATTTCAAGAGAGATAAGCACATTAAGTCTGCTTCATTCATATAGGTACACCCACCTAGGTCTAGCTGCACCTAAAGAGTGGAAGGCCTAAATCTTTTCACCTTGTCTGTTACCCTAAATGTACCAAGAGATTGGCAACCTCTTGAGGCATTCCGCCTGCATTTTTGAGAGCTGACATGACCTCTTACTTTGAGTGCCTTGGTTTGGTGTTTTAGAGGATTGAGTTTCCCAACCCTATCTTGTGTTGCAGAGGAATGATGCCTCCTAGTCCTTTTCGTACCCTATAGGATTGGAGTGATTCCCTTGGTTGAGAGTCTTTCGAGGTTGAGATTGATTTCTTCCCTATATCTTGTGTTGCGGGTGGGCATGTTGGACCTTAGCTTGTTGGTGGGTTGCAAGTGACATGTGTTGCCTAAATTACCCTTGCTTGGTTTCTTTGTTTATGTTGTGGGAAGGTCTGTTTGACCTTGAGGGTACCAAGAAGTTCCATTTGTTTATATTTTCTTCCTAAGTCTTGTTGTTTTTCTTCTCCATGCAAAGTTTTTGGTGCATGTATTCTTGTGCCTTACCTCCTAGTGAAAGTGATTGCTAGATTGACCCTATGGGGTTTACAAGTTGCTTTTTGAACATTATATTGTATTGAGATTGTAAATAGGGTAATAGAAAATGAATGATCATATTGTTAGTTCATAGAGATTATTGCATGCTCTCACATGATTGATGCATTTGTGTGAAAGTGATTGTGTGATGATGAAACCATGTTTGCATTTGTTCCTATGTTAGAATTGTAAATCTATTTTTCCTTATCTCTCTCCCATTGGTTAATGAAGATGCCTTCCTTGAGTGTGTGGTATATTGAAATTCATTGTATTCTTTTATTTTATGAGAAAATGTTTATGCATTTATGAAATTTTGTTTACTAGATCAACCTTGGGTAAAGGACCTAAGCCCCCAAGTTGCATTCATAATTATGGAACATGTATGAATTTAAATAATAAATCATTCTACATTAATTAAAATTTAGAGAAAAAGGGATTAGTGAAACCATTTGCATGTTAATGATAATTGCATAATAGGTGCATCTTGTTGGTGAGGCCTATAGTCCCCAACTTTATTGTTAAGTCTTAAGAGATCATGTAGATGTTAAATTATTGTACTTGCATTCAAAATGCAAAATGGTAAATGTATATTGAAGTGATAATGTTACATACCTTCTCTTGAGTAAACTTTGTAATGATATTGCACTATGTGTGGGAAATAAATGTGGTTAACATATGCGTGTGGTAAGGTGACTTACCACTTAATAAAAGTGAATGTGAATGTGAGAGTTATTATGGCATTGTTGATTTACTCCATGTAGCACTATGATGTATTGTATGGATGTTGGGAGTACATGTTCTTGGAAAGTTGTATTGATCTTGTAAATTAGATGTGGATAATGGTTTTTATTTTGGTAAGAGGAAATTGGGAAAAATGTACTCCTTGTTATGTGAATATCCTATGTTAGTGCACATGTTGAGTGTTGTGAATACCCCATGCTTTTTTTGTGTCCCATGGGATGGTGAGACTATGTACCCATCCATGGAGGATATGTTGTGTTTGGGGTGTGGGATTAGCCATACCATTATGTGTGTTTGTATGTTTGTTACCTGATTGAGGGCCAACCCACATGTGGTTGAAATTTACATATATATTAAGAGTAACCAAAAGTTAGTTTCTTAGAATCTCTTCTTTTGGTTCTCTAGTCCCTCAATCCATGATGGTGTAGTAGCAGCCACAAAGTTCCTTGGGCAGAGTGTGCAGTGTACGCATGTTACGGCGCAGAGCAGTCTCAGCTCAACTGATCCCGAGGAAAGTACTCAATACTTCCCCTTATGATTGATTAGGGTACTTGGTCCATATGTGGTAGCCTAATCCCCAATTTTGTGTACAATAACATTGATTTGTTCATATTTCCTAGCCATCCATAGGGACATTGAACTGGCATTAGTGAGTTGACCTCATTGACATCAGAGGTGAGACTCAGGTAGCCCCATATTTTTGTACTCATATATGCACTATTTTTTCCATATCTACACATGTTCTATATGATGCCATAGATACGATGCCACACCATGCTGATGTTTTGACTTAGTGTTGGTGATGATGCCACATGCTTAGATATGTGAAGGTACACTATGAGATTGTGTTATGGTAGCCTACTTGTGTGATGAGCGTGATGGGGCCTCGTACACTTGTATAGGGACACTCATGTTTTCTCTCGACAACGGTTGGGTTAGTTGGAATATGGGTTTGTCCTAGCCATGTATACCTTTGGCTATGATGAGTACTTGTGTGTGCCCTTTCCATGAGGTATCGCTATGCGAGGTGTGTTATGCACGTGCCTACTTCCACAGAGCCATAGACACACTGCCATGTGGTGCATGACCAGTACGCGCCTTCTCTAGCTGGCGTATGACCATGCCACATTGAGACATGATGCAGGATGTGGCCGAGGTGCACATTCCATTCAGATATCCAAGTAGTGTGTGGGCCACTTAGCGATTCCATGTCATGTGACGACATGATGCGGGGTGTAGCTGAGGAGTGTACCTCATGCCATGTGTTTGGTGTGTTCACTCTGCAACACATGAGGGGCTATTGCGATAGTCAAACGTTGTTACTTCCTTCCTCATTTCGTGGCTATTTTAGTCACATAGTTATGTATTATGCCATTTCGAAGATTGTGAATCTTCTTCTGCTTCTTGATGATTTTCACTTTGATTGTGAGGATTGGAAAAATTCTATTTATCTTGTTTGTGATGGTTTAGCCACACCTTGTGATCTTATTTGCATGTAACCCTTGAGGTTACATTTTATTTACTATTGAAATTGCACACATTTGTTGCTTTATTTCTGCAATTGAATCCTTATTTGATAATTATTTATGATCTTTTGTGGCTAAACTAGTTTTCTATTGCTTGTTTTCAAATGTTGGTCTTGTGTTGTAATTTGATTCCTCATCAATAACGGGAGAGCCAAACTCGATTGAGTGTATACGATGAAGTAGAAGTAGGGATCCTTGAGGATGGGGGTATGTGAGGTTGTTACATAGCTAGGACCCACTACCCACCTATGTGTGATGACTATCTCTTGGAGGCTAACCACCTTATTCAACAAGAGATAGGTCATTGTGGTCTTGTTTGGATGGTATCACCATGTGTGTGTAGCCTAACACCATCAAACCATTGAGTGTAAGGTATGGATTATGTCACTAACTCATTTGACTACAAAATCTGATGAAGCATTCTGACGAAATATGTATAATTTGATGTATCATTAGGTTCTTGTAAAATTTGATGTGTAATTTTCAATTTTTTGTAAGTTTATCCCCAACATTCATCAAAATTTTGACGAACCTTGGTTTCATCAAAATGTCTACTATCAGTTTCATTGAAATTTCAACAAACATGAAAAATAGAAAAAAATAAAATTGTGGCTGACATAAAGAAAAGTGAGTTCGCGCTTGATTTATTGCGACAATGTTTTGCTCTACTTGAGATAGTTTGTGGAGAACTAAGGATGATTTTCTTGGGAAAAATTAGAAAAAATTCAAGAAGATATCACCAGGTTGAGGGTAGTCATTGTCTTTTTGTAGATTTCAATTGTGAAGTCATATTTGTAGTTCTAGGTTTGAAAAACATATTTTAAAGCAACATCTCATTAGATTTCATTTTTAGAGGTTTAGGGTTTTGAGAATTTCATGTCTATATTTTGTTGTGTGGAATCACCATAAGATCAAAACCAAGGCACAGATTCTTGTGACTGTAATTATGTGATCCATAACTCTATTGGTCATGTGGCATAGTTGTGCTATAACAAATACAAGATGCATTCATGTGTGACCCAATTTTAATGTGGCTATGTTGTGATAGAAATGGAGGGACTCTTATATTGTAGTTAATTGAGGTTGTCTAATGTAGGTTTCAATCATCATTGGGTGCATTCAGGTTGTCTCAAGTTTAACAGGTTAGGATGTAATTATAACATGATCGAAGAGTGATTACCTCTTGCTGCAATAAAGAGCCTATAACTCTGGTTGATATGAAAAGTGGTTGTGTTATATCAATTATGTAGTGCATTCAAGAACAACCCATGTTTAATGGGCTATTCTAGAGAGTGATCAAGATTTTCTAAACCTTATGAATGTTACTTAAAAGTGTATAGCTTAAACTACAAACCAAGTTTGTTACATACTTGAATGCAATCTACCGCAAACTATAATAATGTGATCTGCTAATAACCAATATGGAAAGTATTAAAGCAAGACACATGATATATAGGATACATTTCCCTGATCAGGTTTACATACCTTAATGATCAAACACAAGCTTCCCACACACTCTAGGATACAATCCAAGATCATACCACAACTTTGTCAAGAAAACTAATTTTTTGACCCAAGATTTAAGGTTGTTTTTTAATACCAACAGAAGCATTGGTAAGAGCATGATTAGGGTACAAACCCTAAGCCTTCATAGAAACATAAACAATAACTATAACAGATTAGTGAGGTTGCAATACCAGAAAGATTGAGACATTGTAGGTAATAACAAAATCTTGCAATCTAAATATTGTAGCCAATAACAAGCACACTATGTATCTTAGTGAAATTTGTAAATGCAATCTACAATAAGAAGAATGACAGTCACTTGAGATGTGACAGTCAAAAAGAGGCTAAGCAGTGACAAGATAATAAAGCTCAAACTTTGCATAGTAAAGTGGATATTTTAACAATGAGTTTCCTTACCCCCTTGTTGACCTTAAGGGTTTTTCAAATGCTTTTGGTAGTGTTAGATAAGGAAAATACAATTAGGGAATGACCAAATGAAGTAACAGTGGAGGTTCAATGTTTTTTCTTAGCCATTAATGTATAATGGAGGTAGTGGATTGCATGTTTGAGTAGTGTTTCGAGACTCATCAAAGATGGGAGAATAGTGAATAATACCTTGTGGACTGTGAAATAGTGTCAATAAGGTTGAAGGATCTTAAGAACTACAATACCATGAAACAATGAGTTCCTTGTAGTAAGTAGGCAGTCTATAGGGCATAGTTTGATTTTATAGAAGGATGCTCATGAAAGGAATCTTCAAGTGATAGTGAGTGAGCTATTTGAGATTGCGGTTGAGGGTGCAATACCCAGTCTTAAAGGAAGTTAGCAAAGCAGTAAATGTGCAAGAAAATCAAATCATACACAAAAAATAATTCACAATGTTATCTTGCATAATGCCTTGAGTTTGAAGACAAAAATCTCATTGTATCTTCATGATGAAAGTGGTGACCTTAATGGTCAATCACTATAAGCTATGATTTTAAAACATGCTATTGTGCTTATGGAGGCCACATTCTAAGCAAAGAAGTGAGTGGTGGTTTGGAACAATGGTAGGTATGAAGGACTTGCTTTATATGCATACTATACAGTCTAGCTTAATACAACGTTCTTAGAAGAGATTGAAGGTGGATTATGGAACTCAAGGGTTACCATGAAAAGGATTAAAGAAAAGACTGAGATCTATTTAAAAGCCATGGTCATGAAGATATTAAAGATATCACATGAAAAACCCTAGTAGCTAGAGTAATGAATACATTGCCAAAGAGGATAGTGTGTTGGGGCAGATTTAGGAGATCTCCACATTATCTAATTATAGGGAAATAGATCATTTATTTATTTATTTAATTAAAATAAATCATTCTAAACCCTATATAGGATACATTGATACTTTAAAAGCCTCTGAAAGAATTTGAGATTATGCAAATATATGTCAACTAAATACCTAGATTACAAATAGTAGCAGGAACAATGTAAGATTTGTTGAGTAGAGCAGGAATGAGATAAGTAGCAATGAATTCTATGCCTCATTTCACGCACATCTCCTCACCATTCTCTGTCATTCTTTAGGGAAACACTTCTCCATTTTGGCAGTCTATGCTTGAAAATAATGTTTTGACGAAGGTTTTAGAGTATATTTATTAAAATGAAAACTACATTCTGGTGGACTACGCTTGAAAATAAGATTTTGACAAAAGTTTTAGGGTATGTTTATTAAAGTTTTAGAGTATTTTGGTGGGCTATATTCTTTATTCCTTAAATTATTTATTCAAATAGATTGTGACTAAATAAATGACCAACTATTTAGTCATTTTTATTTGTGTGACTAAATAATTTTTAATCAACAACCAAACTAGTAATTTATATACACATTTATAGTTGAGTTGCAAAAAATGAGCAAAATTTAGTCATTTTTAGTTGTTGTGACTAAAATTTTTAGTCACCTATTCATTTATTTGCCAAATTATACTAGTGTGTGCTTCATTGTGTGATTAGGGCTCTCTCAATGTTGAGGGCCCTAGGGATAAGCTCGTCATAAGAAGTGACACATTGCATCTTTAACTAAAAGGATAAATCTATATTCAAATTAGCAATGATGATTCCGACTTGTTGCTCCTTAGGAATGGGTCACTTGCTCTTACTAGCTCGCTACCTCCATCATTGTAGGAAGTTTGTGATCAAGTTCAATATTATGATTTTAGGAGTCTTAACGGTTGGAAACCATAGTAAAATTAGAATTTAATAAGTTTTGGAATTAGCATTTTAAAGTGTTTTTTGGGGTCATTAACTTCAGACTATCTTCTATTTTGCAGGGGTAGTTTCATGCCAAATTTTTTTGGTGTAAAATATTAGAATTATTAGATTTTGTTACCTGTCTATGAATAAAAATTATTGGAGTGTGAATTTGATATTTTTTGAAGATCTAAATAGTCAAGCTTGGTAAAGAAAAATCATGTCAGATAATATTAGTCCAAAACAAAATGAAGAGACACTTGATAGATTGTGGGCTAGATTGAAAAGAAAGGGTGATGGGAAATGTTATTGTCCTTGTAATAATTGCAAGGGCTTAAAGACAAGACAAATTTTAATCACAACAGTTGAGAAACATTGTAGGAAACATGGTCACGTTGAAGGGGAAATGATTATCATCCATTGGTAAGTTGTTCATTACATGTGTTTATATTGATTGAATTTGTAAATGTTTATATCATTTTAAAATTATAAATATATATATATATAATCACTTGATCATGATCATGGTTTATTTGTGTCTATCATTATTATAAAGGTGGGGTGCCCTAGGGTAGATGATATGGATTATCACAGCCTAAAGAATGTGGTTTTGCAAGAGGGCGAACATGGAGCTGTGAATATTGAAGATGAAGTTAATGATCCTATGGAAGAAGATGATCATGCGCTAGAAAAAATAGTTGAAGATGATGGTACAAATACATTGATCCATGACACATTTAGTGGCAGAGCTGATCATGATGATCAAAATGACTTTGATGATGTTCATGATTTACCTGTACTTGAGAAGGCATACGAGCCCCTTTATGAAGGCTCCCAAACAACTCTTCTCTCTGATGTATTGTTGTTGTTGAACTTGAAGGTTATGAATGGTTTATCAAACATAGCAATCTCACGGATGTTAAGGTATGTCATATATGTCATATTTTTTCATCTATTTTATTTTAAATAAAGGATGAAATATGATTATGTTGTAGATTGATTGGTAAATTTTTGTTACCACCATAAAATATTTTACCTCACTCATACCGAGATTTATCTGCTATTATGAAAGATATCAGAATGGAGTATCAAGCAATAGATGCATGTCCCAATGATAATATTATATATCATAAACAATAGGAATTTGCAACAGAATGCCCAAAATGTCATATCAGTAGATATCAAATAGATCAACTAACAAAAAAGGTGTCTCACAAGGTTCTTTGTTATATTCCCATTATTCCACGTATGCAACAATTATTTAGGTGTGAAAGTTTAGCGCAATTTATGGATTACCATGCATGGAATAGAAGTGGAGATGACATTCTTTGAATGCCTATGGATGGTTCTGCATTTAGGGACATGGAGGAAAAATGGCCACACTTTAAAGAATAACCTTAATCTTAGGCTTTCATTGGGAGTGGACGGTGTCAATCCATTTGGAGAGATGAGATCTATTTACTTGATGTGGCCTGTTTTTGTTATCAACAATAACATTCCTCCATAAATGTCAATAAAGAGGGAGCACATAATGTTGTCAATTATTGTTCCAGGTATTTGTTTACATCAATTTTCTTTAACGTAGTAGCATCTCATTTGTCTTATTTGTTGCATAATGACATATTTTTTTCATTCAATAGTCATGTCAATTAATTTATATATATTGTAGTAAAATGGTTATAATAATTATGTAATGTTTATGTTCATTCAACTAGGTAAGTACCAAGTTAAAGATATGAATGTATATATTGAGCCTCTTATCGATGAGTTACTAAAGTTATGGAATGGTGTCACTATGTATGACGTCTCTAGACCAATAGGACAAAGACAATTTCAATTCCATGTAATGCTTGTATGGACAATTCATGATTCCCTAGGGCTAACCCATTTTTGTGGTATGTTATAACTTTTGACTGCACTTTAACAATATTTAATTTGATGAAGTAGATATCATGCATGTTTTTAAAATAATCTATTCATTATATATGATTATAAAAATTGACATATTTAATCCAATTATATATTATCTTGCAGGTTTTCAAACAAAGGGAAAATTTGCATGTCCAATTTGTGGTCCCAAGATGAAATCTCATCATTCAACAAGTTTAGGAAAGCAGGTGTTTGATGAGTCTAGGCACTTCCTCCATAGAAATCATAAATATCTAACTACTGGAAAATATATTTTCAATGGGAAAGAGGAGACTACATCAAAACCACAAAGAATGACACCTCGCCTATGGAAGTTGGAATATAATAGAATTAATTGCCAAGGTTATACATCAAATCAAATTGTTTATCTATCATATATGATATGTTTTAAATTTATATTTTTATATTGTGTTGTATTTACTCATGTTGTAATTGAAAATGATTGTCGTTGTTAATTTTTTTAACTTATATGCTTCATGAAGGTCGTCAAGGCATTAGTGGTCAGCTTCCACAGGGACTAAAAAGTTATCCCAGACAATTAGTAGGTTGCACTACTATGAGCAGCTACAAATTGTGCATTTGTTTGATACAATGTATATCGGAAAGAATATAATAGAAACGTTATGGAAAATATTGGATGGAATGAATGACAAAGAAAAAAAGTCAAAATTTGTAGTGACATTCAAAAAACCAATCATGCAATGAAAAATGTCATTCATAGCGATGGAGACCAAATTAATATAAATTAAATAGCGATGGAGACCAAATTAATATAAGTTCTCTTCCTTGGTTATTAATAGAGCAGCAAAGAAATGCTATTAAAGAAGTCATATGAAAAATTTGATTTCCCATAGGATTTGCTGCCAACATAAACAATATAATAACAAAGAAAGGTGAATTTGGGTCAGGGATGAAAATGCATGATTGGCATACCTTCATTAAGGTAATTATTTTGGTATATTATATACACTTGTATAATGCATGTACTTTTCAGTGTATTGTGTTTACTAATTTTGAAAAAATAATGAAAAGATTATTTTATAATTGTTGTAGTACGTTCTACCTCTATCTCTCCTAGACAACTTTGACAACAATGTCAAGAAAGTTATATATGATCTTGGAAAATACATGAGGTAAGTAGCAATATTTTTTCAAATCATTGTATACATCTTATAATTGTCATTTGTTTTACTTGTTATGTAATATACTATATATTTTTGTTAAATCTCGTTAATATATTTATGCCTTGAATCACTTATAGATGGTTGTCATCTAAAGAAATCCATAAAGAAGATATAAATTATTGGAAGAGAAAAATTCCTCGTCTAATGTGTGAAATGCAAAAGTGTCTACCTTTGACATTTTTCAATGCATAAGAATACTACCTCATATATCAAGTTGAGGAGATTGAACTGTGTGGACTTGTACACACAAGGTCAATGTGGATGGTTGAGAGGCACTTTAAATTTTTGAAGGCTTTGGTTAGACAAATAGCACATCCTGAGGGTTTTATGGTCGAGGGATTTATGGTATACCAAAACATGGTATACATTAGTGAATATCTTGCTAAGTTTGTAGCAAAGATCCATGTAGATCGCATTTGGGATCCCAACTCCATTAACAAATTCGAAGGAGAGTACCTAATGGGGAAAGGTAGATTGAAGAAAAATGAGGTAATTATAAGATGGTCATGGAGATTAATTGGAATACATTTTACATATGGTTTTTATGTATATTGTACTTATTTAATATTTAATATTCAATATACATCAATTATTAATTAAGTTCGTACATTGTGGTATTTAACTAATTATACGTCATTAGTGAATTTCAATTTTTTTGATACAGTTGGTTGAGAGTGGGATGCACTACATTTGTACATTGCCAACAATCTTGATTGGATGATGGTATGGATTGAACGATGTCAACAATTTTGTTGTGCATTAACATGGGAAGGTGTGGCTTCATTGGTTAAAGAAGCTCATCGTAATAGAGATTCCAATGTTACACAAAGGGAAATTGATTTAGCATATGGTTTAAAAGATAAATAAGTATGTATAAATATATTAATCACCCATATTATTTAATTATTTTCAATTATATTGATGTATATATATGTTGAGATTGTTTTCTTTGCATACATTCAGCCAAGAATAAATATGTTTATCAAATGACGATATTGTAATAATTTTTACATGTTTGACATATTGCAGGTGAAACACCATAAGGCTATGTGGTGAAATGGTCATCAATTTTGAATCAAAATTTTGGATGACATGAAGAAAACTTATGATTCTAGTATAATTGCAGTCTTTCAAGTGACTAATGTTTCATCTAGAAGCGACATACATCTAGAAGTCTCAAAAAATCGATACTATGGGATTTTGGATGATATACTTGAGTGTGACTTTAAGTCCTTCAGATTAATTCTATTTGTCATCCTATGGTACAGGCTACGATTGAATGAAAATTATCCTGAGATAACTATTATTGAACATGATAATATATTTACCATGGTTAATACAAGGTTGATCAAGCAAGCTGGAAATGAGCCCTATGTTCTTCCAAGCCAATGTGAGCAAGTATTTTACTCAGAGGTTCCAGGTAAATTGGGTTGGTCATTTTTTGTTTGAAATGATCTAAGAGGAAGGCCAATAAAGTATAATGTGGTGGAAGAAGATATCAAAGAACTAGAAGATGATGTAGATGATGATCAAGATCAACAGTTAGTTGATGATGTCCCTGACGAAGATGTCAAAGAGGAGGAACTAGATCATGATGATGTGGGAATTAATGTTTATGAAGATGATATCCATGTGGATGATGACATTATCAAAAATGATATCAATGATGATGATGATGGTATGACCAATCCTTACAATTTCGAATCTGGATTGGATGATACAGACAAAGAGTTAGATGAAGAAGAAGATCAATGACATTGAAATGTTTGAGTTATACGATTATATTATCTATTTGATAATAATTTCTTGATAGAATTATATTTGAATTATGTGGTTACATAATTAATTCATGATATTTTTAATTTTTATGCCATTACATAATTAATTTAATGATGTATTTTTTAATGTTTGAAAGGTCAAAAAATTAAAACATTTCAATAGTGATGTTAACAACCTTGAAATTAGTGTGTTTTTATGTTTCATGTGATCATAAAAGATTAAAAAGTTAGTTGTAGAGGTGTTTTTTCAGTGGTTGATGTGTAAAGGCCTTTAAAATGCATAAAGTGATCATTGTAATGGTTGTTGATGGTTGAGGATTTAAAATACAAGCTCTTGACATTCAAAAATCTGTGTTTTTCTTCAAAAAATTTGTATTTTTCCTATTATGCAGCACTGTACGGTCACATGTAGCCATATTTTGATTTGAAATCAATTCTAGGTCATGAGCATATGTGTTATCTTTGATTTGAATCTGATTTGAGGGCTTAAGGTGTTGATTTGAGTTAGAAAGCTTCATTTCTTTGCATACAACCCAGTTACCCTATTTTTCAGGGTTTTATAGTCCAAACATGATATAAAGGGGCTCTTACACTTTTTATGATTACTGTAGCTTATATAAGAGGCCCCATGGATATTTTTGTAATTTTAGAATGCATGAATAGGGCATAGGATGAGAAATAAAGAAGGTATAGTTGTTGTCCTCAATAGTTTTGTGAAGAAAAGCATGTGAAATGAGAGGTACTTTTTGGCCTGATGCTTGTTTGCTCCTTCATTTTCTATAAGAAGGATTTCAAGGCCAGAAGTATAGGTTAGAAAGTTAGATATTTTTTGGTTGAGTCTAGGTAAAGTTGCAGATAAAATTGTAAAGTTCGATGGTTTTAAGGAAAATATAATTTAGGTTTTGAGTCTTTCTGTAGTAGGTTTTGAATTCATGGGGATTTGATGTTTTATGCTTGTAGAATATGATATTTTTATTTAAATTAAAATTAATATACCACCTAAGTGGACCAAATACTTATTGATAACCATAAATATTTGATATCTCTACCTTTTATATTCAACACATATGGACTAATAGTTAAACACAAAAAATCTATTTGTTGTTATAAAAGCAACACATAATTATTTAAAATACAACTTATATTGAACAAAATAGACCAATAGTTGAACACTAAATTTTTTTGAAAATCCTTCACATTTAATGGGAAAATACATGTTATTTATTGTGCTCACCTTTTATATTTGTGATAGGACAAACTATTAATATAAATTTATCCAATTCTTGTACATTGCTACCCCAATTGTTGTACACATAAGAACAATATTTTTTCACTTTGATAACAATATTGCTCGAAGGATCTGGACCAACTGAAGAGGACTTTATAAATCTTCCTACACTTTGGGCTCTGCAAAACCTGGGAGGGTGATCCCTTAATGTGTTTACAACCTCTGCACCAATATCATAAACAACATTAACACATAACAGATAATCCCATTGAATAGCTCAACACAATTGGATAATATCAAATAAAATTGGTTGTTCACTAATAATATCAACTATGTGGAGCATGAGATAACTACAACACAATCCATAGTAGAATATAGTCATTAATTTTCAATCTGTAGCAAGCTCTAGGCAAAGACAAACAATTATTGAACTACAAAAATAAGTACAACCTAGATTAGTGCCATATATCCATTGCAGGAGTCAAATTCATAAGCATCTAAAGGTTTATGTCAGATTTAATACATAACTTATAAGATCCTTGACAATAATGCATTACAATTTCATTAGTATGAATTCTCACCCAATACTACTTATCAAATCCTTATACAAAACATATCCGCCTATAATCCCATTCAAGTATTTTAATTAATTCCTTGAATTAAAGCTAAAATAAGGATTATACACACCACAACAGTGAGATAAATGAAACAACCCTTAGTCATCTTATTCAAAATTTGGATATGCATGTACAGTGGAGAGACATGAGTTTGAATTTATCATTTCAACTCAAATGCTAGTACTATTATACAACATTAAATCCCCATGAATTCAAAACTGATTACAAAATAACTCAGAACCTAAATTGTATTTCTCTCTAAAACCATCAGACTTTACAATTTTCTCTACAACTTCACCTAGACTAGACCAAAAATTATCTAACTTGCTAACCCATACTTCTGGCCTTGAAATATTTCTTATAGAAAATGAAGGAGCAAACAAGCATTTGGCCAGAAAGTACACATGTCACTAGCCAGTTGGCACACCTGGTGATATTCCAAAAATTGCTACAACAACCATCACCTTGGAGAATATTCTTGTTCATCATGTCAGCTAAGAAAATTCGATGCAACAACAAAAACCACAAGAAACTCATGTCAAGAATTCCATCAAAGCAAAACTGGAAACCCATTGTGACCATAGCATCTGATTTACCACCTGTTAGTAGTCCATTTCTTTTACTCTTCCTCACTCAAATATTTAGTTACCCATTTCTGGTATTATTCATCAGTCAGCCAGTCAAAATTAATCACCTCATTCACTTTGGTATTATAAGATGTGTATTTTACTGCTACTTGATTTGCATCTCTTTCAAAAGCTTCCAAAAATGAGTAGGTACTAATGATTTTATCCATATAGCTCACCAACAAGTCATAATTTGACTCATCACAAATTAATTTAATTTGATCATTGATGACTTCACTTGCTTGATCCTGCCACTGCTGGAGTGACTTGATTTTCCCCTGCTCATCAATTATATCTGGTAACAATGTGTTACCCCAATCATTAAAATTCTTCACCAATTCCCTAATATTCCTACTCAAATCATCTAGTAGGGTCTGAAACCCTTGCAATTATTTAACCAACACTTGAGTAGGCTTTAATGATTGGAGCCTATTATTTGTATCAAACCTTGAAGCCTTATACATGACATCCAAATCACTGGCCCTAGGGATCCAATTTTCAGTCAATGGTATCACTACTTCTTGATCCCTATCAATATTCTTTGTTGCATCTAACAACAAAGAATATAAAGAATGTATAGATAGAAATTTACTATCAACCTTTTCATTTAAATGCCTCAAGACAGTAGTAACAATCTCCTTTTGCTTTGAAAGAGATCCCTCCTCACTTACCTTCAATGATGTATGCAATTCATCAATTCTTTGCAAGAGTTGCTTCTTTGTAGGATCAACAAAGCACTATGTTTCTTCATCAATTTGTTCTAAAGGAGGGGTGAGAGAAAGATTCTAACTAGGAGACCCTAGGGTGGAAACAATTGGAGAAGCAGGAGACACTAACCCTACTGTGGAAGGTAATGTACTGGTCCCTAGAGCACTTGATGTCTCCCCAATCTGTTTATACCTAAACCTTTCCACCTCAGTCTACAACTCAAAATTCCTTGGTTGCATCTTGTTGTATTCCTCAATCAAAAGGTTATACTTCTCTATTAGGCTCTTCTTTTCAGTCTCCTCCCTTTTAGCAGTCTTTTGGGCCAATTTGGCCACATTCACAGTCAAATTAGTGGCCTCAATGGTTGAGGTCTCTGAAGCTCTCTTTATTATTAATCCTCCTCTAAATTTTGGATTAATATATGTAACATTTGGCTTTCTTCCTTGAGGGGCCAATGCCCAAATTTCCAAAGTTTCATATTCCTCATTGAAGGCAGAATCTTGCAATGCTACCTTGACTTCTTCTTTAGAGTCTTGCAAAGGATGCTTGGACTTTAAAATAGCATTAAATGCTACAACATCTGCAATGTCCCATTCAGGCAGAATCAACACACCAGCCTGACTCACCAATCTTCTTCCCTCTTAGGAGTGATGTTCCTAAATTCCTCAATTAATTTAGCTTTTACCTCCTCATCATTATCCTGGTCTAACCTATCAGGCCTTAGTTCTCTTCTCTTCTTACATTTCTCTTTATATTTTTCAAATTTCATCCTCCATACCAATTGCAAGAATACAAGAGTTGTTACAAATGTATTGTCATCTAGAAACTCCTTACATGCTTCAATTCTTGCATCTTGTACACTTTTTCCTTTCATATCTAAATTAGAACCAATTCAGCTTGCCTAGGAGGGGAAGGCATACCAACCTACATGTCTTGATCAGTAACAATAATTTCATCCATTAGATCCTCCTATGGTTGATCAATTCTTTGTCTTTTAGGGCTTGGCCCAGATGGTGGTGATGAGGGACTGTCTTCTGGTGATGATTCTAAATCAATGATTTTAATTTTCCTAGGAACTTTGAATTTTGGACCTAGTTGTGAAGGCAACTTCATTATTTGCTTTCCTTTTTTGTCCACTTCCTCTTCATCACTGCTATCATCCTTTTTCCTCCTATAAATAGGCCACCTTTCTGTAGGCTAGTATGCTAGCCTTGTTTCAATTGGCCTAGTATCTTGTTCCTGTACACCTAGACTCAGTTCTAAATTTATCTTTTTTGTCCTAAATGTGCCCATAATTTCCTTGAAGTTCTACATTAGAAAGTCAATCTTCTTATGGTATGGATTGAACTCCAACAATGTATCATACTTCAGATCCATCTTATGCACAATATCTAATAGCTTATCATAAGCTATCCATTTCTCCTTGTTCAACTCCTCCCTATTTAGATCAAATTCATTTCTAATCAAATCCTCAGGAAAGTTGAACTCATGCAAAAAAAAATTTAGCCTTTATTCTTTGTCTGAAAAGGGTAAATAAACCCTCAGGATCATGTTTCCGGTTTGGACCACACCTCAAATAGTAATCATCAAATAATTTATCAAAATTCACCTAGCCTCCTTTTGAAAAGGAAAAATCAGACACCACTGTATAATCAGGGGAAAATGTTCCCTTACCCCTCCTTGTGAGGTTGTCCTCATGGATACAACCTATTTTCCACATAACTTCTACAAACTCAACTCTTGGTGGAACATTGTATGGCAGTATATGGGGGGTTCCTTGAAAACTGTATACTCTCAAAACAGTGCTGACTGGGTATGGGATAATGTCACCCCAATTATGCCAAACTTTAATTTTTGGCTTCCTCCCTTTTGGCCTGAGGAAATCATGCAATTGTTTGGGGATCCTGGGTACATTCACCATCAATCTAGCCCTCAATCTAGAAGCAAAGAAATTATCAAATTGCACATAACTGGTGCTTTCCTTATTGCAAGATAAATTTGTAACCTATAATTGTAGTGGAAATATTTCTCCATCAACAGATTTCCTTAATTCCATCTTTTCAGAGAAAAAGTCAGCATTCTTGAACAAGAACATATGCATTAGCATAGAATACTAGAAGAATTGAGTGTCGGTATCATTTTTTTGCAACTTTGACAACCCTTCATGTATCCTCTCAGCCAAGAAAGAAGCAAAGTCATATGCCATAGAGAAGTTAGGGTGTTGTATTTGCACCCCCATGAACATGTATGCAATATGCATCACTGCACCAAGACTGAAACCCAAAATCTGACATAATGAATAGAAAGTGGCCAAGAAATGATTTACAAAATAGTTTAATTTGAAAGGTTCCTGGTCACTAAGGCTGATAGGAAATCGTGAACCTCCTACCCTAGCCAGATGATGTGGAAGCAACTTAGCTTTAAAAAGAGACTTCAACTTTGCAGATTCCTACTTCATTTCCTCAAGATTGATAGGAACCAAGTCTTCACTCGGTTCACTCAAGTCAAAAATCTGTTGGACCTCTTCTCTATTAACGCTCAACAGAACATTTCTGTCATTATCCCTGATTACACGTGTTACAGGGTCATATCTTGCAATCACTACCCTAAGTAAGTCTGTGTCAGGGAACATGTCTGGGACCACCAGCTTTCCCAAATCATGCATCCAGCCATTTGAAAAGAGGTGAGGAAAATTCCTTTGTCCATACCCTAATCTGAACATTTCCAAGCCTGTGAGAGGAACCGTAGCATCAACAATGTTAGAGAAATTATATACTAACCCTTCCCCTAGGATTTTCCCTTGCATTAGAACCAATCCCTTCTTCCTATCATTCATTGAGTAGGGCAATTGATCTAGGAAATCATCGTATAGGTTTCTTTTTAAATAGTCAGCTTGGCTAGAATGTTGCTTTGGTGGTGGCATCTTGGACAAGCTAGGGATTTTTTACAATTTCACACTTCGAATAGCTAGGACTAACCAGAGATAGGAAATTACAAAACAAAACATTGCACATTCTCACAACTATAATTAAACTATAGCCCTAACATGTTTATCAACAAGCTCAATGACAAGCACAACAAATATTTTCCTAAATTCAAGCACAGAATGATTGGGAAGCACAAAAATTAACTCACGACTTTGTTTGCAAAAGTCCCAAATTCTAGCTGTAGAGATTCACAACTTCACTTTCGGCTCTAAAACTGCTCCGCAAAATACTTGAATGCTTTGTGATACAAATAAAATAGGAGAATTTATTTTATCTCGATCAAATCATGCCTACAAATGTCTCATCTACCATTAAAGCTCACTCGTGCATTGCATGAACGACTCCAACCTTATTTGATGTAGATTTAAATTTTAGCTATCCACATGGCGGTCGCTCGCGATATCGCAATCAGTAAAGATCCTGCGACTTTGGATAATGCGATGGTGGGAAACTGTAGATCTTGATCATTCGTGATCTTGTTCCTTCAACATAGTCGCCAACCTTATTATTAACCGTCAAGTAGCTTTTTCATCAAGATTATAACATATCCACTGATTAAAAACATGTGCACCTCAAGAACACTTTAGTAACCCACCTTTTAATGTATTAAGGCCAAATTAATTTAGCACAATATTTCCTTCATTCCTTTAGCTTCATCAGATGAGACACGTGATCTAATTCGTTCCTCGCCATCCTGCGATGATCCCACCAATCGATCGCAATATGACGGGTGAGCACCACATGTACTGGGCCCTCTCCCCTAATAAATATTTTTATTTTGTAGAGGGACAAGTTTGCATGGCCGTAGATCAATTGTTGTGTGATCTTAGTCGTTCCCTGCCATCCCACGATGACCCCACTAGTTGATTGTGATATCACAAGCGAGCGCCGCATGTCTCATCCAGTGAAGCCGAAGGAATGATAAATACTTTGATGCATCTTTAATACAATATGTCGTGGGTTACTAAATAAGTTATAAGATGCACGTGTTCTAAATCAACAGAGATGTTATAATCATGGTAGATAGGTCCTCGATGGTTAATAACAAGGCTGGCAACTATGTTGAATGAACAAGATTACTGATGGTTGAGATCTATGATTGCCAGCCATTGCATGATCAAAAGTTTCGAGTTCTTTATTGATTGCAATATCACGGATAGACGCCACATGGATCTCCTTGGAAATGAGTAGTATGGTGGTGAAATGGCTACCCAGCCTACAAAAGGGCATGGGAATCCACATGGCTTATGCCTGTTGCACTTTTGTTAACGGTTGTCAGAGTCAGTTCATGTACATTTCATTAATTAGTTGTTGTGTACTTCCTTAGTATGTTCAATATAATTTTTTTTCTTTAAAAAATTATTCTCTACTTTTTAAAACTTTTTAAAACTTGTATATTTAAACTCTTAAAAATATAGAATAAATTTCTGTTCTTTAAAAAATTAATTTTTTTTACTTTGAATTATTTTAAATATAATTAATAAAATAATTTTGAACTAATTGTTTCATATTTTGTTATATACATTTAATAAATAAAATAAAATAAAAATATCAATTTTTAAAATATGATTGATAAAATAATTCGTATAAACTAAAAAATTGATATATACATATAATAAAACAAATATAATAGGGCATGTGCAGGATCATGGTATGCCAAAAAGTGGCAATGGAGAAAAAAATACGTGTTTCTACAACTCAAAAACACAAAAATGGTGAGTTGACTTTTTGGAGCTGGGGTGACTACCGAGGCAGAGGGAAAACTTAGTTTTAGGAATCGGATATCTGATCCAAATCGGATATCCGATTCAAATCGGATATCCGATTTTGTTGAAGTATATAAAAAAACACTCATTCTGATCCAGACAAAGGGAAACTTAGTTCTGGGAATCGGATATCCGATTTTGTTGAAGTATATATATAAAAAAGGGCCCGCGACCAACACTCATTCTCATTTGTTTTCGGCTCATCGGCGGCGGGCGCACAGTGGAGAGCGAAATCCGATATCCAATTTGGAGTCCATCTCTAACAGGTAAAGTTCTTTATTTTTTATCAAATTTTCAATTAGATTTGTTTATTTTTAGTTGATTTTTTTCAAAATATTGTTTTTTGGTAGAAAAACTAGGGTTTTTTGGTAGATTTACAAAAAACCATAAAAAATTGAAGAAAAATAGTAAGAAACTACTTTTTTTTAAAATGTAATGGCATTTCCATAGCATACAGACATTGAGAGCAAATAAAATACAGAGTTCAATCCATGAATTATAGAAAATAGATTTTTGTTGGTTATATTCATATCGCTGATTACATTGCACAAAACATACTACAACTACACTGCATAAATATCAAATGGTGATAGTTGTTGATGCTACCACATTTTTCATACATGTCTACCAAAGCATTTTATCAAACAGTTCACTGCCTTGCTGCTATGGCTAAAACCCTAAAACAGGTGCTTATGAACAAGTTATGGATGCTTGGAAAAGATCTATCAAAGCATAATGGTAAGCAATAGCATAGACAAAGGCATTGAACTATTTCAAAAAATGCCTCAAAGAAATGTGGTCTCATGGTGATGGAATGCCATGACAATCCATAGCAATTTGCTTGTCATGGCATTAGTTATGGCATTCCATCACCATGAGACCACATTTTTTAATTTCAAATAGTTCACTACCTTTTCTATGCTACCACATTCTTCATACACATGTCTACCAAAGCATTTTTATCAAAGC
>VDFB02000002.1:130552174-130617359 GCA_007258455.2 Sequoia sempervirens | reverse complement strand
TATAAATCTATATGTGTATATATGTATATACATATATATGAATATATATATGTATATACATATATATTCATATATATGTATATACATATATATGAATATATATGTATATACATATATACACATATAGATTTATATATGCGTACATGCATGTACTCAAGTGATTAAAATAGATTTTGTAAAATATTATTTTAAGTTTTGATTTTAATATTAAAAAGAACTGTTGTCTTTAAATTAAAAAGAAGCATTAATTTAATTGTCTCCAAAGAATGAAAGAAGAATAAATGATAAAGGTTGAAAGTATACGTTTTTATTTCATATCATAGAGCAAAAGGAGAGGAAAACTACCTAGAATTCCTTAAGAAAGTATTGGGTAGTTTTATTGGTCAAAATTAAAATTTTAAAAAAATAATAACAATAAAAAGAGAGGAAAACTAGATAGAATTTCTTGAGGAAGTGTTGGATAGTTTTATGGTCAAAATATTACTATCGACCTTAGAAATTGCTCGATAAATGTTCCTTGAGGTTCCAATATTCTAGAGATGTGTGACATAAATTTGTCTTAAAAACAATCAACAATTTTCAATAACAATCATTCCTTTTATAGAGAGGTCTGTTCTTAAAAATGTAGAGAGTAAGTAGATAAACAGAACTACTGAAAACAAAAGAAAAGGAATGGAGAATACAAAGGATGTCAAACCTGGGGATCGACTCCATTTATTGCTGCCAAATGTAATACTGTATTGTGAAAAAGGTCATGATCGCGGCTAACCAATTCTGCTACTTTCAGTGCCTCTTTGTTTGCTAGTAGATTCTGCACTATTTGAAACCGATTATATTCCACAGCAAAATGTAGAACAGATTTATGATCTGAACTGCGGATTTCAACACAATCTGGCATTTTGTCCACAAATAGTGTTATAATATCCCAGTGGCCTTTCATGGCTGCTATATGAACTACACACCTTCCAAACTTATCCTTCCTTGTCATTAAGTGGTTATGCCAGGCACCATCATTTATTATTGCAACTACAATATCAAGATATCCTCCATGCACGGCTGCATGTAGATGGGACGTTTCACCAGTATCCATTTCACACCAACTTATAATTCCATGCAATCTGAAAACTTTATGTACTTCAACTTCAACAAATAATTTTTAAATTTACCTAAATAGTCTCGATGAAAAAGAAGATACAGAAACCGTTGGAATTCATTTTTATATGACATAGCTTTCAACAAAAGATTGACTGTTTCCACATGGCCGTACTTGGAAGATATTATCAGAGCTGTCTCTCCAAACTTATTGTATTGGTAGGCAGAACTCTTTCTGTGTCGAAGGAGAATACGGACTAGATTTGGATTACCGCATTTAGCAGCTTCGTGCAGCGGTGTATTGTAGGCAGAACTCTTTCTGTTGGACGGATATTTTTGCTATTCATTTATTTACCCTAAATCCATGCAAAGTATATTTTATTCTAAGCGTGCTTTTTTTTTAAAAAGTCAAAGACGGTCCCTCTCGAGTTTTGAATTTTATAAAAGGACCATAGCTGTCGGCAACCATGGCAAAGATTCTTTCACATCTACAGACTTGTATTCCACGCCTCATTTCCTTTCTTTAAACCTTTCGAGGCTGTAAACTATTGTAGGCAAATAATTGAATAGCACAAATATTTACATAGAGTTATTCATTGTGTAAATAAATTAAATATAATAAAACTAGCATTTGTATGAGAAGGGTGCAATGGTTATGTCGATAGAGAATTATATGTAAGTTAGCATGTTAAGGAAGTGTATTTTTTATTGTCTATATAATTTTGAAATACAACTTTGTATTCATACATTCTTGTTTGCAACATTTACAAAAAAGTTGCATTACATGTTTTCTTATAGTGAATTGAAGAAACAATTTTTAACAATTTCAATTTTGAGGATTTTGTAGTTGATGATTCCTTGTGCTTCTATGAAATGAGATTGGAAAAAAGCTTTTTGGTTGTTCAATTATTTCATTCCTACACATTGAAATAAGAAGTTAGTGGACTTATATCATAAATACATGGTTGGTCATATGCAAAAGTACATATTATAGAATATTGAAAGTTTGTGTTAAGCAAAGAAAATATAGGTGAGAGAATATATTATTGGTAACATGGGAAAATCACTCAATGTAATATATGACCACAAGCTAAGTAGTAGGTTTTAAAAAAACACCGCTGCCACTTTGGGTGATACGTGGGAGGCGATTGGGCAGCAGGTGGGTCACACCACCTATCAAAAACCCCACATGACCTTAAATTTTTTTTATATATTAAAAACTTTATCAGAGGATGCCCTTTACTATAGTTCGTAGTAAATAAACATTTTAAAACAAAGTTGTATTTAATATAAAAACTTGCGATTAAAAAAAGGCCACCCATACCATGATGTGGCAGTCTGCAGAGGAAGGTACTAGGCGATGTAGGAGATGTACAATGTCGAAAAAGACCAAGAATATGCCAAAATATTCATCGATGATACAGATCGCGGAATGATAGCGACAACGACTTGTTGTATAGTACAGATGTCATACAATATGGACAAAATAATGGCAATTTTTGCAAAAAAAACTTTGATGGCCTCGGGATAAAGTGTCTATTTTTTACATTTTGACAATTGATCTTTAGGTTTTTGGGCCTTCCAGACACAATGGCATGGTGAGATATGGCCCAAAGTGCCCTAAAATTTTAGCTACCTCTAGATCTTGCAATTGAAACCCTCAAATTGAAACCTTCATAAATCAACCAAAACATAACCAAATTTGATGAAATGAAAGGAAAACCTAACTTTCTTTGATACCTTGCATTCAACCGTGAGGTTTTGAAAACCCAAAATGCACCTAGTAAAATCTTCAAGCCAACATGAAACCCTCAAATTGAGAAGGATCTACAACACATGAGCTCTCATACCATGTAGGACTTAATTGTGACTACTCAACACCCCCAAGAATAGTTGCTAGACCAAAATATCTTCCACAAGAGAGAAAATGACAAGAATACTTGCTTGAATAATGCAATATTGAGTATTGGTTAAATATGAAAATATACATGAGAGGCCTTACTTATAAAGGAAATGTGAGACATAGGATTAGACAAGATTGTGACAAGTGTCTTAATCTTATCACATGAGACAACTAACTAATAGCAACCTAGGTTAAGATAAGATCTAGAAATGACAACTAACATTTCTAGAAGGAATCTTATAATCCTAAGTAAACTTAACATGTAAATATGTCTCCTAATATCCTAGTGAGGAAATTAACTAGGTATGAAACATTTATTCACAAAAACATTTTAAATAAAATATATATATTAAAATGTAGTGGGGTTTGTGGACCCATAGCCCTACGCAAACTATGTTATCCCATAGTGTCATGGAGGGTACCCACATGGTATCATGGATGATGATTGGCCACATGGCTATTAGGTTTTGGGTCAATATACCTTTTGGTTCCTAGTCTCAACCCTTGTTCAAGAAGGGGCTAGTAGTTCATCACCTACAAGCCTTATATTTAAAAAAAAAAAACTAAAACTATAGTAGATTTAAAAATGACATTGGGTGTGATCTTAAATTTTTTTAAGATAAAACATTAAGTCTATTTAAATAAAAATTATGAGTCTACTACTCACATGTGCTCCTATTATGTTGATCATCATTGTCATTGCTAGATTTACACCCATGTGTTTCCTACTAGCATTAGTAGGCCATGTGGATTGTATGGACACTTTAGCCCCCTTATGCCCTAATAGGGAAATTATGTTTTGAAAGCCATAACCTTCACCCATAATTTCAAATTTTTGACTCCCATTATCTTTTAGAAATATTTCTTCAAGCACCACATAGTGGTATATGTTTGGCTTGCATATTTGACTAATTTTGTTATTTTTTGGTTCCATGAAGTCAAACATTGTACTCTAAAATAGTTGTTTGGGAATAAATTTTGCAAACAAAATTGGATATTCAATTTTGAATAGGTGATGGAGATAACTTGTAGTGTACTACACAATGATGTAGGTGAATTTGCACTTGGATGTGTAGAGAGAATTCGCTACTTGTTTTATTTGTTATAGGAGCTTGAGATATAGGGTGTGATTTCATGAGAATTTGGATGGATTTGAAAGTTAAAAATTTAGGGAGTGTGTTTTTATGAGATTTATATTAAGGTGTAGTTGATTATTAGATTTGGTGATTTTTGATATACGTTTATAAGTGATTTTAGAGTTTGGACTTTGATGGTGACATGTACATAGGTTATCTCTTGATTTGAACCCTGGCATGAATTAACTTGAGCTTTGTTGAGAGTTGAACATATATATAGAAATGGTGATGATTATGGTGTCATTGATGTTCATGTTCACTTGATCTTTGACATGACATTATCATGTATGTGATTGATTGGTGGCAGTGTTGTTGAGTTTTAGGAGGTTGCTCATATTTTTTGGATGCTTGTTTAGTTCCTTGACTATGGTACTTGATTCTGGATATGCATGGAAAATTGAATTTATAAGTGATCTAATGTTTAATTCCTAATATCTATGAGTTATCTTCTTGGTTATATTGGTTTACAAGTTATTTATGTGATGATGAATTTGCATGTTTCATCGATTTTATGTCTTTCATTTATGTGGTTTTTGGAATAGTTACCCATTGGATGAAGTGGGATGACTTAGATGTCAATTGTTCGTATCCACAAGATTGATTCAATACTAATGTAAAATATTTTAGTTGGGTACGTGTTTGTTATCATTTATACATTGGTGTTGCATTGAGATGAGAGGATAGATGATGATTTGAGTTCCTAAATAGTAAGTTATGGGAACTTATTGCATGTGGTTTATCACTATTTGATGGATATCTTGGTTACATGATTTAGTGGGAGCTTTTGATAGTGACATTTTGGTGGCCATTGTATCTTCTTGGTTTGGAGATATAGGTTCTAATTTATTCTCTAGATTTGTTGGGATTACAATTGAAGAGTGTGTGTGGACCATGTGTAAGATTCATTAAGCATATGGTTATCATGGTTTAGTGAGATCTTTGGAAATTATGTGCATTCATCACTTTGAGATGGATGATCTTTTATAATGCTTGTTGGTGTCATGAATGAGATCTTTGATCCTTTTGCTAGAGTGAAATTTTTTTGACATTTTTATTTTCATTATTAGGATATGGTTTCCTTCATATGATTGGAGATGTTAACATCTTGATTATCCATGAGGAATTTTGATTTTTGGATTGAGGTGTCAAGTTTATGACTCCATGTTCTTGATAGAGGATCCTTGTTTTAGAGGATGGTTTAGGTGTTATGCCAAGGTAGATTCGTGATTGTGCATTAGATTTTTTTAATGATATAGGTGCTCACAAGAGAAAATATGTTTATTTGGCATATTATATTCTTTCAATAAGATGTTAGATCATGATGCCATGATTTTCTCCTAATTCCTAACATTTAAGTTTTGGAAACGATCTTGTTGCTTCTCTTAGTATTGAGTAGATTGGTCATTTCCTTGGGAGATGTTAGGTCTCAAAAATGAAAGTTTTGAACCTTAAGAGGGTGTCAGTATCTTTATACATCTTTGGCTAATGAACAAGGTGAATATGGTTGATCACCCCCTACTCTTTAGGCTCTACAAGACCTAAGCGGGTGTACCTAAATGATAAGGCAGATTTGAAAGTCTAAAATGGATTCTAATTTGGGAAACCTACTCACAATGGCACATAGGTGTAAAGTAGATGCAAGGTTAATGACTGGCCCCTACTGTAGATGATTTGAGAATAGAGTGTATAAGTAGGGTTCGTACAAATTTGTTCTAAACTCAACAAGTTCCTAAATCTATTGGGTGAATGGAGTCTAAAGGTGGATGATGGTGATGGAGGTAGATATGCAAGATGGGCAGATCTACTCCTTAGCTTAACTCTAACTATTGGTCACTTTTAGATGTTTGCACCTTGTACAAATGTGTAGATTAGTTGGTAACTATACTCTTCTTTATAAATCCCAGTGTTATCCTCCTTAACTACTATGACATCATGAAAGGATTTTTAATTTTTAGGTTTATGGAAACCAATCAAAATAACCACTTCAAAAGGATTTTAATCCCAGGAAATGGAACCAATTAAAATGAATTACTTGAAAATATTTTAATTCACCCTTAACCAGAACCCAATCAAAACAATCAAACAACAACAAAAAATGTATCCTAAAAAATTATATAAATTTGAATAAATTAATAGAACCACTTTGGAGACAACACAACAACACATAAGAATGAATATCAACACAACATTTCAACACTGGAAGTAAATCACCAATTATAAGCAGTCTTCTCCATTATATTGCTTCAAAAGATGTACACTAATAACAAAAGTCTTTGAAATATGCAATTGGATGGATGAAATATGCAACCTATCTACTACTAGTGACAATGACAATGATTATTATGATCTTAAAATTGGGTCTTGGTTTCCCTTTTTTTATAGGAAGCAACAAGCTATAGACCCATTACGAAAAGGTGTGACATTTGATAACTAGAAACTTGATTTAACATAAAAATAAAACTTAATAGTTTGCAGGTGGATGCACCACTATCCGTTAGTCTTCCAACAAATGCCTATGATCACCAAAGACCTGTTCAAGGCTCATGCTCCATGATAATACAACTATAGATGCCAAAATTCCATACCCTACTACTTTTTACTTGGCTTGTGTGATGAATATGTTAATCCTCGATACATGTTCGATATATCCTATCTTTGCATAAGTATTTGCATTATTTATGTTATCCTTCATCACATATTTGAGCTCAAAGATTCTTCCTAGTTGCATATGTATCTTCTTGATCACCTTATCTTCATCATTAATGTCATCAACAACAATTGGTAGATATTAGGCTATCTCATCCTTCCATACATTTTGATCCTTTAAATCTATTTCCTCGAAGAACTTCAATAGAGCCATACTTAGTGACCAACTGAAGTCACTCAGTTCTTGTGTCAGGATGTTAAGGAAGCTGATATGTGCATTCATAAGCTCTTGATATTCTTGAAGCACACTTTTATCGTCACTTTTCTTTTCCTTTATGTGTAGTTCTACCTCCTTCATTCTATCACTCAACCTATTATGTTCCAAAAAAGCTACATATGTTTTGTCATGGATGACCCAAAAAATTTCACCGAGCCTAAACATATCACCAAATCTCTTATAGAGTAGTTTTGATGCCATTTCAAATGTGGTGATTTATAGTTTTTTCTTCAATTCCTCTTTTCCTTTCTAGACCTTTTCAAATTTATGCTTCCAATATTTAGTCTCAAACATTGCTTCGAGTACCTTTCTTTCATGTTCAATCAATGGTGAGTAAATCCCTAAGGAGGAAGGAAATATATCTCTATAATCGTTCACATCTTGTTTCAACCTCTCATTCTCCTCCATCAGCCCTTTATTATCTCTGACTAATTTTTGAATTTGATCCTTGGTAAACTTAACCACATTTACATTTAGATCAATGGTCTCCATAGGGTATGTATCCCCTACTCTCTGTACCAGAAGGTGTCCAAAAATATGATCATGATCATTGATAAGAGAAGGCTTCTTTCTTGGTGGATAAAGTGCCCAAATCTATAAAGTAGTATTATCAGGATTATACCCTGATTCAATACATATCTTATCACTAGCCTCATATGTCAATTACAAGGATTCATTTTCTCTTTTAAAAAATTTGTCAAACACAATGGCTGAGCTAATGTCCCACCTCGAAAGAAGAATGACCTTGGCTTCTTGTAATGGTGCTCTTCCTCTTTTAGGAGTCATAATATTCATCTCTTCATTAGCCTCATGTTGGAAATCCTTCAAGGAATTTTCTTCTTTCTTAGGGTTGATTTCTTTTAGCATTTCTCTTATTATTCTTCCTTTATACTCATAAATGAAAGACTTAAACTTAGAGGTTTGAACAAATGTATCATCTGCAATGAATTCTTTGCTAGCACGATGTCTCACATCATCAGACAACTCATTAGAAGCTTCAAATGTGATCACATTCCTCTCTGGTGGCACTTCATAGTGGGGAACAATAGGAATGATGATCTATGTGACTTCCTTCTCCTCCTCAATGTCATCTTCGATTATAATATGAGTATCAACTAACAAGCTCACCTCTGGAGTAGGCTGTGGTGAAAAATGACTTAAAGGTGCTACATTCTCAGCTTGTCTCCTAAAACCAATATCTTGTCTCCTTTCAAAAGCTACAAGGGGTACATCTTTTATCAATTCTTCTTCATGTAGAAATAATTGCTCAATCCTTTCTATAGGATATTTTATTTCATGAAAAGCTTCTACAAATGATGGATTATTGTTTCTTCTCCAAGCCTTGACCATAAAAATTATATTGTAAGCAACCTTCATCATCATTACTTGATTCTCATCACAATTCCTAATGACATCATCAACATAGAAATCATGTTCATATCCCTTTATTCTTTTTGAAATCTTGGCATCATAAATAAAATGTTCAAGGTTAAATTTTTCCCTCTTATTCCCCAATGACAAGCCATAATAATATATTTTGTTTCCAACTGATTCATATCCTGCATCAATGATGATGGTGAATTCATTGAAGCATAAAGTAGAAGGCATAAAATTTTGTCTTCCATATCTTTTTAGGTGCATGAAGGTCGAGTAACCTAATTGCCTTACAATCTCAAGGTACACACAACTCTGTCTGGCACAATTTTAGGTAGTAAATGTGGAGTTGCCTAGAATCCATATACTCTGATCATGGTACAATCCTCAAATGCATACCAATCCCCCCAATTGTGGCTTAACTTTCCTTCAGGGATTTTCTCTTTTGGCCTAAAGAATCTTTGTATCTTCAGGGACAGATTGTAATCACATATGTGGCCAAGTAACTTATACAAAGGTTTGACAAAATACTCTTCAAAATATAAATAGTGGGATCTCCTGCACCTATTGTCCCATATGGATGTAAACATCTACACTGGTCTATAATTCTCATCATTATCCAAATCCTTGATTCTCAACTCCTCTCCCCATATCCCCATTGCTTTCCCTTCATATAATATCATATGCATAAGTAGTGAATAATGCTTGAAGTTCATGGAATCACTATTGTTCTTAATGGCAGCAAGATAAGTATTAATGACCTTAGATAAATATTCACATAATCATAGGGCCTGACATCTTGGATTTGGATATCTACAACCAAAGCCATGGGATCTATGGTAATTTTGGCAGGGGCATCAATTCCTAGTACTTGGCTAGCTGAATAGTAGGTGTACTGGTAATATTCTTCAAATGAATCTACAAAAAGTGGGGGCCTTTCTTTCCTAGGGAACATTCTTAGTTGATTTCCTAGACCCTTGGGTCTATATAGAGGTAACTTCCATCTCTTATAACTCGCATCCAGGGTTTTATATTCTTCCAACAGATCTCTTATCCATAATTTTTTCTTTAGGGATGTGTCTAATTGAACGACCATGCAAATATGATTAATCCCATGTTATAATTGTTAGTGATCCAAATATGCAAACCTAATCCCAAGCTATGAAAGAAATTAGTAGGTTTGGATGTAACATGGGACTTCTTTTAGGTTCTGGGTGTCCTATTTGAAAGAAGACCTCCAGATTATGGGTTGGCTCCCCTTTTGATACCACCTAACTACTAATTTCTGAGGTAAAGGATAAGAAATGCATAAAATATGAACATAAACTGAAAATATCTAAGGTGATACACCAAAACCAACTAGGACAGGTGATAACAACCTATCACATTCAAATCAATATCATAAAAATCTATTTACACAACTCATTTTTATATGCATTTCACATAAATAATTTATAAGGAGGTTTTTGAATAGGGATTTTAGAAGGAAAAAAAAGGTCTCACAACTAACAACACTATTGAATAACACAACTTATAACCTGTTAACGTGCATTTTCTGTTAAATAGATGCCTTAGAAATATGAGACAAGTTTGTAAGGAAAGATGAATTTCATAAAAAAAATTGATCAATCACTAACAGCATACCATGAAACATGAAATGAGAAGGTAAAATGTTCTATTATATTTATTAAAAGTTACACACTGTATAATAGTCCATCTGAGTTATAATACTGCTCCATGCTAAAAAATAACTCCAAAAAAACCAAAGCTATCACTTTATTGGAAAGAAAGAACTAACTCCAAAATGCCAAAATGAAGATACTTAAGAAAAACCCATCAAATCCACTCACACATATCCATCTAGAAGGTTCTAGTTGGATATACCAATGAGGCCAAAAAAGAACATTCTAAAATCACTCCAAAGAGTCCTCCAAATAGTCCAAGGTCAAGCCAAGACCATAGTCATGCCAAAAGTGTTACAAAACAACCTCCAAAATAGCACATGTTTCTCCAAAATAGTCAAATGCACCACTCACACACTCTCCTCATATCTGCAATTCATCATTTTGTCTCCCAGCCTCAACCCATCCAATATGTGTGTTTTGAAAACACAAGGCACTAATTTGCATTAAAACAAGATAATTTTTTTAAGTTATTTATAATCCATCACTTAAACAAATCACTTTACATTTCAAAGACCAATTCAAAAGGCCCCACCATGAATATTAAATTACATTATGTTTGTATGTGAATAATATCAAAGTGATTAGAAAATCACTTAAATAATGTGTTTATACTTTGAAACAAAATGCAAAAATATAATGCAATATCAAAATGCTTCCAAAAGAACTAAAAAAAGTCAAAAACCTCCCAAGGCACTTGATCATTTTCACTTACCTCATTCTGCATTCCAAGGCCACACATTTGGTCAACATCTTCGATTTTCCAAGGAAAAATAAAGGCTAAAATTTTGTCCTATGTGGCTTCAGGCACTCAACACCTCGCCGAAGGAACATTCACAAAGTCTTGAAAACATCATATAACCTTACTTATTTCAAAGGTCAAAGGCATAACATGCACTTGGCACATTTCACATGTTTGATTTTGAAGGACTTAGCAATTTTTTGACAAGGCATCAATTTTTCAAAAGGCACAAGGAAAAACTTTGCCTAAGTAAAAAACCCACCATTCGGCCCCCACTATACAATTAAATGTGTTTTCATTTTTTTAAAAATGGAAAAATTCTCATCAGCCACCAAAGATAGGGTTTTAACCCTAAGCAACAAAAGATGGAAAAAATGTGAAAAAAGCATGATTTTTTACCTTTGAGCATTCCAGAAGAGACATGCTGCCACCATAGGGTTTGAAGCTTGCTCAAAAAATGGTGATTTTGACTGATTTTATGGGCCACTCTTTGATGAAAATCATAGAAAAATGATAGGTAAAAGATTTTTTGCAACAAAATATGTGCTTTTTCACCTTTTTGGAGGCCATCTCATGCATTTTGGGTCATGGCCTATAGCATTTTCTAATCATCTTGTTGTGCTTTATGTCTTCTATGGTTTTCGTTTTCCTTAGCTGCCATTGTTGAGGCTCTATGAAGCTCAAATGAAGGCTTCTTAAGTGACAAAACTTGCACAATCAATAAAAATGAGTGATTCTCTGCTCAAGTAAGCTCCACTCAGACTCATTCTTTTTTAGATTTTGAGAAAAAGAGCTCTTTTCGAGCCTCTATTCTTGAAGAATAAAGAAAAGAATGTTAATTTTCTTTTACATGTTTTAGATTTAAGAAAGAAAACCCAATATTTTCATTGTTTTTGAAGAGATTCTTTTCCTTTGGCCGCAACCATAAGAATGCAAAAAAGGTTTCACGTATTTGTTATTTGCTTCAAAATTCTCATGATAACTTGGAAAACATTTTTGTATTTGCAATTTTTGGTAAACCCTAGATGGGTTTTCTTCATATTGTAGCAAGCATATAATTTCTCCATGAACATATGAATTGGGTTTTGTATATACATTTCTTTCTTTGAATATCTTTATGAAAGCTCTCTTTTAATATTCTATATTTGCAATTTAATTGAAAAAACCCCAAGTGGGTCTCTGTTATTGAAGAAACTTGTGATTTCTATAAAAAACCCCAAGTGGGTTTTTGTGTTTTTGAAGAAAATAACTTAGATTTGGGACACAACTGTAATTGCAATTTTTTGTGTAAAAACCCCAAGTAGGTTTCTAAAGTATCTCCATTTTTCCTATGTTTGAATGGTGAAAACCCCAAGTGGGTTTTTTCTTCATGGCTAGAGGAATCAAGGTCCTCTATCTTATTAGTAAATCTTTCTGTGATCCCATTCTTGATGCACACATTTCACTCTTGACAGTTGAAAACCAATGTATCTTGTGGCTGGCATCTATTGATTTTGCTAGGGCTCTCATTGTTGTGTGACAACCTTGTTATGGATGGGATATTCTTTATGTCCATGATATTTATGATACTTCTCTATATTGTCTTCAAAATCATTACCTTTTCTTGTCTATGAGTAGCATCATGTAGTAGACTTGTAGCCTTCATAATTCACCAATATCACCACAATATTATACCAAGTTGTCCACTGTCATAATTTTTTGTCTCACCCATTCATGAATCTTGCTTCAAGTGAAGATTGATTGTCCTTTCATCATTGTGTGTGAATTTTTGGGCCTATGGTCACTAATTTGAAGACTTTATGTAGAGTTTCCTTTTCTTATAAAGACCATGATTCTCTTGATTCAAATCGTGTCCTTTTCATGCTTTTGAACACTACACTTGATAATGAATTTCATGTCTCCCTTAGCTTTTGGTTGTGATTGCAAGTCCATACTGACCTCTACCACATTTATCTTACTGTTTTCTAACACCATTACTCTTTGATAGTGAAAACCTTTAAAACAACTCACTTTGATAGTCCAAGACTATCACTCTCAGCAAAGATCAATGTACTATTGTTCTTTCAATTGACTGATATGTTGAGACTAAAAATAGATCTTGTGCGTGTTTCTCTTCATCATGGTTTGAGTGTTCAATAGATTATACTCATGCATCCAAAGAGTTTCCCATGTATTGAAACCACTATGTATTTAATGTAGATGCACACATTTATCTTTACAGGCACATAATAGACTAAAAGTATTCACCTTTATCTTGATGTGATAGTGCATAAGCATTGCTTCACTACTGTATTTGACTACAAATTCCAATGAATGTTTGGTGACATATTGACAAAATATTGTCAACTTACCGATGCAACATTGATTTAAATTTAATTGCTGAAATTTATCACTTTAATGACCAATTTTTATATGTCGAAACCATGACCCAACATTGTCGGTTAGCGCCATAGAAAATGTTGGCAGTGTCTGTTGCAACATCAATGTAACTTTGTCCATCTATCGACGCAAAAAATCACAAAATGTTACAAAATGCCCAGTTGAAATCATAAAAAAAAAACCAACCATTCATCCATTGTCCAACAAGGTGGAACAAACCATCATTTCCATTACGACAAAAACTATGTTGCATGTACAACAACCTCGTCACAAATTTTTAGGGTTCGTTAGGCTATGTTCATTGAAATTGTGACAAAACCCTACAGTTTTTTAAAAAAAATTATTCGTTAAACATCTTCCAATTTCCCCGACACTATAAGTCTCCCCAATGTTTATTCCTTTGATTTTGAGTGTGTCGCCAAGACTCTTGTTGTTTGAACTTCCATTAGTGCGACAGGAAGAAATTTCAAACTCATTATGAGAGTATTTGTCTCGCTGAGGAAATTTCTTTGTGCTTTGTTAGTGAGATAAGATGGGTATCTCACCGATGGTATTTCATCGATGAGACATGTATGATCAGACTAACTTATGGATCTCATTCTGAGAGTATTTTTCTTTCTGGGGAACTTCTTCATTGGTGATACCATGGGTTGTATATTCACGATATGTATCCTCTTATGAAATTTGATCAGTGTGACAGTCTTGACCTCTCGCTGATATGCCCAAACCACTTGCATTGGAATATAGTAACTTATGGATTGGAGAGACCTGCACCCACTCATATTGATATGGATTATTTATCAAATACTTTTTCTTAGAGGGATTTTAAGGTACCAAAAGGTCAAAATTGATGGAATCACTGGTAATTATATCTCTTCAATTTGAAATATGTGAACAATGGGTCTTGGATACATATAGTGATTGAATAGCTTATAAGAACAATGGTAGAAGACCCAACAATGAAGACTTGGGAAAAAAACTACCATAGAAATTTCTAGATACGTCTCACATGACCTGCAATAATGCAAGTCCCAAAGCATATGGGCATAGTGTTGAAAACCCACACATGGAAACTATAGCAAGTCCACTAAAGAGTAGATTTCTAAGTATAGCAACAAATATATGAATATGTTATAATCAAATTTGAAAGGGGAGTTTATGCAGATTTGAAAGCGGAGTATATACAATTTTGAAAAGGAATATATGTAGATTTGAGAAGGAAAATATATGTAGATGATTGCATCAAATTTGTGAAAAGTGTATCATCTACAAGAAGATCTTTATGAAGGAAAATCAATTGATCATCATTCATTGAAGAAATTAATTTGGAGGTTGGTGCTTCCTAAGAGAAGAGATTGGTGTTTCTTGCTAAGTTGTGCTTAGCAGTGGGGATTGGTGCAAATTATGATGCTCATAAGTAGTATGGTCATACCTCAGTCCCAACTTTTAGCTGAAGATTTGTTTTTGCTACAGCTCCAACATGTACTCTTCCTATTGTTTCTCTTGTGAAAGATTTGCTACCTCCCTACATATTTAAAATCAAAAGCCATATAATATGATGAGTATGTTGTCATAACATGCCAATAGTATAGTTGAATAGATCATTAAGTTTAAATTTGAAATTAAAAGTCATTTCACATGATGAGTACAAATTACTTGTAAAATGGACCTATTTTATGATACCTAAACTGATTAACAAACATTGTATTTGAAGTCATATGTAGCATCAACATGGGAAGGCCTATATGCTAATTCCATTTCACTATAATCCTATCATAATTGGTAGAATACAAATCTCATGAGAATGGATTTTATCCCTCAATCACTAAAATACTACAAATGCCAATCATTAACATAATTATATTGACTTACTCTTATTCTCCAACATAATGTAATGACTACACAACCTAGCACTATCGGTAACATATGAGATGTGTTAAAAAGTAAAATAAGTACAAAGGGTAACATATTGAAGCAAAGAGAACTAATCAAAATCACATAAGCTTAAAAGTGCAACATAATGAAATATTGAAAAGTGCATTACCTTATTGAGTTTCTCTTTGTTTCAAAAATAATTTAATATTCTCTACTTAACAAGGCCAACCACATGATAGTCAAAGCTCATTTGGCCCCTCCCCCCCCTCACATCACTCTCAATTCCCCATACCCTATCATATAAAATTAATCATTCATTCATCCATTAATAACATATAACAGTCATTCATTCATCCACTAATAACATATAACATTCATTCATTAACATATTCAAATTCATTTATTAACATATAACATTTATTCTTTTAGTTTTTACATATTATAAAAAATATGGTTGTCATAATATGATTACAATAACTTTTTTTTTTGTAGCTAAAAAAAGAAGTGGAGTATCATTTTCTAAATCATTTGTCCCCCCTTCTATTGTTCTGCCCTCTGCTCGTAATCTTAATGTATGCCTAGTCGTGTACTCATGACATGAAGGCCACTGCAAGGGGGGGTCTACTACAATAACAAAGAAATGTTAAATTGATATGTTTTATTATTATTGTTACAAATATTTAATTAATTAAAAGAACATTAGCGTGGTGCTCTTTACCTGATGGGGCCATATCGTGTTCCTGATCTTGTCTTATAGCCTCATGCTCAACATGTTGAACACCCTCTAAATCCTCTGGAGTTGAAACATGAAAGGTTACATCAATTAATCCACCAATTGCAATTAAATATGTTTAAAATAATATTAGAGTGGCCCTCTTTACCTGATGGGGCCACATCATGTTCCTAATCTTGTCTAGCGTAATCATGCTCAACATGTTGATTACACTCTACATGATCTAAAGTTGAAACATTAAAGGTTACATTAATTAATACAACAATTTCAATTAAAGATGTTTAATTGTATTAATCCATACTACATTTTGTATAGCACATGAATACATCTAGTATCAGGATGCACACCATGACCTTCATCTGTAGGTTGTGCTCCACCCTCACCAGGCTACATTCCAATGTCATGTGTAGTATTATCATTTCTTTCCTATTTAAAACAAATAGGAGCATAATTACTCTATGGTGGAAATCAATATTGAATAGATTGCACAAGTATCAATTTTAAATAAACTTCATTGCGTTTATTTACCTATGTGTCAGATGCAGTGGAAGCTTATGTTTTCCCAGTCAAGAGTCTTAAGCGTTCAACCACAACTCCATAGCCTTGGTGGAAGGAAATCTTCAAGTCCTCTTATGTGGGCACTTTGTTGAATTCAGAGCCCTGCATTTTTGCATAAGATCATGAATTTTGCTTCTATGGTGTGATAAAACAAAAATTGTTTGCAATTTATTGTTTTGATGCAATATTTCATTTATTGATACTTACAATTCATGTGGCTAATTTCATATAACCACCAGAACCAAGTTTGTGTTGCCCATGTTTTTGTAGTCTTGCCTTTGTTTCCTTTGATGTGTCGGGAAACCTATGAAAAGTTTGAAATACATTAGATTATGTAAAAGGAAAGAGTAATTAGTATATAATTACATTGTTGATAGTATTGCATAACTTCCTTGGCTTCATGGTTTCTTTCCTTTTTTCTTTTCAGCCTTCTCCTTTCCATCCGACACTAGGTCCTTCCACTCCCTCTCTGAAATCATGGGGGGATGCTTGTATTTTTTGTTCTTGTCTAAATGTGACCTATATTGGTCCCTCACATACTTTAGATAGGTACCAACTTTTTTACAGACCTTGGTTCGATTGAATGTGTTATTACCAAACAACACAACTAAACGGTTAATGAGCTCATCTTTTAAATCTTGATTTTGGGCATTCTACCTTGTATGTATGGTGGGCCTGAAGATCTCCAATTTAATATCATTTAGATGTTTATAAAAAATATCATTTCCTAGAAAATGATCATGGGATCATTAGTCTAAAAGTAGTGATCAATAAGTAAACTTCAATTGGATTACATATAATAATAATTAAATTTTTTTAAAGTATCTGGGACCTTCTCTATCTTTATGGGAACAAAATTCTTGGTCACCACAAATGTGACCAGCAATGTTCTCATACTAGTAATATGGGAATATCTAATAAATGCTGCTAAAACATGACCAGTACTAGTGGCCTCTACATCCCTAGGTACATGTCTTGACACATGTTTTGGCATGTGTTCGCTACCATAGGGTGCACTACCTGATGCTTGCATGCTATGTGTTGTAGACATTTTAGTTGACAATATAGGAACAAATGATGGGGTCAGATGATGTGATGTATGCACAGGAAGATCAAGATCGACACTTGTACCAACCCCTACTCCCTGGGCAGCACCTGCAGTACCCTAATCATGGCTAGCAACATCATGAGGACGTAAAAAATATTGTAAAAACAACACATATTTTAGTTCATGACATAAAAGAGTACAAAATATAAAACCATGAATGAAATTACGTTATAATTAAAGATTCCATGACAACTTACTTGAGGGTTTTGTGCTCTCTTAGTCAATATTTTAACCCTTTCACTTATCTCATCTATTTGAGGCACTATGAATAACAACTGAAGGATTTCTTCATTGCATTTTTTTTGGGTCTTCCTTATCATATCTAGAGGGTTTGCAAAATATGTGATTGTACCTCCCTATGGATGCTCTCCCCTACTGCTAGTGCCTTTTCCTGATCATCCGACTATGACAAGAATATTAAAAACATTATCGAAATTAACCCAATAAACTTATGAAAAAAACATAATAATATTTTTTATTCCTTGTATCTAATTTGTACAATTACAATGAGGTAAACCTATCAGGTAGAAGTTCCTGAAGATGCATCACAATCTATTCTCTGGACCGAAGCCTTCCCCTAACTATGATCAATGTCTCGCTATGAAAAAAATTAAATATAAAAAAACATTACCAAAATGAAACCAATAGACTTACGAAAAAAACATAATAATAAAATGGTATATTGGAGTCATTAATTGGAGGTTGGGTAAAATGGTATATAGTACATACCACCCCCATAGTAACTATGTTTGTATCTCTGTGATTCAAATTGTAATCGATTAGAAAGTATTCCCCTACAGTTATTGATTTTATTGCACATACGAATACATGGTTTCCCTCATGCGCCTCAAATATACAATTGGGTTGCTTGATTGTTGACCTAGGTTGTGTATTGTTGATAAACCCTACAATATTCCTTGATGCTTTTGGCCTTCCATCAATGTACATAGCCACTCCTTTATTTTTATCCTTATCTTTTAGTTGTATATAACTTGTTGATAGTGCATACCTACACATACTTCATGTATATTGAACCGGCTGCATCCAATCTTTGTAACTATAATAGGGTCCTAATGGAACTTCAAATTTTTTATCCTTATGTTCCACTTAGGCCCTAACTTATTGCACTGGTATCTCATGGTGTTGGACATTTCTTAGGGTTGGTGTTTTAGCTTTTCCTACATGTTAAACCCTTGTGTTTATTTTACGCCTTGGTTGGGATCTATTTCACTGTTACCTTTTTGAGGGTTTTTAAAACATCTTATGTCCTATCGTTCCATCTAGGCTAGGTCCCTTTGGTCTCAAATATTTTATTTCCTCCGTAGGGTTTTATTTTCCTAAGTCCTGGTTGGCCCCGTGTTTCATCATTTAAAAATAACTTATGTCATTGTTTATTGTTGGCCTGGTGATGTCCGCTTATCCTTTTAATAAATATTTTATTTTTCTAAGGGATCAAATTCGTGCTACCATTGATCAAATACCATTTGATCTCAATCGTTCCCTGCCATCCCGCGATGACCCATCACACTACTTTGGTTTATCACAATATCACGGGTGAGCATCATGTGTCCCATCCAATGAGACCGATGGGAATAGGTTTGGTTGATTCGTTGATCAATTATCATCATATATCAACAGTTTCCCACCATCGCGTGATCGGGAGATGCAAGGTTGTTATTAATTGTGATATCACGGGCAGGCACCACATGTCCTTTTTGGTGTGGCTAAAGGAGATAAGTTTGTCTGCCGTCAATCAATTATTGTTAGATATCAATGGTGTCCTGCCATCGCATGATCCACAATTGCAAGGTTTTTACTGATCGCATATCATGGGGGGGCACCACGTGTCTCATTTGATGAAGCCGAAAGAATAAAGGAAATATATTAAAAGGCGGGTTACTAAAGTTCTTTAAGGTGCACGTGTTTTAAATTAATGGATCTATTATAATATTGGTGGGAAAGCTACTCAATGGATATTGATAAGGCTGGCGACTGTGTCGATGGAATGAGATCACAGATGTTCAAGATCTACGGTTCCCTGCCATCACATGATCAGAAGTTGTAGGGTCTTTACTGATTGCAATATTGTGGGCAATCACCATGTGGACTTCCTTCATAGTGTATGGTATGTTGGGCCCCTTATTGCCACGTTGGCGATTATGTCAGCTTCTTTTGAAGACGATCGTTTGATGATTTGATCTAACTGAAGGATCAAAAACTACTAAATATTTGACTAAGGAAGAATAAAAGAATGGACTAGCAAGTGGTAAATTAGATGTTGTGGTTACAACAGTTTCCAATTTTGTTTTGATGGCAGTCTCGACGCGGTTTTCTTGTGGGCTTTTGTTGATTGTGTCAACTTTCCTCAATTGACATGATGAACAAGAATATTCTCTAGGGTGATGGCTATTGTAACAAATGTTTGGAATATCACCAAGTGCTTCAAGTGGCTGGTGACATGTATACTTTCTAGCTCGATGCTTGTTTTCTCCTTCATTCTCTATAAGAAGAATTTCAAGGCCAGAAGTACAAGTTAACAAGTTAGACAATTTTTGGTCGAGTCTAGGTGAAGTTGCAGAGAAAATTGTAAAGTCTGATGGTTTTATAGAGAAATGCAATTTAAGTTCTAGGTTATTCTATAATAGGTTTTGAATTCATCAGGATTTAATGTTGTATAACAGTACTAGCATTTGAGTTGAAATGACAAATTCAAACTCATGTCTCTCCACTGTACATGCATATCTAAATCTTGAATAAGATGACTAAGGGTTGTTTCATTCATCTCACTATTGTGGTGTGTATGATCCTTATTTGAGCTCTAATTCAAGGAATTAATTAAAATGATTGAATGGGATTATAGGCGGATATGTTCTATATAAGGATTTGATAAGTAGTATTGGGTTAGAATGCATACTAATGAAATTGTAATGCAATATTGTCATGGATCTTATATGTTATGTATTAAATCTATCATAAACCTTTAGATACTTATGAATTTGACTCCTGCAATGGATATATGGCACTGATCTAAGCTGTACTTGTTCATATAATTTAGTATTTGTTTGTCTTTGCCTCGAGCTTGCTACAAATTGCAAATCAATGACTATCTTATACTATGGATTGTGTTTAGTTATCTCATGCTCCAAGTAGTTGATATTATCAATGTACAACCAATTCTATTCGATATTATCCTATCATGTTGAGCTATTAAGTGAGATTATATGTTATATGTTAATGTTGTTTATGATATTGGTGTAGAGGTTGTTAAAAAATTAAGGGATCACCCTCCCGGGTCTTGCAGAGCCCGAAGTGTAGGAGGATTTTTAAAGTCCTCATCAATTGGTCCAGGTCCTTCAAGCTTCCCTTGATTGGAATTGGAAATTCCATAGGTAGATTAGAAGACCAACCTGGTTACAGTGTAAAAACAAACCAAAAAAATGCCAACTCTATTGGGGAGCTAATTTTAATATTTCTTGTTAGTGTGTCGGTTGTCCATTTTGCATAAATTTTTCATACTAGTGTTTCTGTGATTTGAAGGTTGAGCCTATAATTCTATGTTAGGTTTTTCCACTTCTTCTATTTTCATAAGTGTTAAGAGTTATGTTGTAAGCACTTTTCTGTGTTGTCAGTATGAGGTTCCAAATTTTTTTATATTCTACCACGTGTTTCTAGGTATTTGGTAGTCCCAAGCTAATTGGGTGGTGACTCTGAAGTCTCTGCACCAGTGTACATTTTATTTTGAAAGGTTTATTATAAGTGGAAAGAACTTTTGGACCGGTACAAAGAATGAACACCAGGTCATTCATGAAGAATCATCTAGAACAGAAATTGGAAGTTGAACTTCCAAAAATGAAGGACTATATAAAGAAAAGACCAGAATCTAGTAATGTTACTCCCACATCACAAAACCCTATACACCAAGGTACAAGTCATCCTTTACACCCTATTCCTGAAAATCTTGAAGAGGTGTCTAGAAATTTAGATTCAGATAATTGTGGATTTTTTGATTCATTATTTAATACACTAGTTCAAAAAGATGTGACATGTCAAAATAAAGGGCTTGTTAGTGTCAAATATGTTGAAAAAAGAAGAGGCGGGAGTAGAATTCAAAGCCATCACATAGAATGCACTAATGATGTGCCTCCTCCTCCTGCTAAAAATTATGTAAACCCTTTATTGTTTGAACATGTATTAAAATTGGTAAATCTAATAGACTTAAGTGATACATCAAGTTCTAACATGACTTTGCTTGACTCTGACGATGTTTTTGGAGACATTAATTCTTTGAGGCAGGAAATCCAAGAGCAATTTGAACTCAGAGTGAAAAGAGAAAAGAAAGGGAAGTAGAGTTGAGGAATGCTATGATTGAAAGGGATAGGTTGATGAGACAATTGGAAAAAATGAAGTTCCTAAATAAAGAACCTAAACCAAGTGTTGAGGACCTAGTTGCATGGAGGATTGTTAATAAGGAAACAAAGCATATGTCTAAAGAAAATACAGTAGGCCACATTTATGCCCAATCCAAACCTGCTGACCCAAAACCCTCGAATCATGTTAAGTCTCAACCAAATAATACAAACCCTAAGCCTACCTTGGACAAAGGAAAGCAAAGTGTTGAGGGGATTAAAATAAATGAGAAGGTGAATCCCCATGCCACTCAACAAGATCTCCAGCCACATCTGTCATTTCAAATAGAGTTTACCTTAGAAAAGGCTAGGAAGGAGAGTGAGGCTCTTGCAGAAGAGTTGGAGAGAACAAAATTTGAGGCTGCAAATGTAGAAATGAAGAGGAAAATAAGTTTCATAAAAATTACAAGTACAGATGAGGTTTCACAAGCTACAACCTCCTCAAATTACTAGAATGCCTTAAATAATAATCCTATAATTACTCCAAATCCTACCACAAATAATTATGGCCCAAAGATTCATGCAACTGAGTTTGTAAATCTAAAGAAGGATGGTCATAGAGTACAAGATGTAGGGTTTGGTGTTGATTCTAAGATGAATGAAGGATTATTTCAATGATGACCTATATAGTTGGAAAGGTATAGGCCATTATTCTTCAATGGTATCCTTGGTTATCCAAATCCCATCCCTACTGACTTGAGAGAAAAGATGAGTAAGTTTTTCGGCAATAGTGTTGTGATGGTAGAGAAACACTTAAAAGGTTTCATGGATATGTTCAATGATTATGAGGTAGAACATGAAGATGTTGTAATTAAACTTTTTGTACAATCTCTGGTAGAGGATGTGAGGGATTGGTATAGAGGTCTACCTAATGGTAGTATTGGTTCATAGGATGAGTTTGAAAAGTGTTTCAAGGAGCAATACGGTGATAAAACTAATGCAAGTTTCATGTTAAATGAGTTTAATAACATCAAGAATTCATTGAATGAGCCTATGACAGAGTTTCACTTAATATTTCAAAAAGTAATGTATAAGTTGTTCCAAGTTTTAAGGCTTGATGAAAATGTTTGCTTAACTACATATTTCAATGCTTTTGATGCTAAAATGGTATATCTCCTCAGAGATAAAGACCCTCAGACCATGAGGGATGCATTTAGGGTGGCTATAAATATTGAAAGTAACAAAAGAGCTTCTAGGAAATATGGTAGGAGAGAAGAACCTACACTTTTAAAAAATCCTAAAAATAAGACTAGGAAGGTTTCGGCTGCAAAGCCTAAAGATGATGAAAAGTGGGAAAAGGTTTGCAGTACCTTGAAATACATAAAGCAAACTATTGCTAAGCAAGAGAAGGGTACAGGAAATGAGAGGAAACCTTATAATAAAAATGATAGGTCGCCTAGATTGCAAAATTATCCTTACAATAGAAATTGGAAAGATGGAAAACCAATCTTGCCTGGCCAGAAACCTAAAAATGATCAGCATATCGGTATGTGTAGCATATGGGTATGTGTAGGATCATGATGGGCCAAAAAGTGGCAATATGATGGGTATGTGGCTGATGAATTGTTTCTTACCTAAAATTGATGAAATGAAAAGGATTTTTAAAGGAGATTCTTAGCTTTCCAAAAATATAAATTATGCTTAACTTTGAATTTAATAAGTAATTATTATTTATTTTCTATTCAAATTACAACTAAAGTCTTGATTGATAGGCTAGTTGAAAAACATTTATAGATTTCAAATGGTATCACATTTTTTGAATCCAAAACATGTGTCACATTCTATGCTTCACATACTATAGGATTAAAAAAAACAAAAATTGAATTTCATGAAGTTTTGACCATGTTAAGGTGATCATACACACAAGTTTTTTATATTTTTTAAAATTTGTAATAAAAAAACTCATAATTAATTATTTACTTGGAAAAAAATTACAAAAAAATATGCATCAGATTGGGACACGATTTCTCTACTTATATCTAAAATATTATCATTTTATTGTGGTTAGGGTGGTCAGATAGACACCTACTTATTTTTTCCTTGAAATTTAAGTACTATTGCATTGAAATTTCAAATTTTCACCAAATGTTAGTTGGCTCGAATTGACCAAAATATAGCATGCAACACCTTGATGGGAAAAAATAGAGTCTAAACCACTGTACTTTCAACAATATTTCTAAATGTGGGGGAAAAATAACCTCTAGTCATTGTTCGTTGGTCGATTTTCCCTTTTTGAGTGCCCTCACCTCTCACTCTAGCTTTCCTCCTACCAAATGGTTCCTAGTCTTCCTCCTCGACTCAATGGCTTTGCAACACTCATCCAGTGAAGTCTTGCAACTCTCCACTCAGGGGCTAGATGCAGTGGTTCTCAGTGCAACTCTCAAGTTAGGGTCTCAGTGCAGTATGCTATGTCATGCTCCTGTGCATATGGGGCCAAAATTCAAAATGTATAGTTTATATATGCTATTTAAACATATAATTTATATATGATATGTAAACATATAGTTTATATAAAAAATATATATGCTATGTCACATATAGTTTATTTTATTTTCTACAAAATATAATTTTTGTATGGTGGCTTACTGAGCTTATATAATTGGTTTTCTCTTTCTTTATAATTTTTGATGATTTATTTCCTATGACATGATTGAATATTATCTACAATCCTAGTGATTGTTAAAAAGGCTTATGATATGTGATGTTTAATCATGATGGATGTCTAAGAATCAATTATTGAAATACTACTTGAATAAAGATTGAGCTATCTAATATTTTTTCATTTAAACATCATGGAAGAAATTCTTGCAATCAATATCTTATTAATGTAGCCTACAAGGTTTCCTTTCCTAGTTTTTTTTGGTCTAGTCTTGTTATGACTTATTTTTTTACATTGTTCTATTACAGTAATGGAGAGCATATCTAGTGAATCAATTCTTTCAGTCCCTTTGATTCTTATCCTTGTGCATAATGAGTTTTCTTCTATCCTATGATTCATTAATTGTTGGTTTCAAACACTCATTACAACTAACATGGATATGAATTATGATGTGGGTGTGAGAAGGGATTGTTGAATATGAAGGAATGGTTTAAGAAAGTACTCCTTAATCCAAATGAGTCATTTTCTTGTCATGGAATGTGTTAAGAGACTTTAAAATTAATATATTCAATCTAGTTAATATTGACACATCTAAAGCATGCCAAAGGCACTTCAGAGATATGCTATGACATAAAGAAGATTGCTAAGGTTATGTCAATTCTTGATCTATTAGGGTAGGAAAACATAGGTGCATTGGTACAAAAGGTTCCATTCAACTTGGAGGAAATGGATAATTACCTAAGGGGCTATTGTGAGATTGGACCAAGTTTATATTATGATACAAATAGTTTGGGAAAAGGGATGATGAAATGGTTAAGTATGGTAAATTGTAGAGATAAATATAACACCAAGGGAAGAACACTAGAACTAATTTTAGCACTATGGATTAATACAAGACTTAAAATTCCACTAAGAGGCATCCCTTACCTCTTAAATTAATTCCATAGGTGGGTTTATCCTCCAATATAGTGCCATTGGTTAGCTTATCATGTGAACTTCCACTATAAGTAGGATTACCATACACTTTCATAACATGCATGACCTCATGTTTGAGTCTCAAAACTCTCCCATATCACCAATGCATGTGTCTAGGCTAACCATGTCAAGTTTCACTCCATACAATCACAAATTGAAAAAATTTAAATGTTGGCCCCATTCACATGTCACTATGTGGGGTCAACATGAGGAAACACTAATTTTTTGGAAATGAAATAACCAAAGATATGATCAAATAATATCTAATCATAAATAGTCGTAGATTAATTAGGATTTGATCATATGGAAATTTCTAGGAGAGCTACAATAGTTGTAACATCATGAATTAATTATGTAACCATATAAGTCAAATATAATTCTATCAAGAAATCAATATCAAATAGATAATATAATCGCATAACTCATACATTTCACTGTCATTGATCTTTCTTCTTCATCCAACTCTTTGTCTGCATCATCCAATCTAGATCAAATGACATTGTAAGGATTGGTCATATCATCATAATTTTCATTGATATCAGTTTCGATAATGTCATCATCCACATGGATATCATATTCATGAACATTAACTCCTAAATCATCATGATCTAGTTCCTCTTTGACATCTTTGTCAGGCACACCATCAACTAATTGTTGATCATGATTATCATCTACATCATCTTCTAGTTCTTTGGTATCTTCTTCTTCCACCACATTATACTTTACCAGCCTTCCTCTTTGATCATTTCTAACAACAAATGACCAACCCAGGTTACCCAGAACCTCTGAGTAAAATACCTACTCACATTGTCTTGGAAGAACATAGGGCTCATTTCCAGGTAGCTCGATCAACCTTTTATTAACCATGGTAAATCCATTATCATGTTCAATAATACTTCTCTTGAGATAATTTTCATTCAATTGTAGCCTATACCATTGAACGACGAACAAAAATAATTTGAAGGACTTAAAGTCACACTCAAGTATATCATCCAAAATCCCATAGTATCAATTTTCTGAGACTTTTGGATGTATATTACTTCTAGATGAAACATTAGTCACTTGAAAGATTGCATTTATCCCAAAATCACATGTTTTCATGTCATCCAACTTTTTAATTCAAAATTTATGACCATTGCACCACAAGCCTTGTGGTGTTTCACCTACAATATGTCAAACATGTAAAAATTATTGCATCATCAGTTGATAAACATATTTATTCTTGGCCGAATATATGCAAAGAAAAAAACAATCAACATATAAATATACATCAATATAATTGAAAATAATTAAATAATCTGGGTGATTAATATATTTATACCTACCTTTTATCTCTTAAACCATATGCTAAATCAATTTCCCTTGGTGTAACATTGGAATCTCCATTATGATAATCTTCTTTAACCAATGAAGTCACACCTTCCCATGGTAATGTGTGACTGGATTGTTGACATCATTCAATCCATACCATCATTCAATCAAGATTGTTTGCAATGTACAAATGTAGCGCATCCCACTCTCGACAAATTGTATCAAAAAAATTGAAATTCACAAATTGCATATAATTAGCTAATTACCACAATATACAACCTTAATTGATAATTAATGTACCTAAAACTCTAACATACCACTACCAATGATCTTATTATCTTTCATTGTTGGATGAATTAAAATTAAAGAAGTATGCACAAAGAATGAATTATGACCCTGAAGGGTACATACACACTTGTAAGAAAAAGAATAACCTTAGTGGATACACCCATGTTCCTATACCAGGGGAAGATGTGTTTAAGAACAAAGAAGACAAAGAAGCAGAGGAGGTTATAGAAAATTTCATGGAGTTATAGAAAGAAAAAAAAAAGGTTGTAAGAAATGGATGATTCATCTGAAGAAGAATCTATGAGAGAAAATGAAGTACAATCACAGCAGAGAACAAGCTCTTGGATGATGAATGATGAATATGAAAAACTACCTGACAAGGACTTACAAGGAGCCAAGGAATTGTGTGTAGAGGAAGATGATAGGATAAAGATAGAAAATTTAAGGAGAATGATCTAGTGCTGATGTGGAATGCTAGGTGTCAGGAGAAGGGAAAGAATGGAAATTTTGAAGCCTTATGGTTAGGGCCCTTTGTTGTCACTAGTAAGAGAGGAGAAGACTCATATTACTTGCATAGCATGTTGGGTGAAGAACAAGAGTTTCTTGTACATGGGTAGTTCCTGAAGAATTTTTTCTCTTTAAATACACTAAGGATTAAGGGTTGCCAGTGCATGGAAAACTCTTGAAAAACTTCTCAATTTTTTTTTTTCCATACACTTTAGTTTAGGGAATTTTTGTGGTGTCTGATGGCACAATAACATGTAAATAGAATGGTAGAGAAACAATCAAATAGAATATTGATATTTTGTTTCTCCTGAAAGAGAAATACAACACATGGATATCTTAGCTCCCAAGGTCTTTGTAGTTGGTTCTCAATTGTGTTGATGTTGCTCAATGGTCAATGTAATAGTAATGTTCAAGGGGCTTGCTGGTGTTGAGCTTCTGGATTGTTCTAAGATCAAGCATGAATTTAAACCTATTTTAACCAAGGTTTTTAAAAAAATAGAAAAAAGATAGATCAGAGCTTTGGAACATAAAAGAACAATAATTCATCCAACTTAACTAGACTTGTTACCTTTCAAGGAATTCCTAACTAAAAGTGTAGAACAAAATTATCTTGTGATTAACACACAGTTTCATTCATTCACAGTGTTGATTCCAATAGCAAATTGCAAGTCATCTATTTAAACAAAACATAAAATAAAAATTCATTCCTTGAAAGCTTCTCAAATCAAATGATTAACTTAAGACAAATACCATTCTAGAACACAATGTGAAGTGGATTACAATCTGATTGCTTCTATTGTTAGTGAAACAAATAAGCAATATTTACAAAGGTGGTACAATCACTAGTGTACATAAAATCTATGTCTTCAGACTGTTTCCATCTATACTAAGAGAACTTTGAAAATAAATTGTAGTTTATGCCGAATCTAACTCCTAACTAAGACAAAAGAAACTCCCATTACAAAGAATCAGGATGCAACTCTGTCTCCCCTATCCTTTAGAAAATTCCTACTCTTCTAAATCTATATCTAAAACTGTCTACTTTTTATCTTTTCTAATTGTCCCTATTTCTAACTCTCTCCTCTTTTTCCTCAAAGAGGCCAAATGCCATATATGTAGAATGTCCCAAAAGGAATGTGTTGGCCCCCTGTTTTAGGGTTTACAAAACATCTCACCCTGAAAGGTCGGCTCTCAAATATTTTGAAGAGATTTGGTTCTGCATTGAATGCGTATCCCTGTTGTCCATGTTGATGAGATATTTTTGTCCTTAGGAGAAGCCTTTAGATCTTTTGTTACTACAACATTAACTCTCTTGTCTCCATTTCCATTCTTGAACTCCCTCTGAAGGGCTACCTTGAATGCTATAAAGCATTATCATTAATGTCGATCCCCTTCTGTCAGTAGTGATCTCAACTGTTACTATGACTCATGGTCTCTTCCTTCTTCTGGCCTCCTTCATGTTCTAGACTTCTTGGCCCATTGACCATCTTCTAGAAGCAGCATCAGACTCGTCGCTAGATCTTCGCACCACTATTCATCAAGGTGTTCCATCACCTTTTGATCTCAGAATGAGTCGATGTTGTTTGCATACTATCAATCTTCTCCACAGGGGTGGTCAATCAGTTAAACTATTGCTAGTCCACCTTCTTAGCTCCTCCTAATTGGTTAAACATATGCCAATCAAGACTCTCAGGTAGTCAAAGGTTGTTTAAGAAAAATCACATGTCGGTGAGACACTCATTGTGTCTCCCCGATGTGATTATACCTCTCTCCGTAGCCATTGGCATAGCATAAGATAGTCAGAAAGACCTCCCATCAAGCTGTGCAAGTCACATTGATACCACAAAACCCATTGACAAGACAATTGGTATCGGTTAGAAGTCACAATGAGCTCCACTGGTCACACCGATACCTTTTTCTATCACTGAGACCCCACTTGTCAGCAGGACATCATGTCAAACACGAATCTTATACTCGAGGCTTCCCCAATCTCATTCTTATTCTTTGGGTTCGAGCTCCTTTTCCTTTCGGCAAGATTCCTTCAATCGGCAAAAGGTCATGGCGAGTTCCCCTCGGTTATACCGATATCTCTTTCATTGGAAAATCCATCACTGTTGGCAAGAGATAAAGCAGTTGGGAAGACCTTGTATCGAGCCCCTCTTCTCTCAGCGAGCACATTCCATCTTGGGGAGACCTCTTCATTTTGGGGAGACCTTACCTCGAACTCACGCCTTGTCACTGAGAGATCCCTGGGTCGTCAAGACCTTTCATCAAGCGCACTTCATTACACTGAAGGGACAAATCATGTCAGTGATACCATTGCTAGTCGGCATGACCTTATTTCAAACCCACTTCATTCTCCCTAAGCCCATTCTTATCGACAAGACCCTACCAGGTCGGTAGGACCTCATAGCAAGAACATTATGTTTTGTCGAGACACCTCATAGTCACCCAGACATCACACCGAAGGGAGAACCTTTAGTGAGACCTTTACCATTCGGCCAGACTTCATGGTGACGATACCTCCTCTCGCCGAGACCTCATCCCATCAACGAGACCTTTCAGCGAATGCAAACCACTCTCTCTAATGTGACTTTATTTCGGCAAGAGTTCACCCTATCGGTGAGACATCTTATTGAAGCCATCTTCCTCTCAGCGAGATCCTTCTGATGACATCTATGTGATCGTTGAGACTCTAATGGATTGGCAAGACCTTACGTCGATAATATCTCATGTTGGTGAGACATCCTTCTTTCGTCGAGACAGTACACCGAAGTCTCCCCTTTTTGCCGAGAATTCATTTTCTTCAGGGAGATTTTTCTAGGTCGGTGAGACCTTTCACCGAGCCTTCATCCTTCACCAAGACACACATCTAGTCAGCAAGACTTTATCCCTTCGGCCAGACATCATGCCGAACATAAATCTTTCAATGAGACACCATGAGTCAGTAGGACATCACTAACAAGGGCACAACCCTATATCGAAGGCCTCATCCCTTTCGGTGAGATATCACCCTGTTGCTGAGATGTCACGCTGAGTTCAAACTTTCTCTATGCTCATCTTACTTCTTCGGTGAGACATTATGATGATACCAACCCCTATCGTCGAGACTTCACTGCGGAGCCACCTTTGTCACCGAGACCTCATTTCTTCAACCCGACATCATGATGAAGGTTTTATCTTTTGACAATGCTAACCTTGTGTGCAATTGGTCTACGAGACTTCAACATGTCAGGGAGACATATGAAAACCCTTGGCGATTAAAACTATCTAGCCGACTAGGGAATTTCAAAGTGAATAGAACCGCTACTAGTCGGCAAGACATCTAGAAGGTCTTGTTGACTCTTGCCTTAGAGGATTTATGTTCCAAACTAGATTGGGGGATGCTTTCCAACTGAGCTCCCTGAAAAATATCATCATGTGTGTAATTGAATCCTACAAAACAAAGTCTCCATTAGCCCTCAGAAGGACATAAAATATATTATAATAAACTATTATTTTGTTTATGATTATTTCATTCAATTCTTAGCAAGAATAAAACCAACTCCAGCTAAGATAGAACAAAAGACAAATTTAGGAGAAAAACAAAGGATTCCAAAGGTCAAAGCAAATAATCAGAGGCAAAGAAACCAAAAAGAGAAGGGGGACCCATTTTGTTCTAGAATAAATGGGGTGGTTATGCAAGGCATAACAAATGGTGACTTGGCTGGGAAAATGGCTTAACCATTTTCAAGAAACCAAAGGATTCAGCTACCCAGAACTCTTGGTTTATGAACATCAGAACTCCAGTTGGGTCAGTTTTAATAACCAAGGCTGAGCTAGAATCTCAAATGTAAATCAATCAATGGCCAGCCCTGAATCTATGTGTGTGCTTGATGGTGCATCATCCTTTCATAAAGTTTTCTTCATCTTTTGAACAACAATGTGAAAGATTTGAACTACATAAGTTAATTCCCTTTAGCTGTCATGTAATGATATCCTGGGCATTGCTTCACTGCCAATCAAGCGTCCATAGCCCCAACGAAGATACCTCTATTTTTCTCACAACATTCCTCTACTTCTAGCTAGGCATCCATAGCCCCGGTAGAGATACTGGAATCACCCATTCATATTGAGTCCCATTTTATTTTAGATAACTCTTTTCTTTTTCTTTTCTCTTTTCTCTTGGAGTTTCAAATATTTCATTCAATTTTTTCTCAATATGTCAGATATTTAATATCTAATATGGGTTGAAAACTACCATGGACTTCATAACAACACCTGGGAATCAAATTTTTCACTCAAATCTTACAACATTATCACCCTAGAGAAAATATACCATGACAAAAGGAGATGATCTTAAGGATTTGTGAAAGATTCAGAGGAGCTAATGAAGGTTATTTACTTTGCACCTTATTTTCTAGACTCTCCACAACTCTTATTGACAATGGGCATAAAGCAAAAGTTTAGGATAAAATCACCCAATCAGCAAACCTAAAAAATACCTAAACCAATTATCTCCTAATGACCAAAGTATACTTCAGATAACAACCCTCTTATTTCAAGATGGAAATAATGGATAAAACCCCAAAGAACAAAACAAGATAGAAATCAAATAGCAAAGGAACAAAAGAACAAAGAGAAAGAACAACCAAACGTCAGCAGAACTATTTACATACAGAAAAACAAATTATCCACATAAAGAGCACAAAAATATTCACATAAAGAGAACAAAACTAGCTACATACAAAAATTATTTACAACCAGAAACACAAAAATTATTTACATAGATGCATCGCCCAGCAGAAGTACCAACTTCATGACTCAAAATAGTGTTTAAGAAACTATCCATTGATAGGAAATGGAACAAGTTCTCCATTTAAACTGTTCAATTGGAAAGCATTTTCCCCTAGGATCTCTGCAACTTGATAAGGACCTACCCAAAGTTTGTCAAACTTCTGGTGACTACCCTTCTTTTCACTAGCTTTATCCCATAACAACACGAGGTCTAATATTCTAAAAGATTTGATTTTGGCTCTCTTATCAAACCAACATTTGACAATAGCCTGGTGCCTAAAGAATTTTTGCAAGGAGGCATAGCTCTGCTCTTCTAATTTCAACAAGGTGACTAATCTTACTTCTATCCTATCATCACTAGAGTAGAATTTATACATGAACTCAAGGATAGGTATTTGCAAGTGAATAGGGAATACAGGCTCTTGTTCATACACTAGCTTGAATGGTGAGGTATTTAAAACAACCTTGATCCTAGTCCTATCGACCCATAACGCGAAACTTAGCTGGGTGTGCCAGTCCCTAGGAGTTTTTTCTAACAGTTTCTTAATTACCCCTAAAAGATTCTTATTGGTTGATTCCACAGCTCCATTTCCTTGCATGGGTAATAATTTGAAGAATATTTTAAGACAATTTTGTGATCGTAATCCCATGAAATGAATTCAACAAAAGAAAAGGAAGATCCATTGTCACATACCAACACGAAGGGTACCCCAAACCTAGTTGTGATGCATTCAGTGAGGAACTTGATCACTACCTCTATCCACCTTGTGCAGTAATTAGTAGCAATCAAAATAAACTTGTGTCCTATAGAAGAATTTGGGTTAATCACCCCAATAAAATCCAGTGCCCATTGGGTGAATGGCCTCACCTCATATACAAGCTGCAATGGCATGGTTGAATGTCATTCTTTTGATGCAGAAATATGACATATGTGGCATGTTCTTACATGTTGATGGGAATCTTTGAACATGCATGGCCAATAATAACTAGATCTAAGGATCTGATGTGCTAATGAATCTACAGAGCCATGACCTATGCCATGTTTCCCATGAAATTTAGCAATTACATGCTTAGCCTCTTGTTGATCAAGGCATCATAGGTATACTCCCTCGAAATTATTCTTGTATAGCAACCCTCCTTTGAACATATAATGGGAACTCTTCATTCTTAGTGCTCTCCTTTGAGTTGTCATTCCCTCTAGACATCGATTGCTAAGAATGAAACTGATGATATGAGCATACCAAGGGTCGCTGGAGAAGGACTGAGTTGTGTACTACTGACAAATGATGTTGTCACTAGCACTCACCATGGACTTGGATAGGCTTGTACCTCTGACAAGTTTCATAGGGTGTATCTCCAGATCAAACTCTTACTAGACGACCATCCATTTCCCTCTTCTTTCTCCCAGCTCGCTCTACATGAGTAGGGACTTTACAGCTACATCAAGGACTACAACAATAATTTGACTTCGAAGAATGTAGTGTCTGAACTTCTTGATAGCTCTAATCAATGCAAAAGCTTGCTTCTCAAGAGGTGGGTATTTGATTTCAGCGTTCTTAAACTGAGAACTCATGAAATTAATCAGTCTCTCCTCTGCCTCTTCTCTTCATTAAGTTAGTACAGCTGCATAGGAATGTCCAAAAGCAAAGGAATAGATGTAGAACGACTTCAAGTAGTCAGGGCTGGTGAGAACTAGCGCTTTTGAAATGGATCACTTGAATTGTGTAAACGCAGCCTTCTCCTCATCACTCCATTATGTTTTAGCTTCTTTCTTCATCATTTTATTTAGTGGTTTTACAATCTATGCAAAGCTCATGATAATTTTTCTCACAAAGTTGATCTTTCCGAGGAAATATCTCAACTCTTTCTTGCTCCCTAGCCTAGTTATTTTGAGGATGGACTCAACTCGGTCTAGATCGATTGATATTCCTCATCCTAAGATTATGTGTCCCAAAAGCTTCCCTTTAGAAAACCCAAACACACACTTTTTAGGATTCAAGGAGACTCCATACTCAATACATTGTTCAAGAACCTTAGCTAAGTCTAGAGCATGGTTCAGTCTATCTTTAGAGAATACTGTCAAGTCATCCATGTAAACAATAATGCATTTACCAATTAGATCCTTGAATGCTATGTCTATGGTGCACTGAAAAGTTTCTCCAGCATTTATCAGACTGAATGGCATCCTTCTATATGCAAATGTTCCCCATTTTGTAGTGAAGGTTGTCTTCATTTTGTCTTCACAGTTAACCATTACCTGATTATATCCAGAATAACCATCCAAGAATGATATCATCTGAGATTCATTGACAGTCTGCAAGACTTCATCCAGAGAAGGAAGGGGGTAGTTATCTTTTTCTGAAACTCTATTCATATTTCTAAAGTCTACACATAGCCTAATCTCTCCATTTTTCTTATAGACTAAAACTAAGTTAGCTACCCATGTTGAATGGAATATAGGGAAAATTATCCTTGCAAAAAGCAATTTCTAAACTTCTTTAAATATCAATGGTTCAATCAAGGCATTGACAGGGCACTGCTTTTATCGAAATGGCTTAACTTCAGGCTTCAAAGGAATGGTATGAGTCATTATAGAAGCATCAAATGTCTTTAGGTCTTCATATCCCCAGGCTATTGCAACGATATCTTTCTTTAGTACCCACAATATGTCTTTTCTAATTGCTTTAGGGCAGGTTTTCCCTATGTAGACATTCCTTTCAGGGCCAGAATCAACTAGGTTAACAATTTCATATTCACCTCCCTTATCTTCAGCTAACATCTTGTCTCAAGCCCTTGGATCTGAATCAAAAATTCTTTCTAGGGCCACCATTCCCTTGGTAATGTTCTTACCTTTTAAATTGAGGACCCCCTTTGTATCACAATCCTCAGGGTTCGAATCCCCTTGATCCCTATTGGACTCATCAATGATTTTCCCTTCAAAAATATCTGGGCTTGCTAGAAAAGCAAGGATATGTCAATCATCATCAAAAACTTGAAAGTTTCTGACATTATCAAGAACAACCGGGGTGGAGATCAATTCTACTAAGAATCTTCTAAGCTTGGATCCTTGCATGGGTTCCAGAGTACTTGCAACAATATCTAATGAATCAGCTATCTGATTCTCCTCTCTAGGGATTAAACTAATCTCAAAAGCATCAAAATCTTCAATTAGGTTCCATATCCAATTCTGATAGGCTACCAACCTTCTATTGTGACATGTGTACTGGCTACGTACTTGCTTGACAACTATTTTTGAATCCCCTTTGACAACCAAGGCAGTGACCTTCTTATGCACAAACATCAGCCCCCGAGCTAGACCTTCATATTCTACTGCATTGTTAGTGCATCCAAATTGCAACCTGCAGAAGCAAAGAAAGTTTTCCCTTTTAGGCTTGTTAACTCAATCTCAACACCATAGCTTGTCTCCGATTTGGATCCATCAAAGTTGAGGGTCCACAGTTGATCATGAGCTGGGGTTGATCCTTTGGGAGTTATGGTGGGCATTTGGGTAGGATAAGCCAGGGGTGGGGTTACTTGATCTTTTGCATCAAATATAGGGAATGTGTGCTCAACCGGTCCCTCAGGTGTAATTTCCAATTCTTGCACAAATATATCGTATAGTTTGTGGCTATCCTTCTGACAGTCAGTTGGGCCTTCGATTAACCCCTTGGGTTTTGGTATACTCGTGAGTGTAGGGGTGTCAGACAAACCTCGGGGTTGTTCCTCATTAATATACTAATTCAGAAATGTGTCTGGGGTAGGTTTAATTAGAGAAGGAACTTCCTTTGAAAGTATCTCATCCCTAATTAACATTATTGGCTCCTTGACTTCAAATGAGAAATGATCTGCAACAACCTCATGGTGATTTAAGCTAGCTTCCTCAGCTTGAGAAACATGATTCAAAATGTGATGCAGGGTTGGAAAGTCCATTCAGAATGATTTTGATAATGGACCTTGCACCAATTAGGGAGTATAAGACTTTGCAAATCTACATCTTCCCCTAAGACCAACTGATCTTGTTGCAACTTCCTGATTAATGCCTGATGATTTTCATTAATCATGGGATCATGGAACTTTTGTATTGCCAAATCTTTAGAATCGAGAACTGAAAGGGTTAGAATTTTCTCCCTTTTATAAACCCCTATCTTGGCTTTGAAATAGGCTACCTCATTGGGGCAATCATATTCAATGATAACATGCTTGAGGCAAGGCTCACTTTCAATCCTAATCTGTGTAGGAATTCCTCCCCATGGTAGCCACATATGGGAGAAGTCGAGGGAGAGATATTCCCCTATACCTTTCATCAAATCTCTACTCAACAGCATACCATAAGTCTCAGGAATGTCTGCCACTTGGACATCTATATTGGTTTGAATCCTAGGGTCTGACCCTACTTGCAAATGTATGTTTCTCAATTCTCCCACTACATTAACCTCTATTTTTTCAAGTTGGATGACCTTCTTTTTTGTTTGGAGAGGGTTCAATCCCAATTTCTTGCATATGGAGAATGGCATAACATTGCCTGAAGCCCCTGAATCTAACAAAAAATTATGTAGATTCTTCCCACAAATTCTTAAACTCAAAATAAATGGTGGGGTACCTACCTTACTTCTATACAAAGCTATGTTCATGTCTACAGTAGGTGCCACCTTGTTTTTCCCCTTTGATTTATCAGCCTGCTCTAAGGCTTTCAACACTATCTCTCGTTGAGCAAGGCACCACTTTAGGATGTCTAAGTATGACAAAGAGGTTTTTTGTTTCTGCATCTCAGAGACAATATCAAATTTAGTGTTACAACTTGCATTACTTTTGAAAACACCAGATGAATTGCCCTTGTTATGGAAGTTAGGCGGGCCTTTTGGTGGAAGAGGGTTGTTATCAGCACTTTGATTTGGAGGCACCATGTGATTAGGTGGTGTTGATGTAGTGAATGGACCCTTATTCTGATTTCTCAAGAAGTGTCCTCCCTTTATTTGAAAAGCCTAGGCATCGTACATATCTTCCTCTGGTTCATTCTCACTCTGCATTGGGAATGAAGGTTCCTCCTCAAAGAGGTCATAATTCATTGATGTATCTACTAAGTCACCTCCTTTATTTGAATTCCCTTGTAATGTCTGTGCATCTTCTTGTGCCATCTTGACAACTTTCTCCATTTCAGGGCAGCTTACCTCAGAATGAGTTGCAATATCATGTCACCTGCACCAGTTAGTCATAAAATTGAGGTCAGCAACAATAGCAGTATGTGACCTCTCCTCATTAGCTTGATAATTATGGGAAACTCCACCATTTTTTAGCCCTATATTCCATTGTTGGTTGTTATTTGGCCTCTGGTTATATTCCCTATTTTGATTTTGATAACCTTGGTTAAGGGAGTTTTGGCCTTGATAACCCCTTTGGCTATAATTGTTGTTATTCTGATAAGTACCCTAATTGTTGTTGTTTTGATTAGGGTAGTTACCTTGGTTTTGGAAGGGGTTCAATCGAAGTTGAGCCATGTCATTTGTGACTTGGGACAGCATTTTCTTTAAGGTCTCTACCTCATTTGTAAGTTGAACTATCTTTTCACTTTCCACACTCTTAGCAATAGGTGGCTGACCACCATGATTTGGTGTTCCAATTTGGTTATGATGACCATGGGAAATTTGAGGAACTTGTGGTTGTTGGAAGAAGTCAGGAGTTCCATTAGCAAAGAATGGAATAGGTGGTTGAGTCTGCAACTCAGACATAGGTCCATAATGGGAAGGAGACATTCTCGGGACGGTATTGAATAGAGGGGTTGGGCTATGCATCTAATATCCTATTGAAGGAAAACCTCCTCCTAGACTTCCTTGTTGAGAACTAATTTGTTGTTGCAGCTTAATAGCCAAATGATAAACTTTGGATAGAGAATCAATATCAGTTGGCTGATAAGTCCTTTGTAGGAACAAGCCAAGCAAGGGGTATATAACTCTAAAGTATGCTTGAATGGCACTATTCTCAGTGACTAAATAGGGATCTTGCAATCTCTGATACATTCATTGGAACTTGGTATTAAACAAAGGAAAAGGTTCACCTAGCTTCTTCCTGATAGTAGCAAACTAGTGGAACAAAATGGCGGGATCAACATAGATTTTGAACTGATTAATGAAAGCATTCTCCAAGTCTGTCCAGCTTAGAATAGAATGTTGAGGGAGATTCAGGTACTAGTTGTATGCCATATCCCCTAAGGAATAAGGAAACAACCTACAAACTACATCATGGTGAGCTATCTGAGCTTTGGTACAAACATCCTTAAAAGCTTGCATGTGCTCTTCAGCACTCCTTGATTTGCCATGAATGTATTTGGTGTAGAATTTCTCAGGATTCTTAGGTACATCATGAAAAGCTCCAGGAATAGTCCCCAATGGCTAGGGATTATTCTGAAAGAATTCCATTTGTGGTGGTGGTGGTGGTTGAGCCAACTGTTGGATGGATTGAACTAGCTATAATGACAATTGAGATGAATTCGGTGGTGGCTTGATAGGAATCCACTAGGGTATTGGTGACAAGCCTAGTGGAGTGAGTAGAGTTGAAAATGGTGGTATGATGGTTGCCCCAATCTTGTGACTCTTGTTCCTTATTGGGGTCTTGAGTTCTATCAAGGGTGGTGGGTTTTTGATTGATCGAAGAACTCTGTGGTGCCTTTCTAGGGAGAGAAACCCAGTTTTGTCTAGTTCACCCTCCTTCTAGCGCCAGATCTGTTGTGGTGTCTGATGGCACAACAACTTGTAAATAGAATGGCACAGCAATAGTCAAACAAAATATTGCTATTTTGTTTCTCCTAAAAGAGAAATACAACACATGGATATCTTAGCTCCCAAGGTCTTTGTAGTTGGTTCTCAACTGTGCTAATGTTGCTCAATGGCCAATGTAACAGTAATGTTCAAGAGGCCTACTAGTGTTGAGCTTTTGGATTGTTCTAAGATCAAGTATGAATTTAAACCTATTTTAACCAGGGTTTTTAAAGAAACAGAAAAAAGATAGATCAGAGCTTTGGAACAAAAAAGAACAATAATTCATCCAACTTAACTAGACTTGTTACCTTTCAAGGAATTCCTAACTAAAGTTATAGAACAAAATTAACTTGTGATTAACACATAGTTTCATTCATTCATAGTGCTGATTCCAATAGCAAATTGCAAGTCATCTATTTAAACAAAACATAAAATCAAAATTCATTCCTTGAAAGCTTCTCAAATAAAATGATTGACTTAAGACAAATACCATTTTGGAACACAAAGTGAAGTAGATTACAATCTAATTGCTTCTACTGTTAGTGAAACGGATAAGCAATATTTACAAAGCTGGCACAATCACCAGTGTATAAAAATCTGTCTTCAGACTATTTCCATCTATACTAAGAGAACTTTCAAAATGCATTGTAGTCTATGTTGAATCTAACTCCTAACTAAGAAGACAAAAGAAACTCCCATTACAAAGAATCAGGATGCAACTCTGTCTCCCCTATCCTTTAGAAAATTCCTACTCTTCTAAATCTATATCTAAAACTATCTACTTTTTATCTTTTCTAACTGTCCCTATTTCTTCTAACTCTCTTCTCTTTTTCCTCAAAGAGGCCAAATTCCATATATGCAGAATGTCCCAAAAGGAATGTGTTGGCCCCCTATTTTAGGGTTTACAAAATATCTCACCCTGAAAGGTCGGCTCTCAGATCTTTTAAAGAGAGTTGGTTCTGCATTGAATGCATAACCCTATTGTCCATGCTGATGAAAGATTTATGTCCTCGGGAGAAGCCGTTAGATCTTTTGTTACTACAACATTAACTCTCATGTCTCCATGTCCATACTTGAACTCCCTTTGAAGGGTTTCCTTGAATGCTATAAATCATTATCCTTAATGTCGATCCCCTTCTATTAGTAGCAATCTTAGATGTTACTATGACTCATGGTCTCTTCCTTCTTCTAGCCTCCTTCATGTTCTATACTTCTCTGCCCATTGACCGTCTTCTGGAAGAAGCATTAGACTCACCACTAGATCTTTGCACCATTTTTCATCAAGGTGTTATATCGCTTTTTGATCTCATAATGAGTCCATGTCATTTGCATCCTATCAATCTTCTCCACAGGGATGGTCAATCAGTCAAACTATCATCAGTCCACCTTCTTAGCTCATCTTGATTGGTTAAACATATGCCACATAAGACTCTCAAGTAGTCAAAGGTTGTTTAAGCAAAATTGCATGTCGGTGAGACACTCATTGTGTCTCCCCGATGTGATTATACCTCTCTCTGTAGCCATCGACGTAGTATAAGACAGTCAGCAAGACTTCCCATCAAGCTATGCAAGTCACATTGATACCACAAAACCCATCGACAAGAGAATCAGTATCAGTCAGAAGTCATAGTGAGCTCCACTGGTCACACCGATACCTTTTTCTTTCACTGAGACCCCACTTGTCGGTAGGACATCATTCCAAGCGCAGATCTTTCACTCAAGGCTTCCCCAATCTCATTCTTATTCTCCGGATTTGAGCTCCTTTTCCTTTTGGCAAGACTCCTTCAATCGAAAAAGGTAATGGTGAGTTCCCCTCGGTTATACCGATATCCCTTTCATTGGAAAATCCATCATTGTCGGCAAGAGATAAAGCGGTCAGGAAGACCTTGTATCGAGCCCATTTTCTCTCGGTGAGCACATTCTATCTTAGGGAGACTTCTTTGTTTCGGGGAGACCTTACTCGAAATCACGCCCTATCGCTGAGACATCCCTAGGTCATTGAGACCTTTCATCAAGTGCACTTCATTACACTAAAGGGAGAAATCATGTCGGTGGTACCATTGCTAGTCGGCGTGACCTTATGTCGAACCCTCTTCATTCTCCCCGAGCCCATTCTTATCAGCAAGACCCTACCAGGTTGGTAGAACCTCATAGAGAGAACACTTTGTTTTGTCGAGACACCTTGTAGTCACCCAGACATCACACCGAAGGGAGAAACTTTGGTGAGACCTTCACCATTTAGCTAGACTTCATGGCGATGATACCTCCTTTCGCCAAGACCTCAGCCCATCAGCAAGACCTTTCGGCAAATGCAAACCACTCTCTCCGATGGGACTTTATTTTGGCAATAGTTCACCCTATCAGTGAGACATCTTGTCGAAGCCATCTTCCTCTCGGTGAGATCCTTTTGATGACATCTTCGTGATCGCTGAGACTCTGATGGATTAGCAAGACCTTACACTGATAATATCTCATGTCGATGAGCCATCCTTCTCTCGCCAAGACATTACACTGAAGTCTCCCCTTTTCACTGAGAATTCATTTTCTTCGGGGATAGTTTGCTAGGTTGGTGAGACCTTTTTCTGAGCCTTCATCCTTCACCAAGATACATGTCTAGTTAGCAAGACTTTATCCCTTCGGCCAGACATCACACCGAACATAAATCTTTCAGCAGGACATCACTCTGAGAGAACGACCCTATATTGAAGGCCTCATCCCTTTCAATGAGATATCAACCTATCACCGAGACATCACACCAAGTGAAAATTTTCTCTAGGTCATCTTACTTCTTCGATGAGACCATCGGCCTTCGGCGAGACCTTACGCCGATAACAACCCCTGTCACTGAGACTTCACTGCAAAGCCGCCTTTGTTGCTGATACCTCATTTCTTTAGCTAGACATCATGCCGAAGGTTTTATCTTTCAGAAATGCTAACCTTGTGTGCAATCGGTCGGCGAGACTTCAGCATGTTAGGGAGACATATGAAAACCCTTGGCAATTAAAATGGTCTAGCCGACTAGGGCATTTCGAAATGAATAGAACCACTACTAGTCGGCAAGACATCTGGAAGGTCTTGCCGAATCTTGCCTTAGAGGATTTCTATGCCAAACTAGATTGGGGGATGCTTTCCAACTAAGCTCCCTGACAAATATCATCATGTGTGTGATTTAATCATGCAAAACAAAGTCTCCATTAGCCCTTAGAAGGACATAAAATATATTATAATAGACTTATTTTTTTCTTATGATTATTTCATTCAATTCTTAGCAAGAAGAAAACCAACTCCAGTTGAGACAAAACAAAAGACAAAATTGGGAGAAAAACAAAGGATTCCAAAGGTCAAAGCAGATAATTAGAGGCAAAGAAACCAAAAAGAGAAGGGGGACCCATTTTGTTCTAGAGTAAAATGGGGTGGTTATGCAAGGCATAACAGGAATAAAAAAGAATGGGAATTTCCAGTACATGGACAATCCTAGAATTCCTTCATTAGAAAATAAAAAATTCTTTCCATGTATAGTAGTATAGGGTCATTTCCATCTTCATATCCATTATTCATTCCATCAAGTTCATTCATAAAGTCTGGTTTGCTCTCCCAAAAATATGAATCCTTGCAATGATCTCACCATCATTCATCCCCAAATGGAGCCACTGTTGAAACTATAAAATTTTGAAATTTGATAGTAAATTACGCTCATAATTTTCCCAAATAAAGTCCATATTTTGAATAAAAATTGTTATAATCTCCCCTGCACACCATAATTACCAATGTTTGCATCAGTTTTGACCTTTTGATACCTTAAAATTCCTCTAAACAAAGGTATTTGAATAAATAATTGATATCGGCATGAGTGGGTGCAGGTCTCTCTGATCCATAGGCTACTATATTCCAATGTAGGTGATTTGGGCATATCGGCAAGAGGTCAAGACTACCACATTGATCAAATTTCATAGGAGGATACGTATCAGGAAGATACAACACATGGTCTTGCCAATGAAGAAGTTCCTCGAGAAGATAAATGCTCTCAGAATGAAATCCATGGGTCAACCCGAGTATATATGTCTCATCAATGAAATACCATCAAGGAGATACCCATCCTGTGTCATCTACAAAGCACGGAGAAATTCCCTTGGTGAGACAAATACTATCAAAATGAGTTTGAAATGTCTTCCCATCACGCTAATGGAAGCTACATCGGTAAGAGTCTTGGTGACATATTCGAGATCAAAGGAATGAACATCAAACAGACTTATACTGTTGAGGAAACTGCTAAATATCTTTGTGATGCATGATCTCTTGTTGATAAAGATATGAATGGATCAAAAGGTTCATCAAGGTGACTCTTGGCAATATTTATATGGATCTAAAGGGTAGATTGCATGATATCGGTGAAAAAGATGTAATGTCTCCTCGACCAATAGGGTGTTCAATGACTGTTGGCTAAGCCCAAATAAAAAGGATCGTCCAAAAGTTTGAATTTACCTACTGATAAAAAAAATTGATGTGATAGTGGGAAATTCAAAAATCAGCTACACTCGTGTTCAAAGCTAAGGAATTAATGGTGGCACTACCACCCTAATGTGTTGATAATTCCCCAAATTGAAGAGGAGTAATTGAAGGAAAATTTTGTAGAATTGGTAGCAAGAGAGCGAACGAAGGGCTAAAGGGTTGCATAGTCAAAGATTTCCAAACAAATTTGTAAGTTTTTTGTAGTTGAATTTTTTATTCTGTGATTCATAAAGAGTAAAATGGAAAGTACCAACTTGGGAAAAGAAAAAAGTAGGAAACATAGTGAAAATGGTCACCCTAGAGTGAAGAAGCAAAAGATTGAAACTGAAAAAGGAGCTAGGGATAGCTAAAAGGAAACTAAACCAAGACTTAATTAATCAATTTCCTAGCTCAGGTCCAAAAGCTAGGTGCTCTACGCAACTTAGGGCTGAAGTAGAAAAATTGGAGGATAAGTGCAAGCATATAGGAGATATATGGACCCTGATTAGGGGATATGAATTTTTTATCTTTCATTACCACCGAAGGAATCAATATGAACCAGTGTGTAACCCTTGGGAATATAACCTAGGAAAATTTGTCTACCCAAATGTGTTCGTGGATGTAGAGCTAGTAAAAGTGTTTGTTGTTCATTATGATTTGAAGCTCAAAGCTATTTGTGACCTATCAAAAAAACCATTTATACACATATGAGAAGCTGCAATTTGTGAAGTGTTTTACCTAGAAGGAGTATGTACTAACAAAAATTGTACATGAGGAGCTAGAAAGAGAATTTTGGAGGATGGATACTACATACAAGGGTTGGAGGTTACCATTACATATAATTAAGAAGGATGGTAACTCAATTCCACTAGAAGATAGTGATGGCTCCCCATGTCATGTTGACCTATTTGAGCCATACCTAAAATATAATTATTTTTTAGCATGCCAGGTGTTGGGGATAGAGGCCCCTGAATACATGCCAATTATGCCAATGATAGTTGAAACTGAAGTCTATTGACATAAATCTCAACCTTTTGATTATGCCTCACATATTTTCAAAGAGCTTGATGTAGGATTGATGGTAATAAAGAAAGGCTCTCTTGTTTTATACTTGAAGCATTATTCAATCCTTATGCATATAATACTTTACTATGGACAAGAGTTGAATATGTGGCCTGAGAAGCTAAGGGTTTCACAATTGGATAAGGAGGGAGGATTATTACCAGTACAAATTTAGACTACCATATGGGGCAATAGATTTGATAATTCTTTCTTTATACATTTTGAAGAATATTTTGTGAAACTATTGTATAAATTGTATAATCATCCTTGTGAGTATTTGTTGTCTGATGAGATAAAAAGGTTTCTTAGACCCAAGGAATTTAATGGGCATGTTAACCATAATTGGGGAGACTGGTATTTCTTGGAAGGTGCAACTATGATCAGAGTATACGGATTTGAGGACACACCCTTTATCCTACCCAAAACAGTGCCTGATAGGATTGCTTACCTATAGATTGCTAGGCAGTTGGATTACTTAGATGTGATGAACTTAAGTTCTTTTGAAAAATATGCATTTTTTCCCAGCACACTATGTTTTGGTGACTTCATTGTATTATCAAGGGATGGGTATGATATGGTTCTCAATAAATTATTGCAATACAATATGAAGAAAGGTCAACCATAGAAAGGATTTGATCTAGAGGGGTACATCTATTTTGTTAAAAATAAAATGAACTTGGGCAGGTATATGATCATGTACCCTATCAGTATGATGATCTGATTAGGAATTTGGAGGAAGAAGCAAAAAGAGTGGTTGATGAATACAACAAAGGATTCCAGATGTAGAGATGTTGTCTTCAAGGGAAGAGACATCTGGTGATGATAGGCTTCTTAGCACAACTAATAAAGCTTCTAGATCAAGAACTCAAGCATACAAGTAGCCTCCTAGGGAACCAGATGTTGAAGAGAGTTTAGATGCAGATACAAGGCAAATGGCATATAGATCATTAATTTGTGGTTGATGATGAATTTTTCAAAACTCCAAAGTTTAGAGCTTTTTTGTACAAGAAAAAGGGGAAATCAATAAGGGAGTCAGTGGATAATATAACACCAAATAATGAAGGGAAATTATTGAGCACCTTAAAGTTTAGTGTAGAGAAAGAAATGAAAGACATGACCCTTGAGAAGGGAAGAAAGCTTTTGGAGGATGCAGGTGTTCTGATTTTCCCTGGGTTAGATAACTCTACTTTGGTTTTTGATAGCTTGTTGAAGAATAATAATACCACACATAAGCTCAGCCCTGAAGGGGTAACAAAGATATATGCAGGATCCAACTATAATCCAAATGAAGGATCACTCATGATATGGGCCCTGTATCCACCTCACAAGAAATCTATTGTAATTTATATTGAGAATTTTTTTGGGAATGTAATGACATTAAAGGTTGGAGAAGTTGAAACCATAACTATAGTAGATATTGGCATCAATATTTCCAAGTTGAATAAGGATTAGATTCAGATGTTGGTTAAGGAGAAAGAAATGTACAAAGCTAATAATGAAAGATTACTCAAGGAAAATGATCACCTGAAAGATATGATGGGAATTACCCTAGGATTTTCCAAGCAATTGACACAAGGTGAAATTTCTCATACAAGAGACTAGCAGAAAGGATCAAGTGCATACTCACAGCGTAAATATGATTCACTAACCGCAACGATAAGGAAGAGGAAATCTAGTTTGATGACTTGGTTGAGTAGAATTTGGAGAAAATTTTCAAAAAATTATGCTACAAAACAAGAAAATATGAGAATTGATAAAAGAATCTAGGAGAAATTCCAAGAGATAAATGGAAGAGATGTTCCAAATAATGTGGCTATTGATAGTGCTAACTACTTTGCAAGAAAACATAGAGACTTCCACAAATAATTGAAAGGGGATGAACAGGGTCTGATTAATACCATGAAGAAGGGATTGCCAATTTTGTTTGAATATGGAGGAGAATTGAAAGAAAAGGATAGGTGGACCAAGGAGTGTGAGTCAATGTTGCAAACAATCTTGGAGACAACTACAGGAAATAATTCGACATTGGACAAGGCTTGTGAGCAGAATGAAAAGAAGGTGATAATGGAGATGGAAATCTAGAATGCGTTAGGAGATGCTAATACACATGAATGACATGATTACTTGGATCATTTTTCAAAATTCCATTTATGGCTAAATAGAGCCTAATTTCTAGTTTTTTTATTGTTTTTAAGAAAAAAAATTTCTAAAAGGATGTGTCCTTTAATGGTTTTGTTGTATTCATATCTATTTTATAGTGCCAAACAGATAGAGGCAGATAGAAGAAATATACAATAGATAGTTTGCAATGATTTTTTCATCTAAAAGGACTCATATGCATGTATGAATTTTGATGAAGTTAATGAAGATATCTAAAATTGTGGCTTAATCTTGGTATTAGTTGTTTGTTGGAATTATACAGTTATTTGATTGTCTCCATCTTGATACTTTTCTATTGTTTAAATTGATATATCAAGCATATTTTCAATTTATCAATACATTTTTTTTGTACTTGTGTGATGTGATTATTTAGTTCTTTCAAGAGAAGATTAAATCCTTCTAATCAATCACAATAATTGGGAAGTATTAATTGGATTAGTAAGAAGAATCACATAACTAGGGTTGTCATTCTGTCTCAAGTAGACTTTGACAAACATTTATTTGCACGTTTATACAAGTTATAAACTACATTTTTTTCCAAACAGTTTGAATTATTGCCATAATGGACTACACTTTTCTAGATATTCATTAGACTCCATATACCCAACAGGGCATTGGTCTCACATATTTTATCTCTTAGTTCATCCATCTCATTTTTTACATTTGTTAACTAAACATATTTTTACTCATACAATTTATGTTAGATTAGGACTATATATATTCACTATAAGATTTCCATTTTGAATAGACTGTTGTAACAGAATCATATCATTTAAGTATGCTCAATTCACATAGGTAGACCCACCTAGTAGCACCTGAAGAGAAGGTCTAAACCATTTGGACTTGTTTGTTACACTAAAATGTACCAAGAGTTTGGCAACCTCTTGATTTTGAGAGGTATTTTTGAAGGCAATGTAAAATGTATTCTAATTAATCTACATTACCATTTTATAATTACCTCTCACTTTCCTCAATATACCTTTCCCCATCAGGTACTCCCCTTTGAATTTTTTAATTGAGTTGGGATCCCAAATGCGGTCTACATGGATCTTTGTTGAGAACTTAGGAAGATATTCAGTAATGTACACCATGGTTTGGTATACCATATATCCCTCCACCATAGAACCCTTAGGATGTGCTCTTTTTCTAACCAAAGCCTTCAAAAATTTCAAGTACTTCTCAACCATCCACATTGACCTTGTGTGTACAGGTCCAAACAATTTAATCTCCTCAACTTGGTGTATGAGGTAGTGTTCTTGTGCATTGTAAAATGTCAAAGGCAGACACTTTTTCATTTCACACATTAGACAAGGAATTTTTCTCCTCCAATAATTTATATCTTCTTTATGGATTTATTTAGATGGCAGCCATCTACAAGTGATTCGAGGCGCAAATATATTGATGAGATTTAACAAAAATATACAATATATTACATAACAACGAATTGAAAAAATATCGCTACTTACCTAACGTATTTTCCAAGATCATATATAACTTGCTTGACATTGTTGTCGAAGTTGTCTGGGAGAGATAGAGGCAAAATGTATTGCAACAATTATAAAATGATCTTTTTATTATTTTTTGAAAATGAGTAAACATAATACACTGAAAAGTACATGCAGTATACAAATATATATAAAATATACCAGAATAATTACCTTAATGAAGGTATGCCAATCATGTGTTTTCATCCTTGACCCAAATTCACCTTTCTTTGTTATGATATTATTTATGTTCGTAACAAATCCTATGGGAAATCGAATTTTTTGTATGACTTATTTTATAGCATTGCTTTGCTACTCTGTTAATAACCAAGGGAACTTATATTAATTTGGTCTCCATCACTATTCAATTGAATGAAATTTTTCATTGCATGATTGGCTTCCTGAATGTCATTACAAATTTTAACAATTTTTTCTTTATCATGCCCTCCATCCAATATTTTCGATAACATTTATGTTATATTCTTTCCGATATGCATTGTATCAAACAAACACACAATTTGTAGTTGCTCATAGTAGGGCAACCTACTAAATTGTCTAGCATAACTTCTCAGTCCCTGTGGAAGTCGGCTATTAATCCCTTGACAAACTTCATGAAGCATATAAGTTAAAAAATTTAATAATGACAATAATTGTCAATTACAACATGAATAAACAAAACACAATATAAAAATATAAATTCCAAACATATCATATATGATAGATAAACAATTTGATCTGATGTATAACCTTGATGATTAATTCTATTATATTCCAACTTCCATAGGCGAGGTGTCATTATTCGTGGTTTTGATGTAGTCTCTTCTTTCCCATTGAAATTTCTTTTTTCAGTAGTTCGATACTTATGATTTCTGTAGAGGAAGTGCATGTACTCATCAAACACCTACTTTCCTAAACTTGTTGAATGATGAGATTTCCTCTTTGGACCACAAACTGGACATTCAAATTTTCCCTTTGTTTGAAGACATGCAAGATCATATATAATTGGATTAAATATGTCAATTTTTATAATTATATATAATGAATATATTATTTAAAAAAATGCATGATATCTACTTCATAAAATTAAATATCATTAAAGTTCAGTCAAATGTTATAACATACCACAAAAATGTGTTAGCCTTGGGGCATCATGAATTTTCCATACAATCATTGCATGGAATTGAAATTTTCTTTGTCCTATTGGTCTAGAGACATCATACATAGTGACACCATTCCATAACTAGGTATGTGCAGGATCATGATGGGCCAAAAAGTGGCAATATGATGGGTATGTGGCTGATATTTTTTTTTTACCCAAAATTGATGAAACAAAATGGGTTTTTAAAGGAGATTCTCAGCTTTCCACAGATATAAATTATGCTTTACTTTGAATTTAACAAGTGATTATTATTCATTTTCTATTGAAATTACAACTAAAGTCTTGATTGATAGGCTGATTGAAAAACATCTATAACTTCCAAACGGTATCACATTTTTTGAATCCAAAACATGTGTCACATTCTATGCTTCACATACTATAGGATTAAAAAAAAAAAAAGGAATTTCATGAATTTTTGACCAAGTTAAGGTTGTCAGACATATGAGTTTTTATATTTTTTAAAAAATTGTAATTAAAAATTCATAATTAATTATTTACTTAGAAAAAATTAAAAAATATGCATCACATCAGGACATGAGTCCTCTACTTATATCTAAAATATTATAAAAAATATTATCATTTTATTATGGTTAGGGTGGTGGACAGACACCCACTTCTTATTTTTCCTAAAATTTAAGTACCACTACATTCAAATTTCAAATTTTCACCAAATAGATTTTTATTTTTTTTAAACAAACCAAGTAGTTTAGAAACTACATTCAATTTTCTACATATTCTATTCTTACATATTTTTTAAATAATATAGATATCTTATTCAAATGTTTAAGTCAAGTTTCCTAACTCTAATTTTTTTGAATTTTTTGCCACTTAAGGGCCTATTTTTTCCATGATGATCCTACACATATCCAACTTTAGTAACTCGTCAATAAGAGACTTGATATATATAAATTCATATATTTAACTTGGTACTTAACTAGTTGAATGAAGATAAACATTACATAATTATTATAACCATTTTATTGCAATATATATATAAATTAATGTGCATGACTATTAAATGAAAAAAATATGTCATTATGCAACAAATAAGACAAATGAAATGCTACTACGTTAAAAAAAATCAATGTAAACAAATACCTGGAACAATCATTTCCAACATTATGTGCTCCCTCTTTATTGAAATCCATGGAGGAATGTTATTGTTGATAACAAAAATAGGCCACACCAAGTAAATAGATCTCAACTCTCCAAATGGATTAACACCGTCCACTGCCAATGAAAGCCTAAGATTACGAGGTTCTTCTTTAAAGTGTGGCTATTTTTCCTCCATGTGACCCCTAAATGTAGAACCATCTACAAGCATTCGAATAATGTGATCACTTCTATTTCGTGCATGGTAATCCATAAATTATGCTAAGCTTTCACACCTAAATAATCGTTGCATATGTGGAATAATGGGAATATAATCAAGAACCTTGCTAGGCACATTTTTTTTTAGTTGATATGTTTGATATCTACTGATATGACATTTTGGGCATTCTATTACAAATTCATGTTGTTTATGATATATAATATGATCATTGGGACATGCATCTATTGCTTGATACTCCATTCCAATATCTTTCATAATAGCAGATAAATCTCAATATGAGTGAGGTAAGATATTTGATGGTAGTAACAAAACTTCACCTATCAATCTACAACAAAAAAATAGTTTGTTAATATAAAGAATATTAATGGTACATATTTCATCCTTTATTTACTAGTGATGAACTAACAACAAAAATAGATGAAAAAAGATGACATATATGACATACCTTAACATCTGTGAGATTGCTATGTTGGATAAACCATTCATAACCTTCAAGTTCACTAGCAACAATACAACAGAGAGGAGTTTTTTGGGAGCCTTCATAAAGGGGCTTGTATGCCTTCTCAAGTATAGGTAAATCATGAACATCATCAAAGTCATCTTGATCATCATGATCAACTATGCCACTAAATGTGTCGTGGATCAATATATTTGTACCATCATCTTCAACTATGTTTTCTGGCACATGATCATCTTCTTCCATATGATCATTAACTTTATCTTTGATATTCACAACTCCATGTTCCTCCACTTGCAAAACCACATTCTCTAGGCTATGATAATCCATATCATGTGCCCTAGGGTGTCCCACCTTTATAATAATGATCAACACAAATAAACCATGATCATGATCAAGTGATTTTTTATATATATAAAAAATGTTAAAACGATATAGACATTTACAAATTCAATCAATATAAAGACATATAATGAACAACTTACCAATGGACGATAATCATGCCCCCCTTCAACGTGACCATGCTGCCTACAATGTTTCTCAACTATTGTGATTAAATGTCTTCTCGTCTTTAAGTCTTGCAATTATTACAAGGACAATAGCATTTCCCATCACCGTTTCTTTTCAATCTATCCCACAATCTAGCAAGTGTCTCTTCATTTTGTTCTACACTAATATTATCTAACATGATTTTTCTTTACCAAGCTTGAATATTTAGATCTTCAAAAAATATCAAACTCACACTCCAATAATTTTTAATCATAGATAGGTAAAAAAATTAATAATTATGATATTTTGCACAAAACAAAATGGCCTATAACCTCCACAAATTGTCACAAGTATAGAAAAACATTGTCGCAAATATAGATAAATTGTCGAACTCATTTTTTTATTAAAAAACATTCATTGGAACCCCGAAAAATGCTAACCATATACCCCTCAGCCCACAAATTAAGGAGGCTAACCATATGTCGGCCCAAAAATTGACTTTAAGTGTATGTCAAAATAGCGACAAAAATCACAGAGCATCACAATTTCGATGAATGTTAGGCATAAATTTTAAATTTTTTTTGAAAATTTCACATTAAATACAAAGGTACTCGGCAATACATCCAATTATACATCTTTCATTAGAAAGTCTCATCATATTTTGTAGTCAAATGAGTTAGTGCTTGATGTGTTTTGCTTCCATTTGATTCATTGCATATATCCATCTTCATTGCTTGGTTCCTTTTATGCAGTCTCCACTGAATGTAAATGGTTGATATTCTATTGAGATTTTGTTAGCTCCATTGGTGCAAATTACCTTGCATCACTTTAATTGTTAACAATGTTTTCAAATGTTCAACTGTTATCAATGCTTGTGAAACACATTTCCTTTACATAGCCCCTTTTTTTTATCATTCTTAGGGGTTGCTCCATTGGAAGACATTGTTCGCTTAAAATGCATTGATATTGTGAAGATATTTGCTTCCATTTTTTCCTGTGTTCTGAAATACATTATCTTTTGGACCTTGCTATCCCACAGCATCAAATGGCTATTTCATACCTTTGAAAAGAGCTCTATTATCATTTATTTTTTCAATGCGAATAATGTATAGTTCTTTGAGTCCCTGTAAACTTCAATGTATCTTAACATCAATGTTCTTTTGCTTTAATCTGATAGTGGTTTTCATTGGCAATTTCATATAATATGCATTATTCATCCTTGTGTCACTTAGTCATTTCTCATACATAAGTTGAGTTTATGTTGTCTTCAAATCAACCCATTCATGGTGAAATAACATATGAAGACTGTCCTAATTTATTGAAAATCAACCTCTATTTCAATGACCAAGATCAAAGGTTGGGATCTTCATTTGAAACACAAACCATTGTCTTCTTCCTTGAAGCTTCATGCCTTCACTATTTTTCAATCAAATGCAAATCTCTTAAGAATGGAATGCTATGTGACTACAAGTTATTGTAGATGGTTGTCTCATTTGGATGCAAGGCACCAAGCTTTAATTACTATCATTTTGATACAAGATGACTATGACTCCTCATTGTTTTCTAGAAATTGAGTGATTTCTTCATATTTTAAATGATCAATTGAACATTACCTTCACTGTGTGTTTTTCCTTCATAGTGTCTTGACTATTCTATATCTCTTCTAGGTATTTGCATTATGTCCTTGATATGACATTCTATACTCAAGTCACCACTCTTCTCTTATATCTCAACCTCTATTGTCATCTCTTGGTCACTCTCTCAACACCATACCTTGTCATTGGCTGTCATTTGAACGTTTTCCATTTATCTAGTGCTATCTATGCATTGCACTATAAAATTCAATGACTGAGATCTTCCCTTTATATTATCTTTTGCATATCTCATAAGGTTGTCCCCATTCTCTTCATAGGTGATGATCTAGTTTTCTTGTAGCATGCATTCATGATTGTATTTATTTTTGTTTTCCAATTCATTCCCTTAGGACTTCCCCTTGTATACTCTTAAAATTTGTTGTCATATTCACTTGTACCATGACCTTGGCTTCAAAAGGGTGTCACCTTGTGTTGCTTCATGATTTACCCAACCATTTCTTGCTACCCCATAAGTTTGTTACTTGGTCTTCTACAATAATTATTTACCTTTTGATCATGTGCAACACATAAACATTTCCTCCTGACTTTGATCCTAGTGGGCAGACACATGTCACCTATGTCGGTGACCTAAAAGCTCACCATCCTATGTGATGTGTGGCTGTCCAATAGGCTTAAGGTGAGAGGGAATTGACAATACCTTGTATTTCTCCCTCTTGTTTCCACATATGCTTCATGATGGCTTTAGGTATGCCTTGATTTCTCCTTCATTATTTAAGAGATGCATAATTGATCTTGATGCATCTATAATTGAACTTGATGCATCTCTAAAATCACTTACTTATTTTAATGAAATGAATCTTGGATCCACTTAAGAAGATTGAAGGAAATATCCAGCAAAATGTACCTTCCTTTTGACATGATGGCATCCATATGGCTGATTCATTATGAAGAGATGAAGTATAAAATCTTGACAGTTCAAATTATATGTTACATCTTTTGAATCTAATAATGAAAGTTGATCAATTGGTGTGATTCTGTATTGATTTAATGCATTAATAGCATGCATATCTTTGATCAAGTTGCACAATTTCCTATTCCTCTTAAACCATCAGAGGGAAGTATGTTGAGCTCTACCCTCATGGGAGCCACATTTACCCCACATGTTGTAATTAACTAAATTAGAACAATAATAATACTTGTCCTAAATCTTCACAAGGAACAAATAGTTAGATAAAAAAAGCATATCATAGGTGTGTTTGATCACTTCTTTCTTGTTTTTAGGGAAACTTATGGTATGTTGCTTATTTAATGCATGTAGAGATCAATTTATACATTCACAGGTATATGTTGATGTAAGGTTTGAGAATTTTCATTGCTTAGAGCATTGCTCTAACATCATTTCTATTTCCATATGCATAGGAATTAGAAACAATGAGGAGCTAGGAGGGACAAGCAGTTCATATCAGCAACAGTGTGAGACAACACACCTTGAACCAATCATTCTCAGACAATGACTGGTCTCTCTCCTTATATGCACATTTGTATTTTTTTACTTATTCATGTATATGCTTTTCTTTATTTTCATTGAATAAGTAATGTTAGTCTCATGACTTGTGTCAGAAAAGTATGCACTTTTGTATCAATAAAGATTACTCCTTTGTTCAAAAAATATTTGTGGTAAATCCATCTTATGTTACATGCACTTGTATAAATGCAATAATTTGTAAACATAATCTTTTGAATTATTTTATTTATGCAATTGAATCTAGTATAGGAGAGGATAAAATGTACCTTTCTCTTAGTCTAAAATAAAAAAATCTCTACCTAAATGAGCTATTAGTGAAATTTAGGTAACAATAATAATAAATTGTGATCCATCGTGAGAATAGATTGCCCTCGTTTTAGGATTATAGTTTCTAGCCAGTGCTTTAATCAGTTCTACATTAACAAAGACATTTGGCATCACAAGCTTCACCATATTTAAGCTCCATGGATTCAAGATAGGCCTCTTTCTATATTTATTTTTGTAATGATATATAAATAAGTCATAACCCCTATGCGGAGTCCACACATTTCCTAGATTTTTGTGTTTATCTTCCAATTTTTCACATAAAGGATTTAATTGAGTTGTTCTTCTTGACTTTGGCCCAAGCCTAGGAAAATTATCTATTAAGTCTTGGTTTAATGGCCTGACTTCCATTTTCTACCATTTTACTTTTGGTTTTTCAGGGGTTTTTTCCATTTCAAACCCTACTTGTACTATACTTGAAGCAAATTTTTAGAGAACACGTCCAGTTGAGTCAAGGGAACTTGAATGAATGCTACAATTTTCTGAGTTGCTTTTCATCATCCAACTCTTCCTCCTCAATATTCAACCATAATTCATAGTGATTCTAATTTCTAAGGATTTAGATATATCGATATTTAGCATGCTTGAACCAACTCTAGTTCATAAATGGTGCTCGTGCCATCTTCCTAATCAACTACAATACTAATGGCAGTTGTCTCTTCAATGACCTTATTAGTCATGTCAATTGGGTGACACATTATTTCATAATGTCAAAGAGACTTTTGAGTTCCTTTCTTCAATCCTGCAAGGTCTCCTCAATGGCTGCACTCCTGATTCTTCCCTCTTTGAATTTTTGACATATGAATTTCGATGAGACTAGTGAGCATTTCTCTTTGATAAGCTTATGTCTCCTCGACATACCCGTGTTCCTCCTTTTAGTAGCATTTCTTCAAATAAGCCATTTTATACCTTTAAAATGTTGAAGAGACATGTGGTTATCTCTCTTTGATATCCCTCAGTTTTATCAATGATGTATGTTCATAGCCATGCCAGAATGTCAAAGAGACTTTTAAAAAATTTTGCCCGATGCTCCCTTGTATCTTTAGTGTCATTGTTAGAAATTTGAAGAGACTTTTATAGACGTTTTTTTCGATGTCTTTGTGTCTCTCTAACATTTTTTCTTACTTGGTCTTACAGTGTCGAAGAGACTTCATTCCTCACTCTAACACACCAATGTCTCCTCAATATTACCATTTTTCCAATCCTATTTTTGCTAGTAATTTACCATTTATTTTATAATAATCTCTTAATGTCTAAGAGATTTTTTTCTATTTCATGAATGTAAAATAATCCTATATCCTTAGAGTATCACTGTCACTATGTCTTGTTAGAGAGACATGTTAATTTTTCTCTTCGATGCATCCAGTCTCCTCGATATATCGCCCTTTTGGTTGTTAAAGAGACATTTGAGTATGTATCCTCCAAGCATGAGGGTCTCCTCGATATCTTCATTGGCCTTCTATTGAATTTTTTGGGGAGAAACTGGCATGACTCTCTTCAATGTGGGGGTAAGTGCAAAAAGATGGGTCCCAAAAAGGGGGCTTAAGTGGCCACTTTTTTTTTGAAATCAGGAAATATTGACCTTGGAAGTGAAATTGAAGATATAGTTACACTCGAAATTTTGAGATGGAACAAAAACAAGGATCAAAGTGCTATGAGTCTACTTTCTAAACTACTAATTTATTTTGAAAATGGTTGAGATTAAGGGGTTGAAAAGAGAGACGTACAAAAATTGGTGTTGTTTTTGACAGAAAAACATAACATAGCAACTCTTGTACATCCCTAGCATAGTGAAGTTTTTTTAGTATTTTTAAAATTAGTCCATTGAGAAATTAGCTAATAGTATGTAGTTGATGCACAATTTTTTTGATAATTTTTTAATGAATATTTGATTTTTTACTAATTTTCTACATGGACATTTCTTGAAAAATAGAATTTTAGCCGTGCTACCCCTAAAAATTTTGGAAACTAATTGAATTTATTTTTTAAGGATATGTGCAGGATCATCATGGAAAAAGTAGGCCCTTAAGTGGCAAAAAATTTAGAAAAATCAGAGTTAGGCAACTTGAGATAAAAATTTGAATAAGTTATCTATATTATTTCAAAAATAGGTAAGAATTGAATCTGTAGAAAATTGAATGTAGTTTCTAAACTACTAGATTTGTTTTAAAAAAAAATCTATTTGGTGAAAATTTGAAATTTCAATGAAGTGGTACTTAAATTTTAGGGAAAAAATAAGAAGTAGGTGTCTGTCTGACCACCTTAACCACGATAAAATGATAATATTTTTTTATAATATTTTAGATATATGTAGAGGACTCATGTCCCAATGTGATGCATATTTTTTTGTAATTTTTTTCCAAGAAAATAATTAATTATGAATTTTTATTACAATTTTTTTAAAAATATAAAAAATCATATGTCTAACCACCTTAACTTGGTCAAAACTTCATGGAATTCAATTTTGCTTGTTTTAATCCTATACTATGAAAATCATAGAATGTGATGCATGTTTTGGATTCAAAAAATGTGATACCATTTGAAAGCTATAGATGTTTTTCAATCAGCCTATCAATCAGGACTTCAGTCGCAATTTGAATAGAAAATGAATAATAATTACTTATTAAATTCAAAATAAAGCATAATTTATATCGGTGGAAAGCTGAGAATCTCCATTAAAAACTCTTTTCGTTTTATCAATTGTGGGTTAAAAAAATAGTCATAGCCACATACCCATCATATTGCCACTTTTTGGCCCATTATGATCCTACACATACCCTTAAATTTGTAGAATGGAGTCTAGTTTCTAAAAATGTAATTTATTTAAAATTTTGATGAGCGGTTAATTTATAACGAAAATAATAGCAAGCACTTCTTTTGCCAAAAAAGAGACAAAAAATAAAATAAATTATAGATGAAACGCTTAACATTGTTAGAAAGTGAAAAAAATTACATTGCTAGATAGCTAACAGAGAACCTAACATTACCTAGGTGTTTGATTTGTTCGACATTGAACCATGTGGAATCCTAACAATGAGAACAAACCCAATTATGTGAAATATTGTAGAATTTGCAAAAACACGTCTTTGGTCATTGGGAATGCCCTCCAAGCCTTTGGGTTGGTATTCCAAGGAAAATACAAAGCCCAAGGCTTGGGGATTCCCAAAGAAAGATATAACATGTGTGCATTATAGTGCACTCATGTTATATCTTAGTTTTGAAATTATTTTTGCATTTTTGAGGGACATTTCTAGGAAGGCATAATGCGAGAGCACTATAATGCGTCATGTTGTGATTTATGTTAAATTCTACTCTATGGAATGTGTGTTTATATATTTTTATGTTTGTATGTACATGTATGCTTGTATGTCATGTATGTATGTATGTAGGCATGCTTGTATGTATGTATGTGCACCTATATGTATGTATGTATGTATCAATGCATGCATATTGTATGTATGCCTATATGTATGTAAGATTATATCTACACATGTACATGTATGCTTCTATGTATGTAGGATTGTATGCACATATGTATTATGCGTGTATGTATGTATGTATGTATGCCTTTAGAGGGAGGGAGAATTTTAAGAGAGATTTTTCTAGGTAGGGTGGGAGGGATAAAGGGAGTGGGAGAGAAGGGGTTGGAGTGAGAGGGACTTAGCTAGGTAGGGTGGAAGGGATAAAGGGAGAGATAGATAATTGAGAGAGAGGGAGAGAGAGAGGGAGAGAAAGAAAGAGTTATGTAGGTAGGGTGCCAAAGGGCGAGACTTGAGAGTGTAAGGGGGGTGAGAGGGAGAGACTTGAGAGATAGGTAGTGAGAGGGAGTGAGAGAGACAGGGAGTGTGAGTGAGATACCTGAGAGAGGGAGAGGGTTTGGGAGGGAGTGACCTGAGAGAGGGAGAGATAGAAGGGGGTGGAATGAGAGAGACTTATCTCGGTAGTGCAGTGCCCCTCCATGGTGGTCTGTCTGGATAATTGTGTAAATGTCTATTTGTGTTATCATGAATTAGTGTGTTAATGGATTATGCGATAAACGTAATATTTTGATGGCATTGTTTACTCAATTAATTAAATTAACATTGATTAAATAAATTTGGATATTAAAACTATAATTAAATAAATTAGTTTTGTGAAATATTAAGCAAATAGTTTATTATTAAATAAATTAATTAATTTTTTTTGTAAAAAGTATTGTTTTAATGGTATATGATAATAATTAATAATTTATTACTTGTTTGAAGATAATCAATTAAATATAGAAACATAATGTGATTTTAAATTAAGTAAAGATGATAAGTTTTTTAATGGATGTAAAAAGCAAGCGAAAAAAAAAGATAGAAAGATTTCATGAGGATTTTAATGGATTCTAATTGATTTTTTCTTTGGAAAATCCACCACTGTTCTGGGTATAAAATTATCTCTTGGAAGATTTTTGGGGGGGACTGGTCTCTTTAAACCCTTGTAATGATTGTGTTAAGAGGCTAGCTTGTCTTCACTCGTTTTGTCTAAGTTGCAGAGAATCATAGTGGAGTAGTCAAAGAAAAATGAGTTGAAGTAACATCACATGCAATACAATTCAAGCCTATATCATGAATAAATACGTAGATTTTTCGAATTTGAGGTACACACAAATCATACCCATGTTTTAATACAAAATTTAAATAGTGTACAACTTGATTGTATATTTCCTGTTTTCTGTTAAGCTAAGTAAAATTATGCTCTTATGTTAATTGTTTTGGTTCATGTAAGAAAACCTCTATTCATTCATGGTAGATTCTCTCATACGATTCTATTGAATAACTTTCATTATAACTTTCTTAGCCGTGTAAGCTAGGTCAATCTCCTTGTGAAAGAATGTAAAAATAGGTTTAGAACAATTGAGGATGTATTCGCCCTTGTTTTAGTCAATGGTTAGCTTAATCGAATAGTGTCGATCTCTTATTCTCAAGAATTCTTGAGTTTAGTAATATTACCAATCAATCCGCAATGATTCCTTGAGCCTTTCACACCCTTCTAACCAATCCTTGTTGTACTTAGTACTTACCCTAATTTTTGGGTATGTTGTGAATTCACTATTCTTTGAGGCATTCAATCTTCAAGTTTTTTTTTTCACGGATGTTATTGCAATACTAGGTTTACTCAAGTTTCAATTTGTATCTCTTCCAAGTTTCGTTCTTTTACAAGGTCTTTGGTTGGTGTCTTATTCTAGCAGTTTGTTTCACATAGTCTCTACTTTTCTTTTGCAAAAGTCCCATTCCCCATCCCTTCACTATTACTATTGTCATATACAATGCACATTAGTATAGTGGGAGCCTTTTCCTTTGTAGATCCTTTCATCTTGCATCACCAATATTCTCCACAAGAACATTATCGTTGTTTAAAATTATGGAAATGGTTCATATCTCTCAAAAAGATTTCTTTTGCAGCAATTTGGAAATGAATTTAGATGCAGCATGGCAATCAAATTGTATTATGAGGTTATTAACAACTCTAATAATTTATGAGGGAAGGTTTAACAAACCTAATGTGAATGTTAACCTTTCATTATGGTGGTAGATAAATGATTCTATTTCTTTTCTTCTGCAACATTAAGTAGAAGTTGTGAATCTGGATATACCCTGCAGCCTCCCTTGCCAAGCTATCTCTCCAACGCTGCATAGATCTCTCATGTTGGTGGATGTGATCTGTTTCCTTCCCAAAAATTATGTGCCATTTTATGGAGCTCAATACAACTGCGTCCCTTTTGTTTTTTTCATTGTGTGCTCCAAATTGCATAGGGTGATTGTTCTCATATGTGTTATGTGACTTAATTCTTAAAACTGTGACTTTATAGTTGAGTGTTTGGTATATGATTTGTGCTTTTCTTTTTTTTCCTGATTGCTATTTGCATGACATTGACTCCTTTTTGACCAGCTAGTACTTTGGTGGACCTGTTCTCTTTTCACCTTTAGTCTCCTTTAGCGATTTGGCTTGAATGACTGCATCCTCTTTAATCTCCCTTTCTTTGGCTCTTTCCCTTATTTCAGATGACACAGTGATGCTCTCTCAGCCTTTAGCTATGTCATTATAGGAGACACTACTGACTTTAACCTATTGGCAATCAAAATTTTTATCTCAGTAGTCAATTAGATTAAATATATGTGTATCTATATACATTTATAAGAATATTCATATATCATGATTGAAAATAAAAGTAGAATTGAAATAGAAGCTTTATTTTGTAGAATTCCTTTAAAGTTATGAAGTAAAATATATAACACATGGTAAATAATTTTGAAAATATTCAATGATTCATTGAATATTTTTATGAATATAATGGTATCAATACTAAACTCTATTTATCATAGTAAGATTCTAATTATAACAAAGTTTATGCCATTGTGAATTAGATTATCTTTTGATAGTTAATGTTGGTTGTGTCCTTTGTGGTCATCTAATAGTTGAATTGATAAATTTGGTTAATTAAGATCATTGTCATTAGAATCTTATTATGGAATGGCATACTAAGTTAAGTTAGTAATTAAGAAATGAATTATGGAAAAGTGTATAGGTTAGTGGTCTAATGAATTTGGTGAATTGTAGATTAAAATTAAATGAAAGAGTTTTAGATATGTATCCATATATATTAAAGGAGAATATTATTGTTTTGTAGATAAATGTTTGGGTTGTATACATTTATATGTTTACTTAGGTTTGGAGTTAGAAAAGAATGATTTAGTCTTGTAGATATGTGAGGACATAGTTAGTGAGTTGAAAATGATTAGAAATAAAAAGGAAATTATTTAGAAGGAAAATTGGAGTAATCGATATCTTTATTTGATTTCATTTTGTAGTTTAATAAACTTAAATAAATGAAACATAGTATTTGAATTTAGAGACTTCATTCTTAATTATTTCATAGTAGGATTGTTAATAATTGTTGACTTATGTTGTGACGTTAATTGTAATATGTTTTCTATTTGAAGATTAGTATTAAAAGTAGGTTTTGAGCCAAGGTTTAAATTATCAATGTTAGTAAGTTAGAAATCATATTTTTTTGCATTAGTGATTATGAGGATTTGCTTATATAGTTTTTTCTTTACAATCTCTTAATCTAACATTTATTATGGGTGAATAATTTGATTACATGGGTTATTTTTGAATTGCTTTATGTATGAGTTGGATTTGAGTAATTAAGTCACTCTTTCACATGATTGGATGTAGTGTTGTATTGAATGTTGTCTCATGTAATGTGTTGTTCAAAGGGTGGGAGTGAACTTTGTCATTGTGCTAGTGGAAGAGATGACCTTTATTTATAGAAGTTGTTCTTGATTGCATGAGTTGATTTATCTTGCTTGACTTTGAGTGATGGAAATTTTTAATTGATATGTCTTATGTTTAATTTAGGTTGAAATTTTGTACAGTTTGAAAGTATGAATTGATTTGGCATAATGAATTATTTTGGTTCTTGGGTAGATATTTATGTACCTCTAGGGGCTAGGGGAAATGGTGTGTGTGTGCACATTTGTTGTTCCACCTTTTTTCCTATCTTTTTACCTCATGAATATTTGTGTGGTTGGTACCTCCTAGTTTATGGGTTTTGATGCTTGGATAGTCACAAGATGGTCATGCCTCGTGTGTTATGTTTTATAAAGAATGCCTTTATGTCTTTAGGATTGAGGTACACCCATTGTTTTTCTTTGATTTTAGGGTAACCATAGGGGAGAGAGTGGCTCTTCTTGGGGCTAGTGTACAAATGGTCACCCTTGAAAGAGTTTCCTTAAATAAGTGATAACCTAATTAATGTATCTAGTGGGTTGGGTTAGTTAACACATAACAAGATAAAAACATGCACCTCACCCCTGTCGTTAGCACTCTCAAAGGCTAAGGACAGGTTGGAAGAACTAGTTGGTAAGGTCACTACCTTGTCTCTGTGAAAGGTAAGTGGCTCTACATGAGTCACCCTATGGGGCAGAACCTTGAGATAGGATGTTTGGATAACCATAGATGGAGGCCGCTCCTAATGATAGGTAGTCTAGAAAATCCATGTAAGGCCATGCAATGAAACTCTCCCACTATGCCCTTTGTTTTCCTTATTCTTGTTGCCTCTAGAGTTGTTTGTTATCATTTTTGTTTATTGATGTGGATGAAAGGTGCCCTTGGATATTTATTGTTGGATGATTTTGCAATCTCATATGGAGAGCTTTGGATTCTATTGTTTTCAGCACCTCTTATGGTTATTTAGTGTTCATCTATAATATTGGCAATTGGTTCTTGTTGGGCATTTCATTACTCTTGTTGTGGTTATGTGTTGGAAATTTTATGGGTTATTATCTTGTGATTTTTTATCCTTCTTGTGGAGTCTTGTTTACCATTGGTTTGTTTGAATTCTTGGATGAGGATCTTTCTTTTTTAATCCTAGCATGGGGGTGATTGAGTGGAACTTTCTATGCACCCTATTGGGTCCCCATCTAAAGTTTCAGATGTGCAAAGTTGCACCTATTGTAGTGACTTCTAAGTTATATCAGAGTTTGATCTAGCTTGTAGCTTTGTATTCCTACAATTTCAAATGTATCTTTCCATGTTATAGATTTTGGTAAATAGCTTTGTATTGATGTTAACCTTGAGTAATGTATCTTCGTATTTTTAATGTATGATCCTTGTTCAGGTCATTTGATTATTGGTGTATGTCTATCTCTCATGTAATGTAAGATGTTGATATGAAAAGTGATGCAACTATGTAACCCCAAGGAACTTTTTTATATGTTATACTTATACTGTTACATTTCATGTGATGTATGTTGTTGCATATTATTTCCTTTAAAAAAAATGTCATAAATGCTTGTATGATAGTTTCCTTTGGGGTTGCATGGTGGGGCTTTACAAGTAGGGTGGGAGGGATAGATAGAGAGAGGGGGGAGAGAGAGAGAGTTACCTAGGTAGGTTTCCAAAGGGAGACACCTAAGAGAGAGAGGGGGTGGGAGGGAGAGACATAAGAGAGAGGGAGAGAGAGGGAGTGGGAAGAAAGTGGGAGGGGAGATAGAGAGAGAGATAGCACAGAGGAGTGAGAGAGGGTGGTGAAATTGATCTGAGAGAAAAATACAGAAAGAGGGAGAGTGGTATAGAAACAAACAGAGAGTGGTGGTGGAGAGAGGGAGGGAGAGAGGAGATATATTGGAGAGAAAGGATATGGTTATGGAGGGGGTTGGAAGATTGGAGGAGCAGGGGCTGGATAAAGAAGGGGATGGAAGGAGGCTGGAGGCTGAGGTTATGGTATAGGAAGGAAAGAAGTGGTTGGAGGGAATGGAAGGAAGGGTCGGAATGGGGTAGAGGGTATGGGGCTGGAGGGTTCAAGGGAATGGAAGGGAAGGGAAGGAGACAGTGGCTGGAATGGAGGATGGAAGATGGCAGAGTGCAGAGGTCTTGGCTGGCCTAGGGCTCATGGCTGAGGGCTGGGCTGAGGTCTGGAGGTCTTAAGGTCAGGGCAGAGGCACTGAGGCCATAAGGTCAGGGACTAGGCCGAGGTCCAATGCATAGGTAGAGGGTATATGGGCTGGGATGGATTAGGCCTAAGGGCTGAGGGGCTGAGGGTGAGGGTAGAGGGCTGGAGGGCTGGAGGTTTTAAGGGCTGGAGGGACATGGACTGGAGGGGTTTGGAATTAGGAATGGACGGAAGGGCTTGTGGTTGGATAGATTAGGGAGGATTAGGTTTGGAGTGGAAGGAGGGGTGGAGGGGGGTGAGGATGCATGGTTTATGGATATGGACAGGGGTGAGATGGAGTGGATGGATGGATAGAGATGGAAGGAGAAGGAGAGAAGGGGAGGGAGGGACAAAGATATATGAGGGTTGAGGATCCAATGTATAAGGTAGAGGGTTGAGAATTGAGGTTATAAGGTTGATGACCTATAGGGTTGAGGGATTAGTGTATTGGGTTGAGGGTATAGGGTTCAGGGTACATATGGTTTAAGGATTGGGGTTGAGAGTCCTATGTATAGGGTAGAGGGGAT
>VDFB02000002.1:130353573-130552074 GCA_007258455.2 Sequoia sempervirens | reverse complement strand
GAAGTAGTAGAGATATGGCCTTTTTTAGCAAGACATAACATGAGGGAATTTTCAATTGCTCTAAAAATGGTAAAAAACTCAATATACTCATGATCTCAAGGCCCACATTATACATATTCTCCTAGTTTTGTGCATGCTCCAACAAAAAATAGCTTTTGATGATGTTGTGAAGTGTGAAGCATGTTTTTCACATTCCACCACCTTTGCATGAAATAGTAGAGTTTTCGTGTTGAAAGGAGAATAATATCAATTCAAGTAGAAATTGCATTCAAAAGTGATATAAAATTGAAGTTTGGAGGGGAAAAAGCTTTTGAAAAAGTCAAATTGTTGAGGAGTTCGAAGAAAGAAGCAAAGGCTACATAATTGGATAGAACTCCTCCATTTGAAACACATGTTTTTTAGGTATGTGAAGTCTTTACACATTTTATTTTGTTATATTATAGCTTGATTTCATTTTTATTATTTTGCATATTCCATGTTGATCATTGTTTGTTTGTCATTATAACCTTAGCTTGTCCATGCACATTTTAAATTACACAATTCTTTACACTTGCCAATTACATTTTTAAACCATATCTCTTTGAGGAATTTTACTATTTAACAATTGACTTACCTTGTGTATGCTTCCACATTTTGTATACACATATATATGACATAAGTTATAAGGAAGTAAAATAAAACATCATTTCTCAATCCTTTATTATGGATGTGCATACCACTCACCAAAGCTTTCATTTTGGTATAGGCATGGGAGATGTTGGAAAATGTATTTGAATTTGGTTTTACACCTACAATTTGCATATTCTTGATATTTTCTAAAACCTTTTCAATAAATATTTTTTTTCATATCCTACAATCATTATAGTCCACTAGGAAATATCTCATTGAGGTATTTTGTCAAACAGTTATACCAAGCAGCTGATTGCCTTGTTTATGCTACCAAATTTTCCATGCACATCTCTAAAAAATTGTAATATACTCCTCCCACATTGATAGATCTTTGAATCTATTTTGGTTTTCATATCTATTTCTAAATTTTCCTCATCACTTATGTTGTGATATATCTTAAATTTTTCCTTGATTAGTCTACCTACAAGGGATTCTAACCCTTCTCTCCATTGTTTCAAGACTCTTTATTCAATGCTAAGTTAGCAACATGGGGAAAGGTGCAACCGATCTTGCAATCATGGCTCAAAATGGAAGAATGGATAGGTATTTGAATTGTTTGACAATAATGTTTTTGTATAAATGTATGCAAAATTTGGTAGAATTGACAAGCTAGTGAGCTTGGAAAGATAGTGAGCTCACTCACTAGCTTTCCAATATGGTAGGGTTGACAAGGTAGGGGTAGCATATGCCTCATAGAATTGGGTATTCACGGTGATACATCACTGTGAATACCCAGTAGGGTTGACAAGGTAGGGGTAGCGTATGCCTCATAGAATTGGGTATTCATGGTGATGTATCACCGTGAATACCCAATTCTATGAGGCATGTGCTACCCCTACCTTGTCAACCCTACCACATTGGTAAGCTAGCGATTGAGCTAGCTTGCCAATGTGATAGGGTTGAGAAGGTAGGGGCAGCATATGCATCATAGAAATGTGGTCTCACAGTGATGTGGTAAGGTTGAGAAGGTAGGGGTAGTGTATGCATCATAGAAATGGGGTCTCATAGTGAGAGTCACAGTGAGACTCCATTTCTATGATGCATAGTAGGGGTAGTGTATGCATCATAGAAATGGGGTCTCAGAGTGAACATCACTGTGAGACCCCATTTATATGATGCATAGTAGGGGTAGTTTATGCATCATAGAAATGGTGTCTCATAGTGAACATCACTGTGAGACCCCATTTATATGATGCATACACTACCCCTACCTTCTCAACTCTACTGCATTGGCAGGCTAGTGAGCTTGGTAGGCTAGTGAGCTCACTCACTAGCTTGCTAATGCGGTAGGGTTGAAAAGTTAGGGGCAACGAATGCCTCCTAGAAATGGGGTCTTATAGTAATGTAAATAACCATGAGACCTTATTTCTATGAGGCATACACTTCCCCTACCTTGTCAACCCTACTGCATTGGCAAGCTAGCTCACTCACTAGCTTGCTAATGCGGTAGGGTTGACAAGGTAGGGGTAGCGTATGCCTTGAATGACATATATTTAATTTATATTTATTTGTATGGATTAATTTTTTAGGAACTAATATTTATCTCATTACCATGCTACTGGTAAAATTATCTACCATGCCGAGGAAACAAACAAGGAATAAACTAACAAACGAAGAGTATGAAACCAAAAAAATCAAAGGAGAGAGAATGGTTGAGGGAATATCATGAAAAGAATAAATTGGATATGATTGAAAAAAAATAATCCAATTGAAGAGGAACCTCAACCATCAAAAAGAGAACAGGAATTGGTAGCACAAAGGGTATGAATGTAAAAGCATCATGGTAAAACTGATTTGGATACTATTGTTGGAGACACACCCTCTACCACAAGTGAATACAGAGGGACACCACTAAGCACAAGAAAATATGGAGGGACACCACCTACCACAAGTGGATGTGGAGGGACACCATCTATTGCAAGTGAATGTGGTTGGAAACCATCCACTACATCTCAAGTTGAGAGTACATCATCACTCAGATTTGACAAAGAAGGTATGCCATAATCCCCATGTGAACCTCAAGGTATGTTTTCTACTCCACCCTTGATCAAAGGTACGTAGTCTAGCCCACCTCAATTAAATATTGATGAAATTCCTAATGTTGAGATGTATGTACCTAGGAGAACACAACTTAGAATTTTGTGTAAAAAGCCAAAGTATTTGATTAATATTGATGAGGATATTTTGCAGCACATGGAAGGTAAAATTCCAGCACACACTTGTAGAAGATATGCTAATAAGATTTGGAAATTATTCTTTGAAAGGCCAAATGAGATTGCAAGATGTAAACTATTTGTTGAAATGATGTAGGGCATAAAGTATGGAAACATCATAAAGACTCTTGGGTTGAGAACATTGAATGCTTCAAGTGAAAACACTATTGTGAAGAATCTAATGGATTCTTGTGAGAGTGTGGGTAAGACCTCATGCTTGAAGGATAGTAATTTCACGAGACGTGTCATTGTAGACATTAAATCTACAAATGGTTAAAAATATTAACATAATAATATCATGTTAGTCATTTAAAACACATTAAATTCAATATCCCTATGGAATACTTAACCATGCTAAAATATGCAAAACTAAATAGAACAAGAATAGTTGATTGCAAGCATACAAAAATATGATTAGAACTTTATCCCATATTGGATTGGTGCTATTGTGGAAAATAGCCCTTTCCCAATCCTTTGCTAAGCTTGCTAAACTTGATGTTAAGATGCTATGAAGATAAAGTGGATGGGAAAAATCAATTCTCAGTTTAAGAGAGTGACTTTGCAAGAGATTGTGGATCAAATTGTGGAGTTGTGGAGGATTTGATCAAAGATGAAGCTTCTATTTATAGATTTTCAAATGCTAAGAGTGCTCAAGAGGGAGCAATGTGGGACTAAAAACAAGCCAATGAAAATATGCCACTTGTCAAGTTGTGATAAGCTGAGGGATGTGCAAGATTTGGGAAATGTGCCCAAGAGAGGGAGATTTCAAATTTGAAAATGAGAGTTAATGCTTAGTTTGACCTTTGTAAGGGACATTTAAGAGCTTATTAAATGCTTTGTTTGATGTACATGCCAAATTGGGGGGAGATTCAAACTTGGAGAATATTCTCCCTTTATGCCAAGTTGAAAGTAAATAAATATTTTGATAAATCAATAAATTGATTAATTTGTGCAAGTGGGATTATCTAGAGGATGTGATGGGTGGTTAGGTTAGGCTAATTAGGATTAGATTAGCTTAATGATGATTAGGATGATTTTGACCTTTTGACTTGAATATTTGGATTTTTTTAATTCAAAAAAGGATGGAATATGCATTTGGATTTAATTAAATGAATGTTTGATTTATTTGATTAAAAGGTTGGTGATAATGTTTATTTAATTTTAAATTAATGAATTTAGGAGATAGAAATTAATGGGATTACCTAATGAATGGATGAAGGTGAACTTGATTAATTGATGAATGGACCTAATGCATGATGCTAATTTTGCATGTCTACATTTTTCCCCTCTTTGAAGCAATGTACTTGTTGCGTTGGTTCAAAGAATAAACTTGCTGCAATTAAAATTCAAAAAATTTCTAATTTTTTTCAGATGCCCCAATGGAAAGAAGTGCACTGGTGCATTTCCCCCTTGAGATATTGAGCGAAAAGATTCAATTTGAGGGTCGATCTCGTGATAAAGAGGTTCAAACTGGATGGTTTTGGATGATGATACAAATGAGATGGTTTTAAGATGCTTAGAATAACAAATTTATATTATCCTAAACAACTTAAATGATGATATGATGTGATGATGGATGATTTATGCAGATGCTTAGACTAACAAATCTATATTATGATGATGATGCAAATGCAATCCATGTGAAATGATCAATGTTTCCTATTATCTATGATATGAATGATATGTGGTATGCTGACAGTTTTCTGGATGCAGGATGGATGCATGATGGATGATGATTAACTATTCATGACATGATGTTAGTGTAGAAAAGAAGAAATTAGATGATGATGAGAGGATCCAACAAGTCCATGATCTGACGAGACTTTATTAGAGATGATGATGATGATAGATGATGATTTTCTTATCAAGGATTGGGATTTTAAAAGGGCTACTTACCATATGTTTGATTACACACATAGATACGATGCATCAAGGTGTAAAGAACAAGGATGGAAGTGTACCTAGTGTGATGGAATTTGTCTTGAAAAACAAATAGGAGTATTCTTGTTCACACTTGACATATGAAAACCTTGCTAGGATGTACCTAACAAAGAAAGTATTCGCCAAGTTATTTTACAAGAACATCCAACAAGCACAGCAAAAAAAAGATAATGATCGTTGCCCCATTCCTATCTCTCTAAATCCTTCATTCAGATATCATCAAGAGGTCCTTGGAATGAGCACAATAAGATAAATCAAAAGAAAATTTCAAGTACACAAACAAGTCAAAGTTCTTCATATCTTCAGCCAGAGGGATGTGTGTTGATAGGATAAGAATCCAAAGTGATATCCAAAATGATTCCCATTATCAGAATGATATATCCTAGGACATGCATTGTATAGGATGATGATTGTTTGATAAGTTGATTGATAGGATATTGATATAAGGTCAATTAATATGTTTGAAAATGATCAAGATTTTTATTTTTAAAATTTTGCTATTTCGATTTTGATTTTACAATTGAAGCTTGCTTTTGCTGATTGTTGTGATTGTTTCTGTTTGTTTTGACAAAGGGTGAAGGTGACGATCAATTTATTATGGATGATTGATTATTTTGAGTGAAAGTGAAATGGGATAGATGGATTTTTTCAAATATTTGGATGTTTTTGGAGTTTTACAATATTTTGAGTTTGTTTTGGGTATTTTCAAGATTTTACAAATATTTTGGGGGTTTTGTGTTTTTTGAATGTTTTTGGATTTTGATGTCTCGGGGGCTAATCAGAGATTAGCCTTGCCTACGTTTAAGCTCAGAGACAACGTAGTTCGGATTCCAATATTTTTGATGTTTTTTTGAATTTTTGAGTGTTTTTGGATTTTGATATGTTTTGGATGTTTTTGGATTTTTGCATGATTCGATTTGGATATGGATATGTGTGATGATATCAGTTCTCTATTTGGGATTTTGTTGAAAACCAAGCTAAGGTTGATTGATTGGATCGATGGATTGATGATGATGATAACATTGTTGAGGATGCACAACAATGCAAGGATTGATTGATCAAGATTGATGATGATAACGTTGTTGAGGATGCACAACAATGCAAGGATAGTGTTAAGCAACACAAGGATATTTTGCGATGATAATTTTTGGATTTGACTAATCATGATTGATGAAGCTTGATTTAGAAAAAAATTTGTTTGAATGATTTGATGTGATTTTTGAAGTGTAAATTAGATGTGACTGATAGAAATTATTTGGATTGATGTTCAATGAAAAATAACACTTGATAAGGAACATTTTCTCATCAAAATATGCCATGGGCTAGTGATTCAGATTTTGGATTACAGATGCTTGACTAGTTTTATTTCACGTTTTTCAATGTTCGGATCACCACATAAGTTGAAGGATATAGATCAAGATTTATTCTCAAAGCAAGATTTATGCCCCCAATGTCTATCAATGTGTGGAATGTCATGGATGGATGCTTAGATAGGTGTGTGGATGGATGAATATGGTAAGTACGCCAAGGATTCCAAGGATTATCTTGTGATAAGATAAGGTGTTTGGATTAAGAATATGCTCATTTGGATAATGCTTCATGGCTCAGATAATGTTGCATAGGATAGGATGAAATGAAAATGGCCCATGTCAAGGTTTTACCATAAGAAAGCATAAAGTGTTCCCCAATCTTTCATCAAGAACAAGATAACTTGGATGATGGATGCAGATGGATGAAAATGGATTGGATAACTGGTTTATGGATGAATGGATTTATTATAGATGGATGGAATACTAGATTTATTATGGATGGGATGAGATGCTTTCTCTTGGAGTGGCCCACATAGATGCTCAATTCTACACATGATGCCTATTTTCCAGGTTTTCATCATGGTCTTGCCCAAAGCACCACCGAAGTGGTTTTCACCAGAGGATGATTTTTTTCTTTACTGTTTTCAATCCCTTTTATGATTTTTTGGTTTTTTTGGTTTTTCCAAAATATTTTAAGCTCATGCCAAATCACAAGGTGTCACTAATGTAGATGCCCCTATCATAATGTGCCATTGATAGCCTGCTTGAAGAAGTTGCTTTGCTAAGATATGTGCACTTGAATGCAACTTTTGAGATTTTTGATCTGCTTCGTTGATACCAGGGTTAACTCTATCTCCGTGCACACATCATGATAGAGTGCCTTCTGAATCCTTATGATAAAGGGTTGCTTCCAATACATGGTCAATTTGAGAATTGGATATCATGCATGGAGGTGTGGATGGAGTGCGTTTAGGGATAAGAGATGGATTGGTTGACAGTTTGGAACCTTTGACTCTCCAAACTTGGGAAGATGAGCAATGATGGGTGGATACAAAAGTGTGAAGGGAATTATGACCAACTACTTGATACACTTTGTATGTCACTTAAAAAGCTTTCTTTTGCTTTTGTGGACATCTTTGATGGATAATTTTCCCTTTTTTATTTTTCCCCGTAGTTTCTTTGACTAATGGAGTTTGATAGGGATAATCTTTCTTTGTATTCTTTGGTATCCATATGTATTTGATTTTTCCATTATACTTTTTTGATTCTTTTTCTTTTGACATTGGTCCCAATTCATGGATGGGGTGATGGGTGGATGAAGATTCATGACATGGCTGGTTCTAGTATTGGTAATGGTTTCATCATAAGGAATCTTCTTGCTTCCTATGTTGATGTTTGCTTGAGACAAAGTTTCCCCAAATATTGTGGAAGTAGTACCTTTGTGCTTTGATTTCACCTATTCTGAGAGCTCTTGTTTAAAATGCATTCTCTAATAAATGACCACCGTAGGTGATGTTTCCATTTGCTGCTCTGCTAACTCTGGAATATCCTGTTCTATCTGACTTGTTTCATTGAGTGGATAATGTTGGATATCCTCATCTCTAATGTCCTCAGTCTGAATTTGGGATATATCTGATCCTGGTGTTGATAACTCAATTTGACTGTAGGAATTAATAACCTGCTCTTTTTGTGTAACAATGTTAGGAATAAAGGGATCCTTTTCTGAATGAAGATCATCTACATGTCCATCCGCAGAAAGCATCTCATGGGTAGATGGAGGAGTATGTGCTACATGGATATGATCATCTTGGATAGATAGGAGAGTGTCCATTAGATTATTGTAGTATCTTGAAGATACAAATTCTTGATCTTGAATTATTTCGTAGTTGCTTTCAACATGCTTTGGATCAAGTTCTTAACATGGGTTAGTTTCAAAGGATGGATTGCTTACGAAGGGTTCTTGGACATCATCAGTGGTCATGGTAAGTGGTTTGATATCCTCTTGATCTTTGAGTGGACTTAGATCAAGTGTCAAGTTGAGGATTCTTTTGGAATCTATAACCATTCGGTCAAAGGGGGTTGACATATCTTGGAAAGGACCATTGCTAGACTTTGGTGAAAGGTGTTGATCATGCTTTGCAATGAATTCTTGAGATATGTCCTCTAACTCATAAGGTGATGTAGAGACATTTTCAACATGATCATAGGTCAACGGATCATGCATTATGTCAATAGGATCAAATAATCCTAACACTCCTTGAAATAGATCACTAAAAAGTGGCTCTTGATGTATGGTGAGTTGATCATCGGATGGGGTGGAAACATCTTCAAGGTGCTCATCAATGGAGAAATCTTGATCATTGTTTTCAACAATTGTGATGGAGGGATTTCTAGTTTCTTCAACCATAGGGTCAAACGATGTTGAAATTATTTGAATTGGATCATTTTTCATTAGTAGATTTTGATCATGATTGAAAAGTGACTCTTGACATATGTTGATTTGATCTTCGGATGAGATAGAAATATCTTCAATGTGCTCTTTGATGGATATATTTTGGTCATTTCTTTCAACAATTGTGGTGGGGGGATTGTCAATGCTATCACCAGTGGTTGAATGTTTTCATGTTTGTTCTTGTGCTTGTCGGGCAACTGGAGAGGCTTGGGTAGCTTGAGAGGCTTGTTGCACTTTTTGAGCTTGTGCTACTTGTTGTATGGCTAGATATTGTTGAATGGCCTTTTGGTAGGCCTCGTGATCTTTTAGCACAATGTTATATTGTCTTGCTGCATTTGGTTTTGGTGGTAGTGGTGGCAGATTTGGAATCATGTTGGATGTAGTGACAAGTGTTTGAGATACACTCGGAGCGATCATGGTACTGAGGGGTTGAGATATGATGGGTGTAATAGTGGTGGTTGGAATGATCGAAGTGATAGGGATGGTCCGAATGACCAAGGTGATAGGTCCTTGGGAGACCACATTTTGATTTGTCAGGATTGATGTTGTCCTTTGATTAGATACCATCTGTTGGTGCGATTTTGATGGTAAATTTGATGTGATGGCTTGATTGATGTTAGGTGGATTGATTTGGATGGAATGATTGGTTCCAGGTAAAGGGGGAAGCCCTAAACTAAGGAATGATGTTGATATGGGTAATCGTGGTGGAGATGTCTCTTGGTGCAATGACTCAACTATTTTGGTAAGTGTAGCAATTTGATCTTGCTAAATTTGATCTTGATTTCAATCTTGATTCCCTTGATATAGTTGATTTGGTTTTTTTTCAAGAAAATTTGGGATGCATACTTGTGGTGTTTGATTTTTGACAATGTTCTGATTTGGGATGTTGTTCAGATTTGGCATGATAGGCTGAAATTGACCATTGTTGATGTTTGGAATATTTGTATGATTTGTAGATGTATTTATCCCAAAGTTTTCCAGATTCATGTTTGGAAAACTTTTACTTGGCACATGCTCATTTGGCATGTAGGGTTTTGGTGGTATGACGTTGTTCATTTGAAGGCTCATGCATTGATTGTTTGATTGACAAACTTGTAGGTTTGGATTTAGATCCACGATCAGGAAATGTGTTCCAATCTTTAATTTGGGTATGCTCACAATTGTTGTGCCATTGACCTTTGTCGAAGGTAATGATACCATGTACAGTTTGTATAGATGTGAGTGTTGATAATCAATCAGCATTGTAAGGCTTTAAAAGTTCAATTGATTTGGATTAGTCATGATGTATGGATCAAGTTTTTATTCCATGTTCTCCTTGTATTTTGACCTTATTGCAAAAGTGACCTCTAAGGTTCTTAGGACTAATGACGGGATGAAGGATGAAAAGGGGAAATGATACGACTGTTGAATTTTTAGGAAATTTGGATCAATGCTAGACTTATGGCTTGATTTTGATTGGTTTGATTGGATAATGAACTTGTTCAAAGGGGTGTTGATTTAATTAAATGTATGAGAAAGGATGCATTCCCACACACCTAATTAAACAAATGATTTTGATTTGGTTTAAGGATGTACCCAAGTCTAGATAATGATGTTTCCAAACTTCTAAAGTTGTTTGGGGGATGAGGATGATAAATGTTTGGATGAATGAAGTGTTTGATTTGATCCTAAATGAATCTAGGAAGGACTTTTTTACTAGGCCAAGATAGTGAAGAACATGCCTTTCTCTGAAAGTAATTCGAAATCAAATGATCAATGTTTGCATGAAAACCATATGACCAAAAGATGCCAAGCACACATGTGGGGTCCAATTGATTTAAACTTTGCTTAATGGATTCTTTTTACCACAAACACACTCTTGATTTGAATCTATATGTCTAATGTCTCAACTTTCCCCTTATCCTGCAAAGTGTATTATGTGGAAACCAAGGAAATTTAAGGAAAAAGTTACCTATTGTTGACCTTAGTAGGAGAAAATTGAGATGAAATCCAAATGTTTAGAAGCCTCTAAGGATACGAATCCTAAGGGCAAGCAATAAAATGTGAATTTGTTCAAGGATATTTTCCTTTCCTAAAGGGTTTGTAATTTTCATGCTCATGTTGAATGTTGGTTTTCCAATGTTTTCTATTAAAGCACTGTATTTTCAAAAAATGTAACATCCTAGCTCAATTTGTATGTTTTTCTTAGTGGGCTTGCCTCATGCCCTTCGTAGTAGAAGAGATGATTTATGCAACCAAGGATAAAATATAAAGGTATGTTAAGAATGAAGTATTAACCTCTATATTTCAACCAAGATCGGGCATGGCAAGTAACTTCTTGGCATCTAAGTTCCAATGCACCACTTTGATAAACTCGTTGGATGGACTAGTTGGCTTCTACAAACAAGGTTCTTAATGACTGAACATCAGGGACATGGCACCTTGCGAGCATCCAACAAGCCACTAAAGGCTTTAATCAATCCTACTAGGGGCTCTTATATGTTTTATGGTAGTACCCCATTCTAAAAGACACTGTACAGCTAAGGCCTACATACCATGAGGACTTGACAGTTTAGTCTTATAAATTTGTATACCGGCCTAAATGAAAAACCGGTTGGAGTCACCTTTGATTTCTCCTTTCAAATGTGTCTCTTAGGTGGGCCCCTCTAAAGGTAAACAATAGCAAGCAAGCACATCTATAGTTTGATCGACCTTCGTTTAGAAACAAAGGGAGAACACACGCGATATACCTAACTCACACTCGCAAAGTATTTTGTTCAATTTTAAACCTAAAATGAAGTGTGGAGGCAATATTTTATGCAACTTAATATCATCAAAAAGGCTTTTGATTCTCAAGATCGCTGTGAAGCATGAGAGAAGTGCATACGCCTTTTTAGATGAGATTACTTTGAACGAGAGATTACGAAACATGAATAACACATGTTCATTTTAAGCCTCAAAGCAATGATGAATTTGTTTTAAAGCACCAAACTTGAGTGTGAGGTTGATTGTTTAATTTTAGAACCCAAATTGAAGCTAGTGAGTTTCTAAGGTTCAATTTTAATCTAGCTTTGAAAAGAAAACAATGATCTAGTTGACTTAAAACAAAAAATGAAAGCGGGAAATGGATGTTTACAATAAGCATTTAGAAATGTTTTTTTCAATTTTAATATCCAATTCTTCAACTAAATCTGCTTTGTTATTTGATTCTCATGTGGAAGAAAACCACCATTGTTTCTTGATGCAACCCCCATCATGCAAAGTCTCTAATAAAAAAAAAAACAAACAATGGTTAGAGCACTAATAAAATCAAGGTTTTAAAAGCATGACAAAATTTTGACAATTATAAGTGCAAAAGACATTTGATTCTCTTTAATCCAATCCTTTTACTCTTCTATAACAACCAAATCCACAAAATTCTTTAGTTAATGCACCCAACGCCAATACTATAGATAATCAATGCCAAAAGTCAGATTTACTTTAATAAAAGCACAAATAATGTCGAATCCTAGATGCCTAGCACATGATCTGTTTGTAGTCTACAAAATTCCAAGTTGCGTTAGTAGTACTCACAAATTAAATTCTGCACAAATCATGTCAGATTTTTGTCATATACTGATATAAGTCAAATTGCATAAATCAGGATATCAAGCTTAAGATTCTGAAAAGACTTTATTTTGAGGAGGCCATTCAATTCTAATATTTTGAATGAATTGAATTTGTAGTCATGTACTTGATCTTACGAATGATGATGCACCTACAAATTTTTTAAGTTGCTATCAAAAAGAAAATGTTGTGGTGACCACCTAAAAACGTGTTGGAATGTTGGCATAATTTACTCCTTTCACAGTGAATCTTGGTCCTCCAAAAGACTAAACTTGGTGACTAAAGGAAGCGCCTCTGTTTGCATTGAAATTACTATGAGAAGGCTTGAAATAGGATGCTCCTCATGTCTACTCCTTTTCATGCATTCAATACATTAACCAACCATCAATATTGAAATGACTTCACTATCAAAAGTATGCCCTCCAAATTTTGTAATATCCGCAAAAGGTAAGCATGGCTATCATGTTCTATTAAATTGTTAGAGTATGGAAGAATACTTGTGACATCATTCTTCATAGCTTATTCATTACCACTACCATTTACCTAGTTACCTGAAATCACCCCATTGTATTTGCTCAATGCTAGCATAAAGTATGTATACTACCTCATACAAATGACATGCCTTTCTTAGAGAACAGATGACAATAAAAATATCATCATTGAAGACTGATATAAATGGTCAACATAGGAATACCCATCCTCAACTCGCACGCAACTCCAATGTTGAGTAATGAGATTGCAGCTGTACATGTCTCCACTGCAAGTTGTCAACCACATTCACCCCTTTTAGCATTTAGTGGACAAATGCATTTGAAATGCAATTAACTGGTAGTCATATTAAAAATAAGGCAATGATATTAAAGACTTTACATTCATATTGGAGCATTTAATATGGATTGCAAGCAGAAGTCAAGATATGGTGGCATTAAGAAGACACTTTTTTATTATTTACCCTCTCCCATCTACATTTTGATCTATATATCATAAGACATGAATCGAATCAAATTTCAGAATACTGAAAACTTCGTTGACCTGTGCTATGTCTTCCGTATCTATGAATCTCCAAGAAAATCTATAATACTTTGATCTCCAACTATGTTTTATTGTCAAATCTTTTGGAATTTGAACAAGACAATGGTGCTTCCATTTGTCACAACAAACTGCCTAAACAATCACTTCAAAATTCACAGACTTGATAAACCATTATTTGAGGTTGGAAGGAGAGGTAAATAATAGTCATTGTTATGTATTTATGGTGTCGTGTTCCTCTCACACCTCTCACGCACTTTGGTATGTGGCTGTAACATCTTTGAAAAGGATAGAATGCTACAATAAGAGGTAGGCATAGATTGTCAAGGCAACATCAGATTGGATTCGTTGAAAAGGCTTTAAAAACTATTTAAAAGCTTTTAGAAACTTGCAGGCATAAACTCTTGGTATGGTTCTTTCTATGCAGCCATATGTGCACCTCATAGATGTCTAAAGAAACAACATTAATGAGATGGAGACAATAGTATTTAATGATAGATAGTGATAAGAAAGATATCAATATTGATGAGTGAACGTAGGCAAAGCATGGTAGACAAAGAATTTTACCTAATACATTCAAATCGATAGCTATAAATCTATTTTCTTACCACCTAGTCAATTAAAAGAAAACACTGATCTCCCTTTTGAACACATACATTACATCAAACTGGTTTTGATTTTCTACTTTAGATAGTTTGAAAGCAACAACGAAATGACAGCAAGTGATTTGAATGGAGGCGGTATAGACAAAGCCGTATTTCTTCAAGCAATAATACATTCCAAGGAACTAATGAAACTTTGAATTGGAAATTGGATGGAATACACACATGGGAGTGGTTGAGATTGGGAATCAAGTAACACATTTCCCTTTATAGATGTGTGCAAGCACCTTACCAAATGGAGCTATCAACTAGAGGCAACGAAAGTGTTACCAAATTAAAGAAAAGGAGGTGCAGCTAACAAAGGCAATGGAGGCACATATTGTTTTTATGTTGACCCAGATGTACAAAAGTAATAACACCAATGGAAAGAAAAAAACAAAAAAGTAGATTGGAACATATTCTCTGAAGACAAGAACCAAGTTCTACAAGTATAGTGTTTGGTTCAACCAAAAGGATGTGTGACCAGATTGCTCATAGTTTTGGTCATTTTGGAGTTGTTGCCATAAAACAATTAGACAATATTCCAAGCTTGCTCACGTTCCCACACAAGCATCACACAAAATTCAAAAACACAATGTCAGAGATATGCCAACAACTATTAGTAGCTTTCTCAAAGCTGCTAGATATACCAAACAAGCAATCTATGGTTAATTAGATACAATGTCAGTTTCATAATATTGTAGAAGAAAACAAGGCACATCAGAATCACAATAAGAAATTTGAAGGGCATCCATATTCCCCTTACTCTGATAAATCTATGCTCATGGCTTGAGAATACGTCAGAAAATTATGTATTTAGAACAAACTACTTCTGCAATCTATTAGCCAAATGCTTGGAATGAATTGTAGCTTAACTAGGTATACCTTATTTTCTACCTCAATGCTCAAAATTTAACCCTACAATCATCTGTTAATAGCAAAAGGCAGCTACATATGTCAATGTCAATATAGATAATAGTTAAAGGCATCAACTAATACATATATTATTGAAACCCTATGATGAAAAAGAAAACAAAATCAGTGATAAATTCATCAAATGATTCTAATTCCTATAAACTCAGCCCTCCTTCTAGACCCATTTTGTAGACATTAAATCTGCAAATGGTTAAAAATCTTAACATAATAATATCATGTTAGTCATTTAAAACAAATTAAATTCAATATCCCTATGGAATACTTAACCATGCTAAAATATGCAAAACTAAATAGAACAAGAATAGTTGATTGCAAGCATACAAAAACATGATCATAACTTTATCCCATATTGGATTGGTTCTATTATGGAAAATAGCCCTTTCCCAATCCTTTGTTAAGCTTGTTAAACTTGATGTAAAGATGCTATGAAGATGGAGTGGATGGGAAAAATCAATTCTCAGTTTAAGAGAGTGACTTTGCAAGAGATTGTGGATCAAATTGTGGAGTTGTGGAGGATTTGATCAAAGATGAAGCTTCTATTTATAGATTTTCAAATGCTAAGAGTGCTCAAGAGGGAGCAATGTGGGACTAAAAACAAGCCAATGAAAATATGCCACTTGTCAAGTTGTGATAAGCTGAGGGATGTGCAAGATTTGGGAAATGTGCCCAAGAGAGGGAGATTTCAAATTTGAAAATGAGAGTTAATGCTTAGTTTGACCTTTGTAAGGGACATTTAAGAGCTTATTAAATGCTTTGTTTGATGTACATGCCAAATTGGGGGGAGATTCAAACTTGGAGAATATTCTCCCTTTATGCCAAGTTGAAAGTAAATAAATATTTTGATAAATCAATAAATTGATTTATTTGTGCAAGTGGGATTATCTAGAGGATGTGATGGGTGGTTAGGTTAGGCTAATTAGGATTAGATTAGCTTAATGATGATTAGGATGATTTTGACCTTTTGACTTGAATATTTGGATTTGTTTAATTCAGAAAATGATGGAATATGCATTTGGATTTAATTAAATGAATGTTTGATTTATTTGATTAAAAGGTTGGTGATAAAGTTTATTTAATTTTAAATTAATTACCTTAGGAGATGGAAATTAATGGGGTTACCTGATGAATGGATGAAGGTGAACTTATTAATTGATTAATGGACCTAATGCATGATGCTAATTTTGCATGTCTACAATCATTACATCAAATTTAGTAAGTAGTCAAACAAAGAGAGCTCGTCTCATTAGAAATATGAGTGAAAAAATGAGAATTAGTAGAAAAGCTTTATCAAGAGCCATTCAAAGGCGACAAAGAATTGAGGGCACCAATTCAAATGAATTATGGGCATTCTCAAGGAGATTTCCATGAAAAGATTAAAATATTGTTGAAGCATTGAGAACACTAATTGAAGAGTATTGGAAAAATAACACAAGGCCATCTCTGAATCAATGGGATATGGTAAGAAGGAGAATCGGTAGTCAAAACAGTGAGCCACGTCCAAATCAATTTTTGGATATGACATCTCAAACCCAATTTTTTCATAAATTTCAATAGGATTATCCTCAAATTAGGATTTTTCAAAGATATTTTGAAATTCTTAAACCTTTTTATGTCAAAATAAATCACACACGCACTACTTTTTGTCATAGACTACATATTGAATTCTCTAACCATTATGGTGTTTATCGTTCTATATGTTTAGATTTGCATACTAACGATGTTTTGGAGGATTGTGGCATAGAAGCCCCACCAACACCTTCAAGAGAGTTCTTATCAAAAAAATTATGTGAAATAGAGGATGGCAAAATATTCTACAAGACAACATGCTTACATGTTTCATGTGAGTGTTGCGGTGGCTTGTAGCGTATTCCAGTGTGTCAACATATGGAAAGCATAGATGAAGTGGGACAAAAACTAGTAGAGTTTGGGAAGTATAAAATAATGGCATACATTACAAAATATGGTAATCAAGAAAAAATGTGTGATTTGGTTATTCATAATATTCTAGTGTATTATTTTATGTAGAACTACACTCTATAGCCACAACATGAGGTACAGTCAAAATATTACAACTCCACACAAGTTTTGATATTTGTAAACATAGCATTCATTCATGCAATTGATAGTACAAAGGACCAAAGGAAGGTATTTAGGGAGTATCACTTTTATATTAGTGATGATCATACAAATTATCTAGATTTTGTGCAAGGTTGCTTCCAGATGTTCTACAGTGATTTGGATTAGAGGAGCATAGCATATAGTCGACATATAATATGATCAGATAACTATGCAACACAATTCAAGAACTCATGCATGTTCTACTGGTTGAGTAGGATGCATTTCATTATATACGTTCAACATATGTGGAACTTTTGTGAGGCTAGGCATGGAAAGCAGGAGCATGATGGTGTAGGAGCATGTGTGAAAATATCATTAGCACAAGAAGAGTTAAAGTATAAATACAATGCAAAGTTGATAGATGCAAAATCAATCGTCAAGTGGTGCAATGCTTTGATGGGTCTAGGTAATGAAGGTACATCTTCAGTTCGTAGATGTTTTTGGTTGATGAATGATACTAATATTGCACCATATGAGGATTGTTGTACACTAACAAGATCGAGTGAGCTACACTCTTTCCTTAGCTCAGATGTAGGTTCATGGACTATCAGTACACAGAAGATGGCATGCTTTTTTTCTTCATGTACAATGCAAGTCTGGAATGATTGTGAGTTAGAGGAGTGGATTAATAAATGGTTGAAAAGTTATCTTATCCAACTTCACACATATCACCCTCTGAAGGAATTGGAACTAACACAAATGGATTCATTGGTCAACTTTAACCACCTATCAGATCTCATTCAACTAGGTAATATATCTACTTGCTTAGTTTTTGAAATTCTTATTGTTATCTTACTTTGTAGTGTATTCATAATGTTGACTAATTTCAAAAGATTTGCTACACATATCAATGCAAGGCATGTTTATGTAGTTATTGTAGATGAATACAACAAAAAGGGAATAGACTATTACTTGTGTCATTGTGTTGAGGAAAAAAATAAATTGGAGGCCCCAACTATAGATGGAGAAAACTTTGAACACCCTACAGGTTCAGTTGTTGTTACTTGAACGTGGCTTATAAGGTACCCACATAAGAGTTTTATTTATTGGCCATTTCAGGACTTTGAAACATATCATAAAATTCTTCATTACTTGAACCTTATCATGGAATCCAATTTTTGTTTGACCAAATATGGGGGTAGACCTTTGAACAAGACCTTGTGGAAGGTATGTGAGTTTGATCATGAGGCAATACTTGAAACAATAAAGAGTAGAGCAGACCCAAATGGTTCGTTGGATTAATTTGTAAGTATGCACATTGGTTCTTATTAATTTATACTTGTATGAACATTAATTTGTATGATGCTAATGCTATCATCTTCTTTTACTTTTCCTATTTTTAAGTAACCTAATAAAAATTGATTGGTGTCACCTTGCAGAAAATGTTGATTTATGAGCCATCCAAGAGAATCTCAACCAAAAAAGCAATGCAACATCCTTATTTTGATGATCTTGATAAATCTCAATTATGATTTTAAGCCATTATAAAAGTGTGTGCAAGGCTTGGTGAGGGAATTTCAAGTTATTCATTTGAATTTAACCTTATCATGAGCACCTATAATGTATAAATTATAAGAACATCTCGAATTTCAAGTTATTTTATTCATGAGAGGTGTTGTGTGCAATAGGTATCTTGGAACTCCCAGTGAAGATGTGTGACCAAGAGTGACTAAGTTGAGATACTGGTATGCCTATCCTCAATGGAAGTATCAATATTTATGCCTTGCTATTCCCAAGTTGGAACCAAATGGTGTGGATTTTTTGTCTGTAAATGCCTTCAATCTATTTTCATTTGATTTCCATTTTGGATGCTCATTCATTTTCTTCTTAAATTACTTTGCACATTTGTAAGTAAAATACTAAAAATTCATTGGTCTCTCCTTGTAGAAAATGTTGATTTATGAGCCATCATAGATAATCTCATCCAAAAAAGTAATGCAACATCCTTATTTTGATGATCGTGACAAATCTCAATTTTGAGTTGAAGCCATTATAAAAGAGTGTGTGAAGCTTAGCGAGGGACTCTCAAGTTATTCATTTGAAGTTAACCTCATCATGAGCACCTATAATGTAGACATTATAATATAATCTCAAATGTATGAGTGACATTGTAAAATATCTATGAGAGTAGAGTATCTAAGGCATTGTGCCTACAAGTACAAGTACTTGGGTTTCAGAATGGTGTATGAAGTATATTAGAAAATTGTAGCACAAACAAAAGAATTAGGAAAGCCAAATAAATCTCATTTTATTATAAACATCATATTATTAATATAGTGAGTGTAATAACCATTGATGGTTACTAATCATTCTTTTTCTTCTTGTATTCTCCCTATTATAACTAGCACCAATTGAATAACTTATTATAAAAAACTTCATGTATTAAAACAAATCAACATAATGATTATATATCAATATCAATATATAATACAATTGAAATAAACACTTGTAATGAGATTTACTCAAATATTGAAATTTATTGCTGCCCTCAAACATTTGTAATTCAAGTAACGTAATCCATTAACAATCCAAATTATAAAAGGGGAACAATCTTTGATGGCCTGTTACCCAGATATCGTATTAGTTATGGGAATTTCTTCTAAGGAATTAGGATCACATATGGTACCTATACAATAACCTCTATTTTTTTTGTTATCTTAGAGTCATTTTTCTGTGGTGTCCAATTTTGACTTAATCGAAGAAGTATCAATTGTAAGTAATGTAATGTTGTAAAGTGGTCAAAACTTTCATTCTACAACTCATGTGACCAAACAGACTATTTCACACATGTTTGAATGGGTATTTTTACACTATGAATGGTACTCTTTCACACCCAAACATGTGGAATCACTCTAAGCTACATTCAACCAGATTGATCCCTTAAGAGTCTAAAGTGCAAAAGGGAAACAATATTTGACAAGCTATTACTCAGAAATAGTGACACTTAATAAATCTTTGTGTAAGGATATGGGATCATGTTGGGACCATTGACAATAACCTCTCTTTTTTTTTAATCTCAGAATCATTTTCCCGTGGTGTTCTATTTTCACTTGATGGAAAAAGTGTTAAATGCAAGCAATGTAAAGTTGCAAAGTGGTGCAAATTTCGTTCTACAACTCATGTGACTAAATGAATTGTTCCAACACATTTGGATGAGTACATTTACACTAGGCATGGTCCTCTTTCACACCCAAACACTTGAAATCGCTTTAAGCTACATTCAACTAGCCTAATCTCTTAAGGGTCTAAAGTGCAAAAGGGAAACAATCTTTGATGGGATATTACTCAAAAAATGTGGCACTTATGAACTCTCTATCTGAGCCTATAAGATTGAGTTGGGCCCCTATACAATAACCTCTCACAGTTTTTATTATCTTGAAGTGGTTTGCCTGTGGTGTCTAGTTTTCACTTGATGGAAAAAGTGTCAAATGCAAGTAGTGTAAAGTTGCAAAGTGGTGTAACTTTTGTTCTACAACTTGTATGACCAAATAGACTATTCCAAAATGTCTAGATGGGTAGTTTTATGCTAATCATAGTCCTCTTTTGCATCCAAACATGCAGAATCACTCCGAGCTACATTCAACCAATAGAATCCCTTAAGAGTCCAAAGTGCAAACTGGATGCAATCTTTGACGGGTTATTACTCAAACATTGTGATGCTTAGAAAATTATCATTTGAGCCTATTGGATCATGTTGGAATGATTTACAATAACCTCTCACAATTTTTATTATCTCAGAGGTTTTTTTCCTATGGTGGAGAATTTTTATTTATGAAAAAAGTTGTCAAATACAAGTAGCTGAATGTTGCAAAGTGATGCAACTTTTATTTTGCAACTTGTGTGACAAAAAAACTATTCCAACATGTCTAAGTGGGTACGTTTACACTATGAATGTTCCTCTTTCACACCCAAACACACTGAATCACTCTGAGCTACATTTAACTGGTAGAATCCTTTAAGAGTCTAAAGTGCAAAATAGCTACAAAATTTAGCATGTTGTTACTCAGATATTGTGATGCTTAGAAAATTCTCATCTAAGCCTATGGGATTAAGTTAGGCCCCTCTATAATAACCTCTTGGTTTTCACTATCTCAGAGGTGTTTTCCTGTGGTGGTGAATTTTTACTTGGGGTTCAAAAGTTTGTCAAATACGAGTAGTTGAAAGTTGCAAAGTGGTGCAACTTTCATTTTATAACTCGTGTGAGAAAAAAAGTTGTTTCAACACATATGGGTGGGTATTTTTACACTATTAATGGTCCTCTTTTTCACCCAAACACATTGAATTGCTCTGAGCTACATTTAATCGACAAAATCCCTTAAGAGTCCAAAGCTAGTTAAAATGGATGCAAACTTCAGTATGTTGTTACTCGGGTACAGTGATGCTTAGAAAAATCTCATCTAAACCTATGGGATTGTGTTGGGACCCTCTACAATAAACTCTCTCAATTTTTTCTATTTCAGAAGAATTTTTCCGTGGTGAAAAATTTTCACTTGGGGAAAAAGTTGTCAAATGCAAGTAGTTAAAAGTTGTAAAGTCGTGAAATTTTCATTCTACAATTTGTGTGACTAAATGAACTATTCCAATGCATCTGAGTGAGTAATTTTATGATAGGCATGGTACTCTTTCACACCCAAACATTCCAAATCACTCTGAGCTACATTCAACCGATAGAATCCCTTAAGAGTCCAAAGTGCAAAATGGTTGCAATCTTTGACGAGTTGTTACTCAGATACCATGATGCTTAAAAACTTCTTGTTTGAGCCTATGGGATCATGTTAGGCCCCTATACAATAACCTCTCTCTATTTTCTATATCTCAGAGGTGTTTTCCAGTGGTGGCAAATTTTCACTTGGGGAAAAAGTTGTCAAATGCAAGTAGCTGAAAGTTGCAAAGTGGTACAACTTTCATTCTGTAACTCATGTGACCAAACAGACTATTCCAACGCATCCAAATGGGTATGATTATGCTAGGAATGGTCCTATTTTTCACTCAAATACATGGAATTGATTCAAACTACATTCAATCAATTTGATTTCTTAAGGGTCCAAAATGCAAAAGGGTAACAATCTTTGATGGGATATTACTCAGAAACCATGATTCTTAAAAACTCCCCATTTGAGCCTATGGGATCACATTGGGCCCATCTACAATAACCTATCTTAGTTTTTGTTATCTCGGAGTCGTTTTCCCGTGGTGTCCAGTTTTCACTTGATGGAAAAAGTGTCAAATGCAAGTAGTGTAAAGTTGTAAAGTGGTGCAACTTTTTTTTTGCAACTCGTGTGATTAACCAAACTATTCCAATGCATCTTAATAGGTATGTTTATGTAAATCATGGTCCTCTTTCACACCCAAACACATGGAATCGCTCTAAGCTACATTCAACTGGATCGATCCCTTATGATGGCATGCAAAACAATCAAAAAGATAAACATACACATGATGGTTGAGAAGTCTAAGTTTTCTACACAAAAGACATATGATCATCCTCAATTATAGCAAGCATAAGATGTTTTTTAATTATCCTCCTTTCCCTTACAATAATATACAACCAATTGTAAATGCATACAATGGTGGAACTTGGAAACATTTTATTTTTACTCAATTAGCAACTTTGGTTGTGAAGCATTTTGTCATTTTCATTTGAAATGATTTGTTATGCATGAAAATTGGAGTCTAAGAGAAACAAGTGACGCTCTCACATACATTTATTATTTGGTGTGATAAATAAAGTTTCCACCATTGAGTTTTTTTCTTATTTGTGTTATAAATTATAACTTGCTTTCTCCTAAGTCCATTTCCTATATAAGAAATAATATTGCAAAAAGTTGACATATACATCTTTCGACGTGTTTATATGGTGATGGATCAAGAACATAACAATTCATTCCACACTATGAGGATTATGTTGTGAAAATGTTTAAAGACTATTCAAGTTAAATGTTTATATGATAATGTGTCAAAAAATAAAATACTCATCATCTACTATGAATATTATGTTTTGCAAGTGTTGTGAAGATTATATATCCTTTGCTTAATTAAGTTGTTTCAATCAAAAGATTAAATATATTGGAATCTTTTTATGACATTTCATAGAATACCAATTGAATTTTTTTTTTTACTTTTAGATATAGCATTTCATGGAACTCTTTGAATTAAACTAAATTGAGGTATGTAAGAACAAGGGAGCATTAGGAAATACATTTCTCAAGGATCTTAAATAATCCCTCTCTCCCATTGCAATTCTAGGTGGATTATTACTTTCAAAGTATTGGGAATGCTTTGCCTATTTTGTACTTGGCAATTTCCATTCTAGAAGGCTCATCTCTTGATATATTTTATACTCATTCTTAATCAATTATCAAGTTAATAATTAGTTCATTTAATTATAGTTAATCTTTTCATTTCAATTTATACAATTTTTGAATTTGTAACTCTACTACTATTCCTAGAAATATTGAAGTTGTTTAGCATCAATCAATTAATATTCAAGACAAACCATGAAGGACAACAATGATCAATGATAGGGCTAACCAATTAATAAGTATACACATGAATAAGTCAAGCATGTACATGCAAATAAGGGAAGCACAAGTACTCAAAAACATGTAAGCCTTGAAGTATACACACGAATACATAGTATATACAAATTAATACAAAGTATATGCATGAATACAAGGTACACACATGAAAACACGTAAGTCGCAAAGTATATATTGGAATACACATAAGTCAAAAGTTATAGACGTAAGTTGTAAAGTATACACTTGAATACACGTAACTCATATCTATTGAACCATGGATTTATAATGCAAATATGGACACCATCGATAAAAAATATTTGCATTAACCAAATATCCATGTAGGCATACATCAATATATGTCAATATAAGTATAAAATATGGGTACAAAATATCCATATAGGCTTACGAGAATTCCATATAGGCATACAATGTCAAATATATCTAATACAAAATATGTACAAAAATGCCATATAGGCATAAAACAAAGGGCTCTGGAATTAAAAGTCATTGCTCTCCATGCTCCTAAAATAAACTCTTACCCTTTTCTTGTCAATCAGATTTCAATACATCTATCACTCATTTGTATTGTGGTTGAGGAGTGTTCTTGGTGCTCCTCCTAGGGTTTAGTTCTTGGTCAAAAGTCTTATTTGTTACAATAAAAATTAAAGACATTAATATATAGAAATTACATGATAAAAAATTATATATTTAATAAAATAATCACTTACCATCATCTAATAATCACTCTCCACACTTGTGAAATATTCAAATTCCCATGTTGAGGGGTGTTAAAGCCCTATATAAACCATCCAAATAGAAATTAAACTATGAATCGATAATGGTTTGATTTTTCACTAACATCTATAACAACGAATGTAAATTGAAATTTAGTAATTTTCCTCATACCTCCCCTATTAGAGTAATCGAGGAGTCTATAGTAGATGAAACACTGATCTCCATTTCCCTCTAAAAATTTAAAGGTGTATCTGCTTGCAACATCTGAAAATAAAACAACAAATTATTCAATCACGAAAACTAAAATAGTGATCCACATCATGGCTTATAATGTATGAGATAACAAAAAAAAAATTGAGTACTCATTAAACTATATATTTCTGACTATCATGCTTACCATTTTCCTTATCCATATCTTGTTTGAAAGTACATTTTTTTAGGCTTTTACCCATAGCATCAAGGTGGTGAACTATTTGATAAAATACTTTCATAGACATGTACAATAATTGTGGTGGAATAAAGAAGGCAGTGAATTGTTTGAAAAAATGCCTCAAAGAAATGGGGTCTCATGGTGATGGAATTCCATTAAAAAAAAAAGTGTCATGGCATTCCATCACCATAAGACTGCATTTCTTTGAGGAATTTTTTGAAACAGTTAATTTCCTTCTCTATGGTATTATGTTGGGATGGGGTGGATGGTATAGTGTGGTCTTGGTTATGAGATGGAGGGTGTCATGACATGAAAAGGGAGGGGTGGGTACATGAACAAGTGGAATAAAAGGTGGAAGGTTCCATGGATTGGTAAATTGAGGATGAGGACCTTGAAAATAATTTGGAGTGAAATTTTGGCTAATGGGTTGGTTTCTATTCTTCAAGCAGTGAGTTGTTTGAAAAAATGCCTTAGAGAAATGTGGTCTCATGGTGATGGAATGGAAATCCATCACCATGAGACCACATTTCTTCAAGGAATTTTCTCATACTACTCACTTCCTTGACTATGATATTGGTTACTATTATGCTTTGATAGATTTTTTCCAGGCATCCATAGTTTTTTGGAAAGCATCTATTTTAGGATTTTATCCATAGTAGTAAGGAAGTGAGTAGTTTGATAAAATTATTTGGTACACATGTACAGAAAATGTGGTAGCATAGAAAAGGTGGTGAGTTTTTTGAAGAAATGCCTCGAAGAAATGTGGTCTCATGGTGATGGAATGGCATTCCATCACCATGAGACCAAATTTCTTCAAGGCATTTTTTCAAACTACTCACTGCATTGTCTTTGCTATTGTTTACAATTATGCTTTGATAGATTTTTTCCAAGCATCCATAGTTTGTTGGAAAGCACCTTTTTTAAGCTTTTAAGCCATAGCAGCGAGGAAAGGATTTTTTTGATAGAATTCTTTGGTAGAAATGTATGGAAAATGTGGTAGCATAGAAAAGGTAATGAGTTGTTTGAAAAATTTTCTCAAAAAAATTGGGTCTCATGGTGATGGACATCACCACGAGACCACATTTCTTTGAGGCATTTTTTTAAACAACTCATTGCCTTGTCTATGCTATTGCTTACTATTATTCTTTCATATATTTCTTCCAAGCATCCATAGCATAGAAAAGGTAGTGAACAATGTGAAAAGATGCCTTAGTAAAAAGTGGTCTCATAGAATACCATGACAAGAAAATGCAATTGGAAGCTGCTCCTACTTATTACTTATGCTATGTGAAGTAATTGCATCACTACTTATGTTGAATTTCTAAACAACTATATTGTAGTTGAAAATTTTTCATCTATCAACATCTAGTTATTAGTTATGGAATGTGAAGTAATTCTTTGAGTTTGAAAGATGTGCTTGATGCAACATAATCAATGATATGAATATAAACTACACAAATCTATTAAGTACAATTCATTAGTTAAACTCTTTATTCCCTTACCTATGTGTAGATTTTTCTAAATCCACTAATACTAGGAGGTGTTCCCTCGAAACCTCCAATATTATCATATTCAACATCCAAAATCACATATTAGGATACCATTAATAAAACAATGCTATTAACATTTAATAAATTTATAATTTTTTACTAGTTACATACCTCAATGGTAGATGCAATGGAGAAATAAGTGGGTGTAGGGCCAGTGTATCCAATATCAACACTATGACCTTGAAATTCTATTAAAATCATAAAACTAAATTAGTTAATATTTCATTTCAAAATTAAAATTTAATAAATTAAATTCAATGAACATGCTAATGTTTACCTGAGAATCGATGCCATAGGCCTCATTCAAAATGTCAGCTACCCTGGCCATCTCCATAGCTACAGTGTATCCTACATAGTGGCCTCTTGAGTGTTAGTGGGGTCATATGAAAAAGTCACCCCGCAAGCCTGGCACAAATGGGATTGAAGCCCACCACTCGAAGACTCCCTTGGATGGCATTGTAGTATAGGACTGGCATGTTGGATGACACATTGGGTCAAAGAGTTGATGGCTTGCAAATTCTCTACCTCGACACTCTCCTTCACGATGGAAGGGATAATGATGTTCTCATGAGGTGGCCTAGTGAGAGGACATCTCTCTTGCCACCTAGGATCCTGATGTGCAATGGGTTTATCTTGAGTTGAACCCCCACCTCTCTGATGGAAGTCCCTCATATCAAAATAATTTAGGATATTTTTCAAGATGAACTCATAGTATAGTATCCTCAAGAAATATCGCAGGACTTCACAATTGTTGCATGGTGGATAATCAAAAACCATTTACCACCTATCCTAAAAAAATGTTCTAATCTATTGGTGGTGGCACCAATGGATAGGAAACCTCTTCACATTGAGGGTAAGATTTGCATTTGTGCATGGGTCAATGAATAATGAGCATAAATCTAATTTTGTAATTTTTAGATCTTTTACATCTTTATATGATAGTTTATCCTAGTAATAATCCCTTGCCACATGCCTCCTATCTTTCCAACTAGTTAATTGTTTGTTGATTGAATCTACATGTTTTAACATTTCTTTGAGTGAAGTTGTCAGTGCCATTATTTCCATGGTTGAATCATTTGGATCATTCAACCTCCTGATTAACTCCTCAAATTTTTTTATTGTTTTAATTTCACTCATTAATTTTTGTTGAGTGCTAGGAGGATGTTGAGGGATTGGTGGAGGATATTATTGTTGTGGTTGTTCAACTTGAGGATTTTGTTGTTGTTGTTATTGTTGTTGTGATTGTTGAGGATTTTGAGGAGGGTTTGTAGGTTTATTAACATCTCCTACAAATTCAAAAAATAAATATAAAAACTAACCGAAAACTAACAAATTCACAACAAAAAACAAACAATCCTTACCTCTTAGACCTCCTCATTGATGTGATGACATCCTAGTGATCAAACAACAACAATTTGATGAAAAAACTTGCAAGATGGCTCCTCCTAGAACATGAGCATGGGAATGAAGGTTTTTGGCCACGGGTAGAAAAAAAAAAAACACTCACAATGAAAATGATTTTAAATTCTTTTTTTTTTCTTTAATACCTCATATCATGAGCACATTATAATCTACTCATGTTATAACATGCTCACATTATGGGCTCGTTGTGGCTAAGCCTTAGGATCAACACACCAAGCCATAACACAAGCACATTATAATGCACTCACGTTATGAGATTTCAATTTTTTTAAAAAAAATTGGCCACAAATTAGCCACCATATTTTTTCACCCACTCGTGGCACTTTCTTGGTGACATACCTTGCACTATCGAGGAAGTACCTCAAAAACAGATTTATTTCAAAGTGATAATAAAAGGCTTCACTTTATGAGCTATGTACATGAAGGAATTTTAAATTTAATATTCAAATATAGTAAGAAATCAAGGGTAATGGGTTTTATGATGGAGATGGAAGGAAAAGGATATGTGAAAACCAAGGTGGAAATTTTAGCTCCAATAGGAGCTTCATGAGAGTATTGTGTTACATTTGGATCTTAGAATGAATTAATAAATTGCATGTTCTCATAGGTACTTGGAGACTTTGGTGAAAAATTTATTGATATGGTTACTCTTTGGATGTTTCTTATTGAATTCCAAGGATCCTTCACTTGGATATGGATGTGAGTTCATGATGGACCTAGATAGGATATTATTCTTGAATAGATTCATTGTGGCCTAGTTATCCTAAATGATCATTCTCATCCTCTAGTCTTGGTCTACTCAGTAGATAATAATCTAAGAGGTATTTCCCATAACTTTTTTAAATGAATTATATTTTATAATTTTCCATCTAAGTGATATGGATCTTGAGCTATGGTTGTTTAGTTTTATAGGGTTCATTTGAGGGTTGTTTGGAATATTTATCTCCTTGTATATGAGATTATTTATGATGTCATTCACTGATGAGGAGATTAGAAGATGTTATTTGGATTATTCTTAGTTTGGGATGGATTTTATTTTTATATTCCTTAGTTAGAGAGGCTTACATCCATGCTGTTTATATGAGATACACATGGTTTTTATATTAATTTTTGAGATTGAAAAATTGGGTGATGATGAGGCTTTCCATTTGGGTTGTGAAGGAGATCTCACTTGACACAACATAAAATTTTCAATTTTTGGTATAAGGAAATACTATGGGATATGATTTACATTTTTTATCTATTTGTTTTATGGCTACTTCCTAGAGGTTCATTTTCATAAGGTTCATTATGATGAACTTGGGAGAGTTATGGTGACATGTGAGATAGTATGCAATAGTTTTGGTTGCATGTGTCGATAATGGTGATTGTTCTTTGATATTGCATGGTTTGATTATCATCCACATGTTGGTTTGATTACTATAAGACATGATGGGGTACCCATATATAAATGATTAAATATAGAGTGGGTTCATGCTATGGACAAGGATAATTATTAATTGATGAAGAATCATGTATAGGATTTGGTTTTCCTTCCTCTAGGGAGAAATATGGTTCATTGCAAGTGAGTTTCCCACAAGTATTTAGTAGATAGTTTCATTAAGAAATATAATGTATATATTATTGTTAAGGGTTTCTTGCAAGTTTATGGTATTAAATTCTTTAATATTATTACCCCTATAGATAAGATTTAGTTTATTCACATTATCATTTTTTTAGCCACATCTTAGGGCTGGCCTATTTACTAGATGAATGTGAAGAACACATTCTTGCATGGTGATCTTTGTGAGGATATCTACATGGAGTGGCCTCCGAGATTTTTATAGGACTCTTCTCATGATTTTAGGCTACAACATTATTTAGATGGTCTCAAACAAACCCCTAGGGCTTGGTATGAGAGGATAAATAGTTTCTTGCTTATATTTGGTTTCACATTTTGTCACTCTAATTACATAGATTATATTCAAAGACATGGATCTAATCTTTTGATACATGTATTATATATTGATTTGATTCTCACTAGTGGAACCTCTTCCATAATCTAAAATATACCAAATTCGTTGATGCAGAACTTTGACAAGACAAATATAAGGCTTCTAGACTTCTTTCTTGGTCTACAAGTTCTTCAGTCTTCTGAGGGTATCTTCATTCATGTCAATAAAAGTGCCACTGATTTTCTTCATAATTTAATCATGGATAATTGTAAGCATTCTCCTACACCATTTCAATTAAATTTAATATTTATTATCACTTGCACCATATATATTCTTGATGCTACTTTGTATAGATATTTAGTACATTTAGTCTCTTGTATTTGATGCACAAGAATCCTAGAAACATCTTTTATATTAGGATTTTCTTCTATTTTCTCATGACCCTCATGAGAATCACTAGACTTGGTAATCAAGTGAATTTTGAGGTATCTTAATATCACTATATTTTCTTATATCCAATACAAACTAGAAGCTTCAAAGATATTAGGATTTAGTCTAGATAAGATTTTACATGTGATTTTCACTCAAGGAAGTCCACTTTTTATTTTTATTTTGCATTGGTTTTGGTCTACCTTCTTGGTATTGTAAGAAACAAACCACTATGAAACTATCACCCACTATGGTTGACTATAGAGATTTAGTTATAACTAGACAAGTTTTATAACTTCAAAAAATTATGGTATAGCTTGGTATACCACTTAATATTCCTACACTTCTTTAGTGAGATAACTAAAGTGTCATTCATATTACATGCAACCTAGTTGAGCCATATAAGATGAAGCACATTAATATACACATTAATTTCATTTAACAACTCATCCATGATGTTCATATCTCCTTAGAGTATTTTCCTAATAAGAAACAAATTAAAATTTTCTCATTATCTTCACTTATGATCAATTATTGGGGTGAAGTAAGTTGTCCCTAGGGGTCTTTATGAGTTCTTGTTCCTTCATAATTTTTACATATTTTTTATGAGAGGATTTTTTTTCAATGAGGTTTTCTCCTTTTCTTTTCTTTTGAGAGATTTTTTCATTTATACACAAGTACCTCTTTAGACCTAGTTGTTAGGATTAATTTTTATTTTTTATGGATTAGTTCAATTCATCCCTAAGTTACACTTAATGAGGTGTTATTGTAAAAATATAATTACTTGATTAATTAATAATTATTAGGCCTACTTTTACACTAGCAAGCTTAAGCTTATTAAGATAATGTGTTTTTTTCCTCAAGTTATAGGATTATGAAACATGCCATGATCTAATTTAATCCTCACGTAATGTTTCATTTAAGTTTTTTTTTTCCTTTGTCAAAGGTAATCATCATATATTTTATTCATTCATTATTGGACCAATCAAATTCTTAAGGATTTCATAGAAAATCAATTACCTTTTTCTCTTTTGTGGTAGGTGTTTGATTGCAAGTGATCTCTAGGATTTTTTTGGTTTTCTTTCTAAATTTGGGAGTAAACACTTTTGACCAAAGTTATGAACTAGTGAAACATAGATGAGGGAACTCATCTCCAACATAAACACTTAGTAATAACACCTTAGTAGATGTTTGAACCTTATCCACAAGAATTAAAATGTCATGATTTAACCATCACACTATGTCATTACTAGTTATACAAGCCACAAAGTTCAAATAACAAATCAAATATATGTTTTTTTATCTTTAGATGTAGATCTAATTAATAGTTTTTAAATTCTAAGTTACAATTTTTTAAAAAAAATTATTTAAAAATGGCATATAGATTTTGTAGCTAACATGTATTTATTAACCATTCATTATCAATGATGGTCTCAATTTAAGTAATGAGTGCCTTGAATTTGAAGTGAATGGTTTGAAATATTTTGGAACCTAGAATTTTTTTTTAAATTATTATTATGTATTACAATTACTAAATAATAGAAATGTCATTTCAAATAAATTTGTTTATGCAAGTTTATTATTATGTATTTTGATGGATTATATAAGATTTGATTAAAAAATAAAAAATGATACAAAATTTCCCTAAAAGATGGATTATTTTCTTTCCAAGTATAACATAAATTTTCTACACAATTTGTTGATTCTTGATTTACCATTATTTTGTTCTTGTAGTATTAACCTTTTGTAGGATAAAAGGGAAGAAATATTTTTTCTATTTTCTTGTAACTATTAATAGACACACTTACCAACATTTATACTTTTATTGTTTCAATTTGAAAAGGAAATAATAGAACACAAAAGAATCTAATTTCCTTTTGGATGAATCAAAAAGTTGAACAACAAAAGAAACCATGGAACAAAAATATTCTAGTTTCTATTTCAATGAGTGGAAACAACTAATTATAGAAGAAAAAACTAGAAATGATTAGAATATTTTATCTACAAATTCTTCATAATTTACTTGTTCTAATTAAAAAAAATAGAAAAAAAGGTTTCATCTACTTAAGAACACACACATAAATATACTATCATCCATTTATTAACCCTTTTGATCAAATATTATACAAGACTATAAATATTTATTATTTCAAATAAAATATATATACATTGACAATAATGGAAAGAAATGAAAATTATTTTTCTATAAATTTTCATATCAAATATCAATCTAAAGTTATTATATAATAATCCTCTATAATTTATTTGAAATTATTTTTTATTTTTTATTTTTTTGGTTTTCTAAGTTGTCATTCCCCTACTATCCACTAGAAAATAGATCATCCGAAAAATATGGTAGAAATATCGAACTATGTTATTAATGTTTTCATTGATGTTAGTGTTGTCAATCAAGTGTTGTAGATGCAACAGTCTCATTTGGTTTCTAAATGATTTTGAGAAAATTTGCATAAAGAATGTACAAGGTGACAAGGATGTGTTTTGTATTATGTTCCATTTTTCTTCATTCTTGAAGTTGTACTTGTGCAATTTGGATGTGATGGTTATAAGTCTTTGAAGGTGTTACATATAGAGTTTTATGTTTTGGATCATGTGGAAATAGAAGATATGTTTGATAGTGTTTTGTTTGTGAAGAAGGTTATCTAGGAGAAATGGAATTGCTCCACATTTTTCTTCACTGAAGTTTCTTGTCTTGTGGATTTGGGAATTTGGTAATGATGCTTGTATCTATCTCCCCTTGGATGGTTTGGTGTTCAGTTGTTCCAAAATCTTGGTTCATGATTTTTATATCTATGATATTTTGGCTGGTTGTATAAGATGATATCATTTTTGTTTCATGTGTTTGTGCCAATGATTTTGAATATTTTTTTGGTGTTGGAATATTCTAGGATGTTTTTTAATGTTGCCACGTGGTTCGTAGAATGTTTCTAGACCTAGTGGAATGTGAATGTGGTTTCTTATAGTGTTAATGCCATTTGGCCAATCTGGCATGTTAGTGTTGTTTGTAGATGTGCTTCATTGTTTTTGGAAGCTTGGTGTAGTGTGTCAATAAATATTTGGGTCTTGGTTAACCCTTGATGTGTTTTTCCTTCACTTCTTTCCACTGTGGAGGTGTTTGGTGCTAACCTATTTGGTGGTTGCACATTTTAGGTGCATACATTTCATTGAAGATGACTTGGAGAAGGTTTTCAAGGTTGAAGATGATATATATCCATGCTTAATTTTTGGATAAGTGTGTGGTGTGATGTGTGATGTGAATTATGTATGCATGATCAAGTTTTGAGATTTGAGTATGAGCATGAATGTCTAAGATTACTAGAAGCAATGAGCAGAAGGTGTCTACATTTCAGTGTGCCTGAAGTTGTTAGAGGAAGTGAGCCAAAGGTTGTGGATGGTTGTGGTGTATTTTCCTATTGCTTTGAGGTAGTGAACCTCCCTATAATAGTTTCTTTCTAATCTCTTATATTTTGGAAGAAGTGATCTTCCTAGGTACCTAGTGATCCTTTCTTTCTTTTGGAAAATAATTCCTTTAGGCAGTGAGCCTCTTGTAATCAATTTTGGTTTTCACATATGTGTGAGTTAATCCTCACCGTGGTTTTTCCCTTATTGGGTTTTCCATGTAAAATTTGGTGTTCTATTGTGTATGCTTGTGGATATGTTGATGTTTCATTTGTTTTACATTTATGTTGATTTTTAATAAGGGTTTAAAGGTTAATTAGGGTTTGAATGTTTTAATGCATAACTGATTCACCCCCTCTTAGTTTTCCTATGTCTCTAACAATTGGTATTAGAGCAGAGGCTCCTCTAAAGAAGCTTAACTACTTGAGGTAGATCTAGATGGCTGATGCGGAGCCAGAAGACATAAACCGTTTCCAATTATCTACTTGGATTCAAAAGGAATCCAACAAGATTATAATGTTCATATGAAGCAATGAAAATAGTCCTTCAAGTTCAACAATCACTGGAAAGACAAATTCCACAATCTCACCATTCAACTCTAGTAGTACTGGAAACCCAGTTTTCAAACCATAACTCAAATAATTTCCACATAACTTGACCAACTAAAATGTGATTCAGATACCCATTTTTGAGACTCATAACATACCAAAATAGTGCATAAGACTCTTTCAAAACAATTCCTCCAAATTGGCTTTTCTCACTGTTTTGAAGCCCCAATTAGCCTTTTTTTTCAAAGGAACCCCTCTAAGATTTCATTCCCAAACCAATACAACTTGAAAAAATCTTCACTTATGCTTCCAAATAGAGGAATCTCTATTTATTATGACCCCAAGGGCTCATTTTGACTCCATATACAAAAACCCTTCTTCTAACCTAGAAACCGAGGGTTTTAGAGCACCTTTAATGAAAATACACATTATGGACCCTTCCAGTCTACACCAACTTCTCATACCTCTTTATTTAGACCCCTTTAATCTTTATAGACTCTCACATGCCTTCTGGAAATTCTTCTCTTGCCTCTTATATGTCTCGTCCTTCAAATTCCCATAGAAACTACACAATCTTTCCCTAAAACTCTACCACACATCCTCCAAAACTCAATCCCTACACTCCTATATCTATGAGCACCTTAAAAAAATCAAATGGAGTCCATCCACCAAGTCATAGAGGAATTACAGTAGGTGGATGGAGGATCTCATCACTAGGAGGCTCTCAAACCCTTATTTCTGAAAACAGAGCAGTCTCTAGAACTTGTTGCACTATACACACAAACGGTGGAATTAAACCCCCAAAATAGATGTAAAGACAAGTAAAAGAATATATAAGTATACACCCATATCCTTAAGCCATGACAGAACTGTATGGTCTTGTAACAAAGAAAGAAAGTTTAGAAAAATCAATGAAAATAGTGATCAATGTTTACCTAAAGAGAGTTCTTCTTCCAAAAAAAATTGAACAACCAACCTCTATCTCAATGAATTACATAATTATATGATTATATCAAACTAAAACTACCCTTTGAACTGAAAAACTACCTTAACCACCTTTTTTTTACTCTTAAATGGAAATTTGACAATTTTTGTTCTTAATCACTACCCCTTTTACAACTTCGCTTTGCAAATTCCTCTTAATTGACTTACTATGACTCAAAAACCTTCAAATACATATTGAATGGTCATTGAGACCTTATTCAAAAGGAAAAAATGAAAATAAAACTATTCTACCCCCTAGACCTCATTGTCACCTTTTGACATTAATAGACAACTTATTGTATTACATCCTATTTTGGCATATTTTGCAACTTCCTCATTGCATAGTGATTGAAAGACCTTCAAATCATTTGTTGAACTTTCAAGAATCCTTTCCCTTTCATTCCAAGGTGATGGTGCCCCTGCACCATACACCCCCCCATAGAAAAAATCTTGTCCCAAGAGGAAGAATTGAATCCTTGCCTCCACATTGTTGCTCCATGCACATCCAGACCTGCTACTTTCCTTTTCCTCACACCTAGATCAAAAATTGACATCCTCCTAGCCCTTACACCTGCAACAAATTGTTTTTTCTTCTTCATTGCTTTATCTCCACAATTGTACCCATCCAACTGTGCTTGTACACTCTACCCTTTCTTTACTATCATTAGACTTTCACACCTAGGCTCACACTGTCCTTTCCTCATTGTAATCAAACCTCCCTTCTTCATTTCCTATGTCCTTCCAATCTCATGACTCATTTTCTTCTTGCTTGCCACTTCACTAAATTTTGTCCTAACACCTTCTGACTATCCTTTTCCCTGATGCAACACCACAGGGCACCTCATTGTCCCTACCAACACATTATCATGCTCTTCTTGCCTTCCCAAAGGCTCTTCCCTCTCAATCTACCCTTTACCAGTCTAAGTCACCTTGCCACTCATTTCCTTATGCCATACAAAGTCATGCTTCACTCCATCCTTGTGAAAATCACATCTATCCTTCTTACCCACTATATGAGTCTTGCTCATTTGCTCTTCACTTGTGGTTCCATCATCATGAACATGCTCCATACCCACAAACAAATTGGTCTTGATTTCCTCAAGCCCTAAAGGTTCTTTCTTGCAAAACATCACCACCTTAGACTCACCCTTATCTCCTCCACTTGTTTTCAAGGAAGTCAACCTAAAACTTTTGTCATCCTTCTTGATGGTATATGTGTTCTCCCAGCTATCATATATAGACCTTCTATAAAATTTCCAAGGTCTCCCCAAGAGCACATGACAACAATCCATTGGCACAATGTCACATAAGACTCTATCCTTATACTCCCCAATATGGAAATCAACATATGCTTGCTCATTCACCACCAATTTTTTACTATCATTTACCCAAGAGACTCTATAGGGTACTACATGAGGTATATTTTCCAAACCCAACTTATCTACCATCTCAATTGAAGCAACATTATCAGTTGATCCTAAATCCACTACCATCCTACATACTTTACCTTTTACCTTGCAATTGATTCTGAAGAGTGCTTTCCTTTGTGGGGGTTCTTCAAGGATTGGTGCCTTGAGCAATGTTCTCTCCAACTTCTGATGCAAGGTTCACTATAGGTGAAGTCACACTCTCTTCATCCTCATGCACTAGTTGATTCCTCCTCTCTCCACCATAAGAGCTTGAGCCTTGCTTTTTCAGGGAATTTGAAGGCTAGATGTCTAGGCTAGTTACAAGTGTAGCATCTCTCTGAGAACTGATAGGAGCCTCTTCCTCCATTAAATCTTCCTCTTGAACCTCTCCATCCACCTCTGAAATCATATTGCTCCTGATCCTTCTTGTCATCCCCTTGACTCTCATTGTTTTCCTTTGAATTAGGATTGAATCCTCTTCCTCTAGAAGTGTTGCCTCTTACTCTTTCTACCTTCTCTTGTCTCCTCTTTATTTTCTCTTCTGCTCTCATGGCCATCTGGAAACATTGTTCAACTGATTTAGGTGCCAAAATGTTGATCTCATCTTGGATTTTGTACCTCAAACCATTCAAATAACTAGAAACCATTTCATCCTCATCTTCTTCATGCTTATTCCTTATATTTAATTTATAAAATTCCTTAGTATATGATTGCGCATCCAAATCTTTTTGTCTAAGATTTTGCAATTTCTTAAGCAATTGAACATTGTAATCACCAGGAATAAATTTACCTTTCATTTTAGCCTTCATCCTTTCCCATGAAATGATCTTACTCTTTCCTTCTCTCTCCCTTTCCTCCTACAAAAAATTCCACCATACCAAGGCATGTCCCTTCAATCTTGTTTTGGCCCTCTTCACCTTAAGTCCTTCATCAACATCTTCACTATCAAAGTAGTTTTCCATAGCCCCACTCCAATCCAAGAGATCTTCACTATCAAGTTTGGCTCCATACATAGGAACATCTATTTTTCCATGTTCCTCCTTCTTCAAAGCCTTCAAAATCTTCATTGTTCTTGCATCATCAGGGTCCATCTCCTCTTCTTCAATAGGAGCTTCTTCTTCCTCTTCATTTTCACTTACATCCTCTTTGACTCTATGCTTTTCCTTCCAAGAAACCATGTCTCTTTTTAAGGCTTCTATCTCCCTGTCATGAGGGTCAAATTTCCTTGAAACTACACTTCCTTTGGGTGGAATTTTCACAATCCCATCTCTTCACCAACCTGCAAAACCAATCAAACAACAACATAAGATCTATTCCCTTGCTCTGATACCACTATGATGCAGATCCAGAAGACACAAACCATTTCCAATTGGATAATTGGATTCAAAATGAATCTAACAAGATTATAATGTTCATATGAAGCATTGCAAATAGTCCTTCAAGTTCAACAATCGTGTTGGAAACACAAATTCCACAATTTCACCACTCAACTCTAGTAGTACTGGAAACCCAATTTTCAGACCATAACTCAGATAATTTCCACATAACTTGACCAAAAAAGAGGTGATTTGGATACCCATTTTTTATAATCATAACATGCGAAAAGATTGCACAAGATTCCTTCAGAACAATTCCTCCAAATTGGCTTTTCTCACTGTTTTGAAGCCCCAATTAGCCCTTTTTTTCAAAGGAACACCTCTAAGATTTCATTCCCAAACCAATACAACATGAAAAATTCTTCAATTACACTTCCAAATATAGGAATCTCTAGTTATTAGGACCCAAAGGGCTTATTTTGACTCCATATACAAAAACACTTCTTGTAACCTAGAAACTTAGGGTTTTAGAGCACCTTTAATGAAAATACACATTATGGACCCTTCCAGTCTACACCAACTACTTAGATCTCTTTAGTTAGACCCCTTTAAGCTTTAGAGACTCTCACATTCCTTTTGGAAATGCTGGTCTTTCCTCTTAGAGGTATGTTCCTTCAAATTCCCATAGAAACTACACAATCTTTCCCTCAAACTCTACCACACATCTTCCAAAACTCAATCCCTACACTCATGTCTCTATTAGCACCTTAAAAACAAAAAATGGATTCCATCCACCAAGTCACAGAGGAGTTACAGTAGGTGGATGGAGAATCGCATCACTAGGAGGCTCTCAAACCCCTATTTCTAAAAACAGAGTAGTCTCTAGAACTTGTTGCACTCCACACAAAAACGGTGGAATTAAACCCACAAAATAGATGTAAAGACAATTAAAACAATATATAATTACACACCCACAGGCTCAAGCCATGAAAGACCTATACGGGCCTGTATCAAAGTAAGAAAGTTCAGAAAAATCAATGAAAATAGTGATCAGCGTTTACCAAAAGAGAGTTCTTCTTCCAAAAAAATTGAACCAACCTATATCTCAAGGAATTACATCATTATATGATTATATAAACTTCAAAATACCCTTTGAACTGACCAAATTCCTTAACCACCCTTTTTTTTTACTCTTAAATGGAAATTTGACAATTTTTGTTCTTAATCACCACCCCTTTTACAACTTTGCTTTGCAAATTCCTCTTAACTGACTTACTATGACTCAAAAACCTTCAAATAAATATTAAATGGTCATTGAGACCTTATTCACAAGGAAAAAATGAAAATAAAACTATTCTACCCCCTAGACCTCATTGTCACCTTTTGACATTAATGGACAACTTGTTGCATTACATCCTATTTTGGCATATTTTGCAACTTCCTCATTGCATAGTGATTGAAAGACCTTAAAATAATTTTTTGAACCTTCAAGACTCCTTTCCCTTTAATTTAAAGGTGATGGTGCCCCTACACTAATGGAACATAGGAATGGTGTCAAAGATCCTATGTTCAGGGGAACATATTATGCCTTTTGGAAAGCTAAGATGAAATCTTTTCTCATCTCATTTGGGTTTGGTGTATGGAAGTTAGTTGAAAATGGATATACTATTCCTACTACTCCTTTGAAAAGTGAAGATGATATCAAGGATTATGAGAGGAATGGAAAATCAAGGAATACTATCTTGAGTGGGCTTTATGATTCATAAGTTGTGAAGGCGATAAGCTAGGTTACAAAATTGCTAAAGAGATTTAGGATGAGTTAAAAGTATTTATGAATGATATGCTTGTTGATAATCAAGGTGAAGAAAGCTTGCAATATGAAATTAAATGAGTGAATACAAATCTGAAATATGTAGATTAACCTTTAGCCTTAGTGTGAAGAAATAATGAGAGAGAGAGAGAGAGATAGAAAAATCATAACACATGCAACAACATATTTACGTGGAGAAACCCCAAAGGGAAAAAAATCCACCATCGAAAGAGAGGAAAGTATATTACTAATAATCTCAAATATTACATGCAGAAATAGACTTCTCTTATCATTCCCTGTAAAATCTAGCAGCACCTTGTTACCCTACAAGACTGAATTCAATAACTCTAGCTCGAGGCCCCAATTTATAGAGATTTGTGAGGATGAAAACCACCATGGTTTTCACTAAACAATAGGCAGCAATACCACCTAGAAAAACCCACACCTCCCTCCTTAAAATAGTCAAAAAATACCAAAAATAGCCTCTTACAAATGCTCTTACAACTGTCATAAGGCATCTTTCATGAATGGGTGCTTGGGGTCCAAAAATAGCATATTCTATCATAGTGAATTTGTCATATTGGCATAGCATCTTATGAAAACTGTTATACATGTCATAGATTCTCTTACAACACCCTATTTTGAACCAACAACCTTATTTAGAATATTCCAAAGTGGGACGCCTAGCTTTTTTTCCTTTTCCAAAAGGACAAATGGTAATGGTAACACTACATTTAAATTGTCTCTTTCACCACCGTTTGTCAAACAGTTTCACCTCTTATAGGTAAATGTAAAAAACACTTTAGGAGAATAATAAATTAAAGGATTTACAAGGTTGATGACACCTAAATCCTAACATTCTCCCACTTGACATCATGCATTGTAAATTACACCCATAGAGATATAGTTACATAGAATTAAGTATAGTGATCAAAGCTCGTGGCCTTTCTGCACCAAGAGAACTTTTTCAAGGTGACTGGCTTCATAAGGAAATCTGTAACATTCTCCAAAGTGTCAAATTTTTCAATCAAGACCTATCCATTCTCAAACATTTCTCACACAAAGTGATACTGAACATCAACATGCTTAGTACGAGCATGATACATAGGATTTTTATCCAAAAATATGGCACTCTGACTATCACATCTGATCCTCACTATCTTGCAATCAAAACCAATACCATTACCAAGTCTCTATAACCAAAATTCCTCCTTAGAGGCATGTGTAGCAGCCATATACTCTGCTTCAGTGGTAGACAAAGCAACTATAGGTTTTCTTTTACTCATCCAACTCACTGCTCCTCCAAACAAGTAAACACATAGCCACTAGTGGACCTTTGACTATCCAAGTCACTTGCCCAATCTGTATCAACAAAACCCTGTATGTCCAATGAATTATCAACATTGTCACTACCATGATAAACAGTAATTAGAAGTGCCTTGCAACTATCTAAATACCCTTTTAGCAAAATTCCAATGTTCTTTTCCAGGATTAGACATAAACCTTCTTAGAACTCCCACTGCTTGGGCTATATCTGGTCTAGTACAAACCATTGCATACATTAAACTACTAACAACACTAGCATAAGGAACTTTAGACATTTCATCAATATCATCATCTGATTTAGGACACATGTCTAAACTCAACTTAGTACCAATAGGAAATGCTATATTTACTGGTTTATAGTCTTGCATATTAAACCTTTGCAAAATAGTGTTAACATACTTACTCTGACTTAACCAAAGCTTTCTATGAACTTGATACCTAATGATTTCCATCCCAACAATATATTTAGTAGCCCCTAAATCTTTCATATCAAATGTGCTAGAAAGATGAGTTTTAAGTTCCCTAATCATTGCCTTATTTTTACCAATGAACAACATATCATCCACATATAAGACAATAATTTGTATCTGATCATCAATAACTTTAAAATAAACACAGTGATCCTCTTCACTTCTAACAAAACCCAAATTTAATGTAAATGCATCAAAATTCTGGTACCACATCCTAGGTGACTATTTCAAACTATATAGAGATCATTTTAACCTCCAAACCAAGTGTTCTTTTCCTTTCACAACAAAATCGTTAGGTTGTTGCATATAAATTTCTTCCTCTAGATTCCCATGCAAAAAAGTAGTTTTAACATCCATTTGTTCTATTTCTAAATCATAAGCAATGACAATGGATAAAAGGAATCTAATAGAAGTTAACTTAGCAACAAGAGAGAATATTTCACCAAAATCAACTCCCTCTCTCTGGGAGCAGCCCTTGGCCACTAATCTGGCCTTGTACCTTTCCAATTTTCCATCTGCACCAAACTTCTTTTTATATATCCACTTACAAGCAATGGTCTTTCTTCCTTTGGGAAGAATAACAACATCCCAAGTGTCACATTTTTTCAAAGACATCATCTCATCATGCATGGCCTGCATCCAAGACTCGCATTCTTCTAAAGAGAAAGCCTCCCTGAAAGATCTAGGTTCATCATTAGTACATAACAAAGCAAATTTACAATGAAAATCAAGTGGGCTATACCTGTCAACTAGATTTTTTTGTCTTGTGGACCTTCTTAAAGGTTGAGTAAGATGTTCCTCCTCATGTTCATCCTCATTGTTTTCAACTTCTTCTATTACAACAGATTCTTCATAACTTTCTTATTCTTCGCCATCTTCTTGTCCATCTCTCTGTTCTTCCACATGTGCATCTTCTTGCTTAGTTTCAAAATGCACTGTCTTTGAATTTTCATTTGGTTGCTCATCTTTAAAGTTAGCTCTAAATTCCCCAAAAATAACATCTCTAGAAAATATCATATTTTGTGTTAGTGGATTCCAAAGTTTATAACCTTTAACATTTTCACCATAACCTACAAAGATGCATTTCTGAGATTTGGGATCCAATTTAGACCGCTTCTCTTGAGGTACATGAAGAAAAGCCTCACAACCAAAGACCCTTAAATGTGAAACTAAAGGCATTTTACCCAACCACATTTCATAAAGAGTTTTATCAACAAGAGCTTTACAAGGAGATCTATTAATTAAATAACAAGCAATACCCACAGCTTCTGCCCAAAATCATTTATCTAACTTAGCACTACTTAACATGCTCCTAGCTCTTTTCATTAATGTATGATTCATTCTTTCTGCTACCCCATTTTGTTGGGGTGTGTAAGGTGTAGTCTTTTTCCTAACAATTCCTACATGTTTACCAAACTCATCAAATTCCTTAAAACAATATTCACCCCCATTGTTAGATCTCAATAATTTTATCTTATAATCTATTTTCTTTTCAACCAATGCCTTAAATTCCTTAAATTTGGTGAAAACTTTAGATTTTTTGTGCATAAAATATATACAAGTATATCCAGAGTAATCATCAATGAAGGAAACATAATAAAGAGATCTACCCAAAGAATCTATATCCACTGGACCACACACATCCGAATGAATTAGTTCTAATAATCCATTAGCTTTATTAGTTACTTTAAGAAATGATGACCTATTTTGTTTACCAAACACACAATCCTCACATAAATCATTTTTACCAACAAAATAATCAGAAATACCGTCTACTAGTTTCTTATCAAGTATGGTCTTAAGTCCTTTTTCACCAATGTGACCCAATCTATGGTGCCACAACATACATGCATTTTCAGTGCTAGTTACAAAAGATGAGTTACAAAAAATAGAGGCATGTAGTGTAAATAAATTCCCTATCCAAGATCCTTTAGCAACCACCAAACTTCCCCTTACCATCCTAAAACTATACTTGTCAAATGTCACATGCATCCCAGAATCACTCAACTTGGAAACTGAAATTAATTTTTTTGTAAGTCCTAGAATATGTTAAACATCATCAAGGATTTTAACCCTCCCATCACTGAAACACAACTTTACCTTTCCTTTACCAACAACCTTTTGTGAGCTATCATCACCCATGAAAAAATCTCCATCATATTCTTTGTATGTAGAAAACCACTCCTTATGAGGAGTCATATGGAAGGAAGCACTTGAATCAATAAGCCAAGCATCATTACAAGCTGTGTTAGCTAAAATAATCAAAGCATCAAAATCAAAATTATCAGAGGACTTTTCCATGGAGGAATATACATTCTTTTTCTTGTTTCTACATTCCTTCTTCACATGTCCCTGTTTAACACAGTTCCAACACTTCACTCTGCTCTTTCCAAGGGTCTTAGATCGTTCTTTAGACTTATCATTCTTCTTATCCCCTTTAGGCTCTTTCTCCTTGGGCCTACCTCGCACATACAAGGCATTTTGGGAGCCACTATGCATGGTATTTCTCCTCATCTCCTTTGAAAGAAGTATTGGAATAATATTATCCATCTTAGGTTCTACACCACCACTAGTTAAGGAAATAATTAAATTTTCCCAAGATTCTGGCAAAGAGCATATCAATAAAATGCATTTATCCTCATCTTATATTTTAACATCAATAGATGCAAGCTGAATTATAATCAAATTAAAATCATTCAAATGTTCAACAATAGGATTTCCATCCTTCATCTTTAATGAATATAAACATGTTTTGAGATAAAACTTGTTAGACAAACTCTTAGTTTGGTAGATTTCACCTATCTTCCTACAAAGCTTACATATCCTGTGTCTTATGAAGAGACATTTAGGAGGAAAAAATCTATGAGACACAACTGAATGGTCCCTTGATCCTTCTTGTCTAGCTTATTCCAATCTTCATCCAACAGGGTTGAAGTAGATGGATTCTTATCAACTGAAACTGGTAACCACTGATCTCTCTCCTCAAGGAGATCCTCCACTTTCAAATTCCACATCTCATAACTAGTTCCATTAAACTTCTTAATATCTAGAAGAGAGGTGGAGGCCATGGTATGCAGTATTTCACAAATCTGCAAAACCCACAACACAAAAGCTCCCATTGCAGCAAAAAACCATCAGCACTTTAAAAGGAAAGCATCCCTTCCTTAACAAAACCGTTAGCTCTGATACCAAATGTTGATAATCAAAGTGAAGAAAGCTTGAAATATGAACTTAAATGAGTGAATTCAAATCTAAAATATTTAGATTAACCTTTAGCCTTAGTGTGAAGAAATAATGAGAGAGAGATAGAAAAATCATAACACATGCAACAACAGATTTACGTGGAGAAACCACAAAGGGAAAAAACTCCACCACTGAAAGAGAGGAAAGTATATTACTGATAATATCAAGTATTAAATGCATCAATAGACTTCTCTTAGCATTCCTTGTAGAATCTAGCAGCACCTTGTTACCCTACAAAACTGAATTCAATAACTCTAGCTCAAGGCCCCAATTTATAGAGATTTGTGAGGATGAAAACCACATTGGTTTTCACCAAAAAATAGGCAGCAATTACACCTAGAAAATCCCATGCCTCCCTCCTTAAAATGGTCAAAAAATACCAAAAATAGCTTCTTATAGATGCTCTTACAGCTGTCATAAGGCATTTTTCATGCATGGGCACCTGGGGTCCAAAAATAACATATTTTGTCATAGGGAATCTGTCATACTATCATAAAATCTTATGGAAACTATCATACATGTCATAGATACTCTTACAACACCCTATTTTGACCCAAAAACCTTATTTTAGAAGATTCCAAAGTGGGACGCCTAGCTTTTTGTCCTTTTCTAAAAGGACAAATAGTAACGGTAACACTGCATTTACATTGTCTCTTTCACCACTGTTGGTCAAACAGTTTCACCTCTTATAGGTAAATGTACAAAAAACTTTAGGAGAATAATAAATTAAAGGATTTACAAGGTTAATGACACCTAAATCCTAACAATGCTAAGGTCAAGCAAGTAAAGATGTAAAATTTCAAGGCCAAATTTGAAACCCTAAGGATGTCAAAGGATGAATATATTGTAAGATACATGCATAAGGTGGATGAAATTGTCAATACCATCAACGGTCTTGGTGGAAAAATGGAGGAAAGTGAAATTGTGAAAAAGGTATTGAGATCCCTTCCTAAATCTTATAGTGCTAAAGTTTTTTGTATTGAGGAAGCTCATAATTTAGATCAATAAAATAGAGATCAAATTTCTAGTTCTTTAACTACTTTTGAATTAAGAGAGTTTGATAAAGATGCTTCAAAGAAAAAACTTATTTTGAAGTTAACAAGAAAGAGAGGAATGATGAATCTAATCCAAATGATCTTGATGAGGTGGAAGTGAATTTTTTAAGAAGATTGAAAAAGGGAACTAGAAAATACAAAGGTAAGTTACCTTTCAAGTGTTTCAATTGTGGAAAGATAGGTCATTATGCTTCAAAATATCTAGGTAAAGCTTGAAATGATAAACATAAAGATCATAAAGGTAAATCTTTCAAGACGAGTTATTATGTTAAAGAAGATAATTGTATATCTGATGATGAGGAATCATACTATCTAGATGATGGAAGTTATGAATGCTTGTTCATGACTTTGAAGGTTGGAACTAATTCTACTAACCCTAAAAGATGTGTGAAGGAAATTGCTCTAGAAATAGGTCACAATATTGAAGGAACTATATTGACTTCCTTTCATGCAAGAGAGGATAGAAACTATTGAATAATTAATATTTGATGCTCAAATCATATGACAGGTGACAAGAGTAAGTTTATTAAGCTTGAAAAGTATGATGGTGGCCTTGTTAAGTTTGGCGATCTGACACATCTTCTAAGATCTATAAAAAAGGTTCAATCAGTTTTGATGACAAGCATAAGACAAATGATGTTCTTTATGTCAAGGTTCTTTTGCATAATCTTCTAAGTGTAGTACAAGATTCAATTTGGTGTTCCAAGATGATGGTTGTGAAATCAGAAAATGAAAATCTAGAACTTTGGTTGTTGTGGGAACAAGGACAAAAGAAAATTTTTATCATCTCAGAAGTGTTGGTGGTAAGTGTTTTATGACTCAAATCAATGAAAGTTAGCTATGGCATAGAATAATTTTTTATATAAATTTTGATAGCCTAGTAAATATTGGCTCTACTCAAGCTATTAGATACTTTCCAACAATTATAAAACTTATCAATTCTATTTGTAAAGAGTGTTAGGTTGGAAAGAAAATAAGGAAAAGGTTCAAAAATAAGGAATATTCTACCATAGGACCTTTGGAGTTGGTGCATATAGACCTATGTGTTCCTAACAAAACAAGAAGCTCTCAAGGTGATAAGTACTTTATGTTGTTAATAGCTGATTACTCTAGAATGACTTGGGTGACCTTTCTCAAAGAAAAATTAGAAGCTCTAGATAATATTAAAGCATTTAAATCTATTGCTGATAATGAAATGGATTTGAAAATAAACTGTTTGAGGTCTGACAAAGGTGGTGAGTTCACTTCAAATTACTTTAATAGTTTTTGCGAAGATCATGGGATAAAAAGATATTTATCAACTCCTAGGACCCCTCAGCAGAATGGAGTTATGGAGAGGAAGAATAGGACAATTCAGGAAGCTGTAAGAACCATGTTGAAGGAATAAAATCTATTGGATGTCTATTAGATAGAAGTTATTCATACCATAATTTATAGTATCAATAGAGAATAAGTAATAGTAAGCAATTCAAAGACCCCCTATGAGCTATGGTATGGAAAAAATCCTACTGTGAAATGTTTTAGAGTGTGTGGAAGTAAATGTTAAATCATGAGGGATGAAAAAAATTATGAAATTTTTATGCAAGATTAGATTAAGGAATAGTCCTTAGATATTCTAAAAAGAGCAAGACATACAGGTGCTATAAGAAAAGGTTAAAGAAGATAATTGAAAGTGCAAGTGTCAAAGTGGATGAGGAATCACATCAAAGCTTAGTGCTAATAAAGGGATATGAATCTAATGAACCCCCTTGCAGAGAAGAATAAAAAGAAGAAGAGAAAGAAAAAGAGATGCTAGTGGAAGATGAGGAAGCTCCAGAAAAGAACCCTAAGAATCCTAAGTATGTGCAGAAGAATCATTCTGAAGATCAAATCATTGGAGACAAGAGAAAAGGTGTGTTGACAAGAAGAAAATTTGTTATGGTAGAGGAACAAGGAAACTTTTTTTTTCTCTCTGAAGTAGAACCTAAAATAGTTACTTAAGCATGCAAGGGTGAAAATTGGACCAAAGCTATGGAAGAAGAGTTGAGAAAGATTGAGAAGAATTAGACATAGGAACTAGTCCCAAGACCAATTTAAACAAGAATGTGATAGGAACTAAATAGGTTTTTAGGAACAAGCTGAATGAGAATGGAGAAGTCATAAACAAGGCTAAGCTTGTGTGTGAAGGCTACTCACACATTGAAGGAATATATTTTGAAGAGAATTTTTCTCTAGTAGCAAGAATGGAGGCTATTAGGATGTTTTTGGCTTTTGTGGAATATAAAGACTTCAAGGTATATCAGATGGATGTACAGTGTGCATTTTTGAATAGTGAGTTAGAAGAAGAGGTATACATTAAACAACCAAAAGGTTATCAATTATCAAAAGATTCTTATATGGTCTAGAGGTTGAAGAAAACATTGTATGGGATTAAAAAAGCTCCTAGAGCATGGTATGCAAGATTGGACAAGTACTTATTGTAGTAGGAATTCAAAAAGGGTACTGCAAGTAGCAACCTTTACTTCAAAGTTGAAAGAGATCAGATCCTAATTTTGGTTGTGTATGTTGATGACATAATCTTTGGAGGAATTGAGGCAATGTGTAAAATGTTTATAGAGGAGATGCAAAATGATTTTGAAATATCAATGTTTGGGGAGATCACTTTCTTCCTTGGGCTACAAATCAGTCAATCAAAAAAATATATATGCATTTCACAAGATGATAGCATTTTTTTATGTGTTTTTGCTAGTGATTTTGAATATTCTATTGGTGTTGGAATATTCTAGTATGTTGTGTATTGTTGCCACATGATCTATAGGATGTTTACAGACCTGGTGGAATGTGAATTTTGTTGCTTGATAGTGTTAATGTCATTTGGCCAATCTGGCATGTTAGGGTTGTTTACATATGTCCTTCATTGTTTGTAGAAGATTGGTGTATAATGTCAATGTAGATTTGGGTCCTAGTTAACCCTTGATGTGGTTCACCTTCACTTCTTTCCATTGTAGAGGTGTTTGGTGACGATGATCTATTTGGTGGTTGCATGTGTTGAGGTTCATAAGTTTAATTAGCGTTGAATTGGAGAATGTTTTCAAGGTTGTAGAGGATATATGCAATGCCAATTATTGGAGAAGTGTGTTGTGTGATGTGTGATGCGAAATGATGTATATGTGATCAAGTGTTGAGATTTGAGTGAAAGCATGAATTCCTCAAACTACCAAAAGTAGTGAGAAAAAGGTGTCTACATTTTAATGTGCTTGAAGTTGTTGGAGGTAGTGAGCTAAAGGTTACAGATGGTTGTGGTGGATTCTCTTGTTGCTCTAAGGTAGTGAACCTTCTTGTAATAGTTTCTCTATAATCTCTTATATTTCAGAAGAAGTGATCTTCCTGGGTAGTGAACACTTGGTAGTGAGCCTTTCTTTCTTTTGGACAGTGAGTCCTTTGGTAAATGAGCCCTTCTAGTAGTAAATCTCTTGTAAGCAATTTTTCTTTTCATATATATATGTGAGTTAATCCTCACTATGGTTTTTTCCTTATTAGGTTTTCCACTTAAAATTTGGTGTTGTATTGTGTATGTTTGTGGATTTGTTGATATTTCATTTGTTTACATTCATGTTGATGTTTAATAAGGGTTTGAAATTAATGAGGGTTTAAATTTTTTAATGCACAATTGATTCACCCCTCCCTTTTAATTGTCATGTGTGTCTAACAAGGAAATTTTAGAAAATAGATATAAAAAACATTAGTGTAAATGCTATGGTAATCACACCACCAAAATAGAGCACAATCCACTTATGGTTGCTGAGCACCACCACATATGCTACGACATGCAAACTCAAAACAAAGCACATTGCTACCACCCAAAAACTAATATGATAGTTCATATTGATGTATGGTTATTCATATTGATATATGATGAAACCTAGAAAATAGGGTTCCTATCTTTTTGGAAGATAGAACTAGGGTTTAGGACCTTTCCACCTATTTATTTCAAGTTTAACTCAATGAAACCTTAGACATCTCAATCTAGGGATGAAAATGAGGGAGAGAGATCTGCAATAAGGTTTCCTAGGGTGTGATTAAAGACTAAAAGGGGGTTCACCACCAAGCAAAGGCATGGAAAGAAAGAGATGGATGCAATGTGAAAACCTAATTATATGACATAAAATATGAAACTAAAATGAATAAAAAATTGAGAATGAGTAGAGGGGTTCCTAGAAGAAAGATGTGATCAACACAAGATCTAAGACATTGAAATTATAACTTCTAATTCTCACTGGGACTCATACGCCAGTCTGGGCAATTTAGTCCTAGACTAGGGTTTTTGTGTAGAGACTAGAATCTCTCAATGACTAATCTAGATCTCCTGAAATATGAAAAAAGGTAGTATTTGGACTCATACACCCAAGGTCGTGATTTAGTCCTAGTATTAGGGTTTGGTTGAAATTCTGGTATTCTCTAGTGATCTCGTGTAGCTTCCCTCTTGCCAGATGTTTGAGTCTGAAGGCTTGAATTATGGCCTATTGGTGAATTTTTGTGAAGATGACAACCTTGAAAACTTTCTTCAATCTTGCAACTTTATCTTCAAAGGATCTTCAAGCCCAAAGCGCCTAGATTTGTAATCACACATTCAAAGAGAGAAAAACTTGTTGATTGTTAGGAATAGGGGTTTTCCTTGGTCAAACCTTTTTTAGGTAATTAAACCTTATGACGAAACAATGAAACATGAACAATGATACCTTAAATGATGTCTTGAAATGTAAATCAACAATCTACATGAAGTGGCCATGTAGAATGTAGATCTTGATCTTGAATTGGATATGAAACAATGCTTAACTTAGATCTTGAATGCTACATCACAACACTAGCTCAACACCACACTTGATGCTTTTTTCCTTTGACATAATGATGGATCTTGAATACTACAACAAATGATGAAGAAATATTCCCTTGAATTCCTTAGAAATACTCTTGAATACTCTTGATACTCTTGTGAAGTCTTAAGATGCTTGACTCTTGATTGCTAGGTGAAATAATAATTTGAAACCTTTTTTACAAAGGCATGCCATCTAACCGTTTATTGGATCTCAATTGTCGACATTCATGAAATTTGAATCCAAAACTTTGATTTCTTGCTCAAAACCCTAAAAAGAAGCCAAATGGGACTCATACACCCAAGGTGGCATATAACTCCCATTTGGTTGGGACTAATACACCCAAGGTGGTGTATAAGTCCCACCAGGGCTTTTTAGGCAGAGGAAATGTTGGGGAGTTAGGATATTAGGTTTATTTATTGATTATGTTGGGATTTTAGTTGAAATAAGCATCGAGATGCATAATTTAGGGTCTTAGGGGCCTAATAATGATGATATGAAGTTCATCAATGCAAGAGGGCCCAAAACTTAATGTGAAGGTGTAAATAAATACACTTTACAACACTAAATTAGGGCAAAAGTAGGTCTAATTAGCTTAAAAGGGCCCTCAACCTAATGTGGATGTGTAAAACACATTACAACACTAGATCAAGGCAACATTAGGTTCATTTTAATGTTAATAATTCCTAAATTAAGTGTAAAAAAGGGCTACTTTTTTCTACACTACATATGGTAGTTCATAATATAGTTTTTTCTTGAAGTATACTTAACAAATTAGTTTTTAACATTCAATAAAGAAAAGAGGTACATTGCACCATTATAATTATGCTTCCAAAACCTTATGAATGCTTGGACTTAATTTTCTAGAAAATATATTCCTTGCAATGCACATCATAATTTAGTCTCACAATCGTGAGTGTAATTTAGGCTTTGTCTTGTTTAGATATTTGGATGTGAATATTAGATTATTCTTATCTTATAATAGATTGTTACAAAATTATACATTAAGAAATTTCTATTGACAAAAAAATTTAAAATATTTATTTTTTCATGTTTCTAAATATTGAATAGAAGTTTTAGTTTTAAATTATATGTTAAATTTGGGTGAATATAGTTAATATTTATGGGTCATCACTTAACAACTCATGTACTATAAAATAGTTCAAGTTTGAAATATTTAAAGATATCATATATCCAAATCCAAACATTTTGAGAATGCGGGTTGATTGAGAAGATGTGCTAGAGTGCTTTCTAATGATCACAAAAGAGACAACAAAGATTAGACACACTTTGATGGATCAATCAAGAACCAATAGAAGACCCTAGTAAATAATTCACCAAGAAAAATGAGCAAGCTTATATTACAAAATGACTAATCAAATTGTGTGAAATATTCATTGTCATATATGTTAGTGTGAAAAGAGGAATTATTAAACTAGTTAGATTTTAGCCTACTTAGTAGATTCCTATTCACAGTACACTTAAGCTCACTTAGAGGATTTCTAGAGTTTTGTCTCACCTCATGTGGTTGAGACAAGTGTTCTCACTTTGTGAGACACCTCTTGCATGGTCACTTGCCACTAACTATCTAAAACTTATCATGTGAGTTAACAAGTGTTCCTTCTTTGAAGGGTCAGTCAATCATTGTGTTTCACATGACTACCTTCACTGCCTTGCCTATTTAGGCATCATATTGTATATTTTAATCAACTCTTTTATCAATCTCTTTGATAATGTAAATTAGGCCCATTGTGCGCAAGTGTTTTTGTGTAAGTACCAATTTTTTTTCTATTATGATCTTGTTAGAAATCCTAACATGATATTAGAGCAGTGCATGCAAAACCCTTTTACCAAATATTGCATCAAGTCTACTTTAGAGCTCCATGCAATTTTATTTCCACGTAAAAATGATCTATGCATCTATGAATAATTTGCATATATGTGGCATATAAAGAAAACCCTTATCTGGTGATTTCGTGTATCCTTGTTCCCACCATTTCAAGGTTCTCTAGATCGTTCGCAGACTTCACAGAGGCGTTGCAGGAACAACATTTGCAAGATACACAACCACGGTGAAGGACAGTTTGGAGTTGAGACGCCTGGGTTGGAGGATGCTATGGCATGTTTGGGGCTAAGTCAAAGCTATGGCCTTTTTCCTTCCAACATGTGAAGACATTCCTCAATCATCTTCAGGTAATTCGTTGCTTTCATTTTATTTGAAGTCATTTACAAACCGACCTACACTTCTTTTCCAGATTGTGGTCATTTCTCTTGTGTTGTAAGGAGTCGACATTGTGATAGGTGACCTAGTTGTATATTGAAAGGGATTGGAAAGCTTGGGGCAGAAAGGTTGTAAACTGGGAATTGACATACCAGATCATGTCCTATCGCCATTTTCTTTAAATGGATAGGTAGTAAGAAAATTGGTAGCACTTTCTTCCATCAAGTTACAGGTAACTTCTCCTGTGTTCATCGCCTCACTATAAGAGGCATCCTTTGCACTCCATGTTGTCTTTGTTGAAGATACCAAGGTGCGTCCATCTTCACCAGTGCCTTCATCCATGTGTTCTGCTCCAAATGACACAGTCTCAACGCAATTTGTAGTTATTATCTACAGTCACACTTCCATGCAGCCACCAACACTTGGTAAACACCTCTTCTGGTGGCCCCTAATCTATCGTCTTAAAGCCATGTACCATTCCTAGAATGACTGCAACATTGGTGGCCTCCATTTTCAGTTTGACTTGCTCTACTCTTCACGTGGCCGCCTTCGTAACTTTTTCAAAGGCGACTTCATATGAGTTCATGTGGCATTATAAAACTTGTATCCTGTATGCCACACTCTATGCCTCTTAAATGGCTCAGTCAACAATTCCTTTTTTTGTTTCTCTCCATATGTGATTTATGTTTTGATTCGGATTTTTTATTAAATCATGATGACTCTATATTGTTTCATTTTTTGAGAGGCAACTTAGGCTTAGATTTGTCTTGTTTTTTCCATAGAATAGAACTCATTTCATCTAATTTTGAGGATATTTCATTAGAGATATTGCAATTGTTTCGCTGGTTCAAGGCAAATCCATCAAGTCAATTGGGCAATTTGGAGGTGTGGTGTCTTTTTATTATTGCAAATTGTTGTAAAGGGGAGGTCATTTTTAAATAATGAGGGTTTTTATTTTAAGTTTTTATTATTATTTTAGGTTTGAAATGTATACATAATATTTCTTCATTATCTATCTCATGACATAAACTTGTAAGGACTCAAAATAACAATTAATTTTGTAAATGCATTTATATAAAATGCTACAAAAATATAATGTGTATTCCTTAGGGAGGGAATTTTGTGCTTACACTGAATTATAAAGTATAATGGGGGCTTGTGTAGTGCCTTGATTTGTCATCACATTTAATGGATCCCTCATGATTCTTGCCTCATGCATATGTTTCTTTGATTTGTCATCGCAACAATGGATCCTTGTGATTCTTGCCTCATGCGTGTGCCTTGGTGCACACCCTTTTTTAGTTTCTTGTACATTTTTTGGACCTAATTCTAGGTCTAAATTCTTGTGCACACTTTTGTGCCCGATTTCAATTGGTCTACTTATACCTCTTCTTGTCAGCATTAAGGGGGAATTATAATAGTGTTATGCTAATGTTTCTTTCAATGGGGCAGTGGAGGAACCTTCTACTTTTTTGGGGGTCTCATATACCTTGTATTTTTATCTCTCGTATGAGGGATTATTTTAGTGGATCATATTTTGTGAGATTCTAGTACTTATGTAGAGCACCATGATGCACATTTTAGTAGTGTACTACATGTCACTCATGAATTCATTGATCATACTCTAGAATCATAGTACTATCTATATTTTTAACTTCACAAGCATCTTTTCATTCATGGTAAGAGTAGTGTTCTATATTTTTTGATATTGCTATCAGGATTCAGCTGTGTAGTTTTTCGAGTCAAACTCATTGACTTGTGTTTCATGAGTAGTGGTTCACAAGAACCCATATCTCATGATAATGAATGGTCCACTTAGCACTCATTGCATCTAGGTGATGCTCACAAAGGTGAAGCATTGGACCATCCCGGGAGGTCACCCATCCCAGTACTACTCTAGCTCAAGCGCGCTTAACCACAAAGTTTTCCCCATGGTTAATAATTAATGGTTCATAAGGCACAAGACTTGCTAAAGGTTTTGCAAATGGGGTCGCAAGCTAAGTGGTTTAACCATGGGGAAAACTCTATGGTTAAGCGCGCTTGAGCTGGAGTAGTACTAGGATGGGTGACCTACCAGGATGGTCCAGTGCTTCACCTCTATGAGCATCACCTAGATGCAATGAGTGCTAAATGGACCATTCATTATCATGAGAGATGGGTTCTTGTGAACCACTACTCATGAAACATGGGTCAATGAGTTTGACTTGAAAAACTACACAGTTGAATCCTAATAGCAATATCAAAATTTAACATGCTGTGGAAAATACCTCCAACTTATCAATGTTCTATATGTTCACTCATGCAATTTTTTGTATCTCTTTCATTGATCTACATATCTTGGAGGTTCATTGATTCTAGCAAACACCAGTTCATCTTTGGAAGAGTTTACAACTTCGACATGCTTCAGGAGTTCTTCATCATGATGTTCCTATCTTCGTGGGACATATTTTCAGGAGGTTTTATCCTTCTCTCTCTCTTTTTTGGAGAGGATTTTTGTTCCCATTGGATTTTCTCCTTTTTTTTCCATTTGTGAGAGATCATTATTGTACATGAGTACCTTACTAGGCCTTGTTGTCAGGACTCATCATTTTAGTGTTTAGCTTAGTCCCTAAGTATCACTTAATGGCAATGTTAATGTGAAAAGATGTATTATTAAACTAGTTATCTTTTAGCCTACTTAGTATATTCCTATTCACAATACACTTAAGCTCACTTAGAGGACTTCTAGAATTTTTTCTCACCTCATGTGATTGAGACAAGTGTTCTCACTTTGTGAGACACCTCTTGCATGGTCACTTGCCACTCACTAGAACACTTGTCATGTGAGTTAACAAGTGTTCCATCTTTGAAGGGTTAGTTATTCATTGTGTTTCACATGACTACATTAACTACCTTGCCTATTTAGGCAAGATTACATTGTATAGTTTAATCAACTCTTGTATTAGTCTCTTTGATAATGTAAATTAGGCTTATTGTGTGCAAGTGTTTCTGTAGAAGTACTGAGTTTTTGTTTTTATGATCTTGTTAGAAATCCAAACAGTCTATAGTGGCTATTTATTATAAAACTCATATGCTATTGAGATTTTGAGCAATAGGAAAATATGGATAGAAACATTAATAGCATTTATAAGGCTTGTAATTGTAAAAATGAGAATCCATATATTATATATTCAATCTTTCCATGAGGTTTGGTGGATATAATCTCACTTTTATGAACCATTTCTAGAATTAAATCAACAAGGATTTGAAAAGAATCAAGATAATTATTAAATCCCATATATTTCAACTTAGCTTTAAGCCAAGGTAGCCAAATTTTGGTGATTTTATAAAATAAAATTATAACATGGATCAAATCCCTTAGTGACAAAATTTGCTCGAGAAAAGGTCTAAGGGACTTTGGCTAAAGATCAATCTTGCAAGGTGATCATAAGATATGAATAAAGAGAGTGTTGGTTAATAGAAATTCCAATTCTAAAATAATTTTCACTCTACATTAATTAATGTTTAATATCTTTACAAGATTTTCATATGCCTCTAACTATAAAAGTTTCAAGTAAATTTGCACAATAACCTTCTTAATGAGAATAGAATGAAAGTCAAGTCATTTATAAGCTTGTTTGAAATATGCAACCCCAAAAGAAAGTAATGTTGCAATAAGATTTTTCAAGCCTCATTTACTCAAAGTCCTCTATTAGACCCTTTAACACATAGGGTCAACCATTGACAATGGCTATCAATAAGACCAAGAACCACAAGTTACAAAGGAAGACAATGTAATTTATAAAGTGAGATTGTGGAAGCCTTTTCCTTTCTTAAAAGAAGGCCACAAAAATTCATTAAGAAATATTCAAGTTTCTAGTAGGAAGCCTTAAGAGTACACTAAGAAGAGTAATAAACATGAGTAGCTAAAAATTCCTTAGAACAAATCTAAAATTTCTTAGTTTAGAAGAGAGTTAGGATTGGCTATCCAAAATTAAAATTTATTTTCAAGAGAAATAATAGATTTCTAAAGAGAAGCAGATTGAAAACCTAAAGGGATTCCAAAAAAACTCAAAGTCTCACCATGATTGAAATTTATTTCTAGCTAAATATTTTAAGCTAAGGAGGTCCCAGAGGAAAGTAGGGTAAATAACATTGATTTTTTTACCATTATATACTAGAGCTCGATGGTTGGACTTGCAATTCAAGTTATTCAAGGACACATTTCCTATGAACATATCATAATTTCAATTGTGAACTTTCTAAAAAATTATATAATACAACTACATAATAAGGTTCAATAATAGTAATAGAACTCCACTCAAGCTGCTATATTTATGTATATAACATTCATTCATACAATTATAAGTATATAAAAAGCTATAAAAATTTTGGAGTATCGTTTTTGTATTGGTGATGATTGGACACATTCTATAGATTTGTCCATGTTTGATTTCATATGTTCTATGTTAATTTGAGTAGTAGGAATATCATACGTTCAAATAATTATCCATCATAATTCAATAATGTGTAGATATTTTATTGGTTGAGTAGGATGCATATAATGAGTGTTGTTTAGCATATATTTAATTTATTTGAATTTGAGCATGAAAAATGGGAGCATGATGGTGTAGGAGTATATATTAAAAGAGACTTAGCATGGGAAGAGTTGAAGTAAAATATAGTGCAAATTTCAAATGCAACATCCATTATCCAATATCATTACTCTACAATGGATCCAAGTAGTTTTTGGGAAAATGTGTATCAACCTTTCAATTACAAAAGGTTTACTATTGATAGGTGATCATGGGGGGTTCAAGTGGGGTACCCCCTATGGGTTCTAAGGGTTTGCGCAGCTTGACAAGGGTTTGGGGCAACACCCTCGAAAGCCACATTTTATATATATTTTATTATTATAAATTTTTAACTATTCATCATTAGGTTTGAGATCTGATGGTAGATATTTTGTTGGTTTGTCTTGCCCTAGAAGGAAGCCCAATTTTATGAGGGTATTTTATTACATCTCTTTACATTATGATGTATTTTGAGAGTCTAATAGGGTAAAAGCACAAAGTTGTGTCACAATTTATAAAGGAAACGACCAACACTAATCCAACTTTTAAACTTGAATCACTAAAAAATGGCATATATGTTTTGAATTTTGAAATGATGTAAACTAGTAAAATATGTATTTTTTAGTATATTTTATATTTGTAGTTTTTTAAAAAAAATTAAAAACTATTTTCAACTAGTTTTAAATAAATTAACACTATAATTTAGTTGCTGATAAAATGCTGAAAAATGAAGTTGCATAAGATTTCAAACTTTTTCTAGTAAATTCTTTTTTTTTCCTTTCATTTTTTTTGTGTATTTATAACTTGAAACTTTAGTGCATGGATATATTTTTTAAAATTTTGATAAATATATATTTGTAAACAAATATTAAAATGTGTGTGAATTAAAAAATAGTTATTTCTACTGGACATCAACTTTCGTATTAAATATTTATCTAAAATGGAAAAAAAAATTATACCATCTTGAAATAGATTCGTTTATCTAGTGCATCATATTTTTTTAATTTTTTAAATATTTTTTAGTATTTTTCCTTGCCATGGTAATCAATCTAATATTTTGTGTTGATAACCTACTTTTAGTAAAAATATAAATAATAATTAAACTATTAAAATAAATATATTTTTGAAAACTACACTTATGGATCTACAAAAGGGTATTTTAATAGTTTTTTAAAAATGTTATTTACATTAACTTAGGAGTTATTGAAACTTCCAAATTTTTAAATAATTTTATTTTTTTGGTAAATTGGACTCAAAGTGGTGCTCCATATATTTTTAGCCAACAATTTTAGTTGAAAAATTTGTGGAAGTATCTAACTTAGCTAGAATGAATCTTATTGGATCATGTGTTTGACCAAAATTGATTTTTAGTTAGAAATACTTAAATTTAGTTGTGTAGATAAGTTGGTTGAAAGTGTGACACAACTATGTGCTTTTACCCAATAGCAATTGTGTTGCCTTTGGATCTTTGAAATTGGAGATACTCCTATGAATATCTTTCTCTACAAGTATATTGTAATCTTCATGATTTTTGAATAATATATTGGGTACTTTTGGAGTGTGGGTTTTCTCTTGAAAGGTTTTTCCCCACATAAATCACTATGGTGTGGTATGAATGATTTAAATGGGTAAAAAGGGATCCCCAAGGTCTTAGGGTTTTTGGAACAATAAGGATTCAAGGTGCTTTTTCTAGGTTTCATTGAATATGGAGATCAACAAGGTGTATAGATTGACTTTCAACCCTAAAGGTGAGCAAATCAAACTTGGATCTCCATCCTTGGGGATAGGGAATATATTGGAATTGATTTTCAATGTTGACCTAATTAGACTATGTTCCCTAATATGTAAATTGCAATAATTCGACAATTAACATACTAAAACAATAAATTACAGACAGATCTGGGAAGTGTAGAAGACTATGTAGGTATGTCTTGAAAAATTGGTTTCAATGTGTATAAGGGTAGATGGTATTCATTTACACTTAATGTATATATTTTACTTAGAATGAGTGTGATCCAAAATACTTGGTTGATGAATCCAATGTGCTAGAACTTTAATCCCACTTTAAATATATTGACTTCTAAGAGCATTATATTTTGATAAGATGGATTCATCAAATGAATTCAATCATATATTATATCTAGTTTGATTAATTATTATAGATGTCTATTATTTAATAAAATTATTTATTTTATCTTATTATGTAGTATTTTTATATCATTTATAGGAGTAATCTTATTAGATGCACAATTCAATGTAGGGAAAAAGAATTGAATTTATTAAATAATTAAGACATGAAACTAGTCTAGTCCCTTTGCACCTTGTGTCAGCAGTTGTGGGTATGTGCAGGATCATGATGGGCCAAAAAGTGGTGATATGATGGGTATGTATAGGGTATGTGGATGGTGACTTTTTTTTACCCAAAATTGATGAAATGAAAAGGGTTTTTAAAGGAGATTCTCAACTTTCCACCAATATAAATTATGCTTTACTTTGAATTTAATAAATAATTATTATTCATTTTCTATTTGAATTATGACTAAAGTCCTAATTGATAGGATGATTGAAAAACATCTATAGCTTTCAAATGGTATCACATTTTTTGAATCTGAAACATGCTTCACATACTATAGGATTAAAAAAAAATCATGAAGTTTTGACCAAGTTAAGGTGGTCGACATACTGAGTTTTATATTTTTTAAAAGTTATAATAAAAAAAAATTAATTAATTATTTACTTGGAAAAAAATTACAAAAAATATGCATCACATCGGACATGAATCCTCTACTTATATCTAAAATATTATAAAAATTATTATTATTTTATTGTGGTTAGGTGGTCGGACAAACACCTACTTCTTATTTTCTCACAAATTTAAGTGCTACTACATTGAAATTTCAAATTTTCATCAAATAATTTTATTTTTTTTGTAAATAAACCTAGTAGTTTAGTAACTACATTCAATTTTCTATAGATTCTATTCTTACATATTTTTGAAATAATATAGATAACTTATTCAAATTTTTACGTCAAGTTGTCTAACTCTAATTTTTTTTTAATTTTATCGCCACTTAAGGGCCTATTTTTTCCATGATGAACCTACACATATCCTTGTATTTTTATCTAGTAAGGTTGTCTTAAGGTTGGTTTTGATCTATGATATAATGTGTCCTCATCAGACTATGATGAGCCTTATGTCTTATCTAAAGTTTTTTAAATGAATTAAAATGGGCTTGCTCTCTTGTAAACTACCAAAAGAAATATTTGGAACTCACTTTAATAGAAAACTTAATATATTGAATAAAATTTATTCCATTCCATAACTCATCTTTATTTATTTAAGAACTCAAAAGACTAAATTTTCTAACATTGATGTGTCATAACTAAAGGAGCCTATTTAAAATTTTCAAAAGCCTTCTTAAAATCTTGGGACAAGGCCAAGATTCTTTAAACAAGATGAACAAACTGCTATGGCTATTTATACCAAGGGGAAAAATAGGTTAACACTTTGGCGAACTCTAAGGTGGTTTTTCTTGCTAAAACTTGAAGGACTAGTAGCCTTGCATATCCATTAGGCATAGAAGTCAAGAAAACCTGAAACTAACCTAAAACTAGACTTGAAAAGCAACTGTAACACCTCAAAACAACTAACACCTAATATACTTGTGCTTTACGACTTGGAGAAAGAAAAACTATAACATTGTGCATTAGCACTTATTGGCATGAAAGGAAACCTATCCTAACTTACACTAACCAACAACATGACTTGCTCAAACAAAGCCATTAACTAGTTCCTTGAAGTAGCTTCCTTTTCTCGCCAATTTACAATCCTTCATATGTTTATGTGCAACCAAGAGAAAGTGGAGAAATTCCAAATGTCTAACCAACTACTACAATACATCTTGAAAATTTAAAATGCATCCACTTACCTCTTCTTGTTGGTCATACAAACTATTGTATTGAAGTGGAATACTTTCATCTTCATTTGCAACTTCATGCTTGGGTGCAAGAATGAATTGTGATACTTTTGTGGCCTCCATTCTAGCTAAATGCCTAATTGGACATCCTTGTGAAAATATTAACTCTAAGCTCTCCTTGTTGATTTCATTCTTATGGGTTGTTTCTTCATCATCTTGGTGGTATGTAAAGACCACCTCGTATGACTGATTTAGCAAAAACATAGATATTTCTAACTTATGCTCATGTTGTTCATGATTTTCCTCTTCCATTAGTACTGGCTTGGCATCTATATTTGAACAAAATGTTTCCAAATCATCCCAAAACAAGTCCTCTTCAACCTCTTTCTTCCATTTCTATATAAGAGGATAACTTTTGACTTCATTACAACTCTCCATGTGTTTGTCAACTTCTTCTCCATCTTGCAAAATAAGGCTATCGTTATTCTCCTCCTCATGGATCAACATCTTTTCATGCACATCCTCATCTTTGCTTTCTTCCAAATCTTGTGATGTCAATGAAACTTGTAATCTCTCTTCTTCTTGCTTAATGAAAGAAGGAAATTCATCAACTGAGAATGCTAAAACCTCATTTACATCAGCCCTTTCTTACTTGTTATCTCATTGTTCAAATTAATTTGTTAACATAGACATTGGAATATTCTTCTCATGCCTTCAATAAAAAATGGGAGGTCATCAAATAAATTAGTTAGAACTTCATGTTCAACACTTTTTACTTGTTTGCCAACTTGCTACCCCAAAAGATCATGCTCTTCAAATTCTTTTTTTAAGATTGATTTTCCCTCTTTTAACTCATTTGCAAGTGTCCTAACAACAAAATATTCTTATTGTTATTCTCCAAAAACCTCATTTTCATTTTCACTAAACCAACTATCTTGTCAGACAATGGGCACATCCTTGCAAATATGAATGGTGATAGGAAAAGAAGGCTAATCATAGGAATCTTAGGTGTTTGATAGGAAAGTATAAGTTTTGGAGAAGGTTTTTCTTGATGGATACTAGATTCTTGCAAAGGATGTAGGTCCCTACAACTTGGAATCTCAAATTCACTAGATTTACTTGAAGACTTTAAAGGAATACCTTTATTGAAACTTGGGATTTCATACTTGGGAATTTCTTCCTTCATAGGCTAATTTGGAATGCAAGTAGCTAACTGGGATTCCAACCTTTGTACTTGGGCAAGTAATAGCCTCATCTTCTCTTGTTTTCCAAAAATATCTTTTGCAAGAGACTCCTCATACCTCTCCCCTTGATAATCTTACTCCTATTGGTGTTGATATGCTTGATAATCCAACTCTTCTTGTTGCAAGTTATATTCTCTGTCTCTTTCAGTTTCATTCATTTACCTTTGAAAATCCAACATTATGTCCTTGATGCTTATGTTATCATCATTTTGAGGCTACTTGTGAAGATAGCTATGTTGGATTGAAATAACATGGTCTTCATGGGGCTGAGTTTTATGAAGGCTACAATGAGGTTTGAGCAGGGGTAGGTGGGTGGTAAGCATGATAAGAATTATTATAAACTATTGTTAATGGGTCATTTAGGACAAAACCAACAAGCTATTTTGTTTGGTATGGATGGTAAGAAGTGATATAAGTAGGTTTTTCATGAAATGGAGGGTGATGAAAGACATCTCCATGAAATGAAGACATTATGTAGCATTCAAGAAAGTTGAAGAATCATTAAAATATGCTTAATAAAATTAAATTAATGAAGACTTATTTTAGTAAAACTTAAAGTGCATACCAACACTAGTCTTCTTAAAACTAGTAGAATAGACTTGAATTTGCTAGGTGTGTGAGAATCTTGTGCTTCCAAAGGAAAAAATTATTGACATACACATCAAAATTAGCAAGGAAAGGATAAATTTTGAGTTATAATAGTTCAAACAGTCCCACTGGGTGTGCCAAAACCTATTGTCACATAAGTGTGCACCCTTTTTTGAGTTGATAAAATCACTCGTCCACCTCATAAAACATGGGATGATATCCCTAAGTGTGGGATCAGATAATGGAGATCAACCTCCAGAGATGGTTGGTTCCCTTAGATTTATTACCTAAACTGAGTAAACTAATGATGCTTTCTGAGAGAAGAGAGAAGGATAACATGAAAATGAATCCTAAACTAAAAGGTGATGCACCAAATGGTTCTTTCAAACCTACAAGTTACTATTTGGACTTACAATATGACCAAAATGAACAAGTTGCTTCATGTACAAATCAGGTTTCTACATTATTACACAAAAGTATTTCATAGGAAAGACGAGGTATTTCTTAATTCTAAAAGGAAAAAAAACTATCATCACAATCAGAAGTTTCCAAAAACTATTATCATAACCTATGACCTGCATAAAGCATATATATTTCTACAAAAGGTGCTTAAAGAATGAGACATACATCAAGGATTCATATCAAATCACATAAAATACATCTATCATTCATACTTTCACACAAAAAGGATATTGGAGAAGGAAAAATAATTGTCTTTTATTAATCAAAAGAAGTGATTACATTGTTGTGTACAAGTCTGAAAGTGGAGTTTCATTGTTGCTCTAGCTTGAAAGAACTTGAAAATCCAATTACAATACATGAGAAGAGAAACAAAAACTAACTAAAATCTACCTTTTTTCTTGCCTTATATGTTGTTCAAGGCTTACAAGATAGAACAAACATGCGTAGAATAGAGAAGGATAACTCTTCACTTCATCTTGCTAGGTCAAACTTCTTTGGTCGTCCAAAACAATAATCCCTACTTTGCAACCCCTAAAACTGCTCCAAAAAGGGCATTATAATGAAGAAAAAAGCCTTCATTTGACCTCTTCTACCATTAAAGTACTTAAAACAGCTCCTAAACGCTTGGGAATGCCTCAAAATTGGGTCAAAACTGCCCCTTATATCATCTCAACCAGTTACACAACTCATTCAACTCCCTAGATGCTCTCCAACTACCCATTACTCTCCAAACTACCTTTATTATCCCTTGTGTGATAATAGGACATGTGTTTTGAAGAGGTGTGAAAAGGAAACGGTTTTCTTTATGGAGTGGAATAAGGGTCTCAACTTCTTTGAAATCTTGTCACATAGTCTTTGCACTGAACCATTCAATGCTTATTTCTAGAGTGACATTGAATGAACATACATAACTTTTTTAATACTATCTTTTGAATTTTGACTATGACTATCATTATGCTCTTCTATGTCCACCTATTATTTTGCATTATCCAGACCATCACCTCTCACTTTCTTATATATTCCATGGAAACTCCAAAGCATTATCCTTTAGGATTGGTTGCCCATAAGTTCCTTGCAACATTGTTGCCCTTGCTTAGTGATGTTCTATTTTCAATGAGCATTGTTATCTCATGGATACAACATGCTATAATGACTTCATTGCACATTCCACAATCCCTTAATACATTGATCACTATCACAAACATAGTGTTAAGCTAAAGTCCTAGAACACAAGCATTGTCATGAGGCACATAGTCATATTTCTCACCACACAATCCTCAAGATTTCCTTCAAAGAGATCACTGCCACCTTTTTCCGTAGCTAACTTCCATCTTTGCATGCTAATCTTAAATCTCTATGGTGGTTATGAAAAATGGATCTAATATTTTCAAGTGGCAATGAAACACCTCCTTAGGTATAGGTACTATGATAGCTTAATCATGTAATCTACCCATTGCATGTCATCAATACATGACTACCCTTTAAGTATTCATAAACCTTCACCTTTAACTGATATATTTTTGTGTTCAACTTCAGCTTTAAACTCAATTTTCCTTGCTTACCATATGCTCAGTATCATCTTTCATTGAAGATACAAATTGAGTTCTAGTGCGCTATTATTCCATCATCATTTTCCTGCTTGGAGGTAATATGGACATAGCATGCATCTTTTCCATTTGGTATTCCCAATCACCAATAGTAAGAACCAAACAGCTGAATCATAAATCCATAATATTAGTCTGAACTTATTCCATTCAACATGACCTTGGCTATGGATGCAATCCACCCCTTCGAGCTAGCACAATGGCTGCCCCATTTGTAGAATAAACATTTCATGGTCTTCTTATAGTAACTGCCTTAGATTGTTGAGTAGAGTTTAAATCATTTCATGGTCTTCCTTAGACCTGTAACTTACTCTTACGTAAAAAATTCTCTAGAGCTCTTAAGTTTTTCATATCAACTAGTTCTTGGACTATCTTTCTTATTTCTCACCTTGACAACATTTTTTCCAACTCTGCCTCAACAATGAATGTTCCTCTTTCTTTTCATACTTTACTACCCAACTCTTTTTCCTCTAGAGAGTTAGTCACTAACCTATTGTATGCTTTGATACCAATACATACTAGATTCTTTAATATCATCCACATGGCTTTATGTATGTGTCTTCATAGATCCCTTCCTACTATAACAATAAACCTATCTTTCATGATAGACCTAAACCATTCTTCTACCTCTATGTAGAATTCCATACTCTTAGCATTTAACCCATTTCATTCTCCATTGTTCTTGCATCAAAACAATGTCACCTCTATCCTTGATCCATTGTTGCCTCTGCACCATTGTTAATTTCAATCTCATTGAAAGAAAACTAGAGGGCACTTTTACAAACCTAGCTAGAGTCTTTATAAGATGTATCTTCCCCATTTTGATCTAGTAGTAGCTATCATAAACATGGATGGATTCTTACATGGATGCCTTCCTCCAAGGTCATTATAGTGGACTATCAACCTTTTATGATTGGTTTCTTTTAACCCTACATCATGACTATCCCACTATAATAAATAGTCTTCATTTGAAACTTCAAGGGTACATTCAATGTATAGGACTATCTCTCTTTGGAATTAAAAGAAATTCCCTCCTTTGATACCATTGGAAGCCCTTGTTCAATGTGCTTGTGACTATGTATTATAGGCTATGTATGAATTGTCCTTTGGCTGTCAAATGTATCCAATCCTCCATTTGCTAGGCCTAAAAGACCCCATCCCGCTTAATGATCCCTCCAATATCTTGTTCATTGTTACACTCTAATTTGATATGCCATGACTTATTGGCATTCATATGGTGGCTATATTCTAAAATGAGAACTTTAGAATCAGTTCATTCTCTTTATTTCATGATCTCTTCCTTTTGTTTAGGTCTTTGCTTAAATTTTTTTTGTCTTATTATATTCTAATTTATGTACTCATAATCCTCATTTTACCCTTTTTATGATTGTGAAATTCCTTTCTTTCCTCATATTCTCTATTGTATGCATTCCCCACCTCAACTGTGTCATTGTAACATATTGACCTTTAGCTACAGCTATAAGGAAGTTGTAAATTCTCTTATACTACTTCATATACCATTTACTCTTTCATGAACTTGTCAAACAAATTTCTCTATATCCTCAAATTTATTTTTGATTGAAAAGGATCTTGCATCTGTGGTCCATGAGATTTGGTGCTCATTCTAAGTAGTCATGAAATAACTTGAGCTTAAGTTCCTCTTTGACTATTAACCTTAATCTCTTTCCCAAAGGACTGACTATCCTCCAAAACCTTCTTTTGTCTTTGAACGATTCCTTCAACCTAGAGTTTTCCAAGCCAACCATGGGCTTGAAAATATGACCTAAGACTGTCTAGGGTTACATGGCAATGACATTTTTCTTGTAAAGAACTAATACTATCTTTGGTTACAAAAATTTCCACATCATTCTTTGAGGACATAGAGATGAGAAGATAATTCCTACTAATTTTCAATTTTTTGTCTCCTATTTGATATAGTGTAATAATCTCATGAGGAAATTAATGAGAAAATTTATTGCCCCAATGGAGAGCAACATGCAGCCTCTAATCTATTCCCTTATACTTTCAAGAAATCCTCCCAAAATGCATCCATGATTTTTTTTGCAATCTATCAAGTTTAATGCAACACGAAGATTGTAGGGACATCCAAAAAAAGCTAGGTTTTACTTCCCATGCATTTGATGTGTGGGAGAACTAAATGAGACCATACCTCCAAGAAATCTAAAAATGACTATAAATAAAAGTTCACAAAAGAGTTATACATGGTTTTAAAATTTTATAAAGTTTACCCTTTAAAATCACTTCTATTCTTATGAATGTAACAACTCTCCAAGACAATATTTAAAGGAGTACAAAAATACCTCAAACCTACTTTCACTTTGGTTCCATGTGCATGTCTTTTCATGGAAAAGGAAATGTGATTCTTAGGATATTTCCAACTTCTCTCACATGTCCTCATCCTATTATGTGCATGTCTCCTCTTGAACATTCTCTGTCATAACTTCTCAAGGCATTGAAAGTGGAGAAAACCATGACATTCATAGCATAGATTCTTGTCCATTAATATGGAACTGGATCATTTGAAATGACACACCTCTTCTTTTTGGATGATCCATGAAAGATTGTTGTTGGTTATGTCCACTATGATAGCTTGAGAAACATTGTGCAAAGAGTGTTGAGTATGAGAAAAAAACCCTAATGGCTCGACTCAGTCAAAAGAAACTCAAATTTTTCATTTACTAAGCCTTCCTCCAACACATACAATGTGGAATTGACAACATTAAGCTTTTTAGAAACTTTATTGAGTGCTAAAACTCCTTTCCAAAGATGAAAAACATAACTTGAAGATATCAATCTAAAAAAACATGTTTGTTAGAATTAAAGTAGATCAGAGCAATAATCATTAACAATTATATGTAGATTAAATAACCTAGAAATAACAATGAAGAATAACATAAAAGAGATCAACATAGAAATTTAACATGGTTCACCCAATATGGGCTACATCCATAGAAACTTAGCCACCCAATGATTTTATTATCTAGTGCAAAATAGATTACAATCTCACAAATTACACACTCCACAACTTACATCTCAGTTGCTTATAACAAGCTTTTTGGAAGCTTCCAGAATTAGGGTTTTACAAAATTGTTTTTTCATTTGACGTGTCGGCGGGAAAACCTTGATGTTCTACTGGGGAAAATCCTTGACATGTTAATGATTTATTTTTTGCGGGGGGGTTGCCACGCCCAAACCCCCACTTGGGGCCCAGCCTAACCCTAAACCCAAGTGAGGATACATTACAAGTGTACATTATTTGTATGATCAGTCACCCACATAACAACAATCTCCCACTTGGAGACTAATCAGGCTCCACACCAAACAATCTCCCACTTGGAGACTGATCCTAGATGACACTGTTGTACTTACACTTCCCACTAGATTATAGGTTTGGTTGGTTTCTTATGTCCACCATTATTAGTCATGAAGGCCAATGAAAACTGATGAGGAAATTAGTTTATCCCATGTAACCGCCTTTGTGAACATATTTGTAGGATTCTCACTTGTGTGAATTTTCTCCAGCTTCAACTACCCATCCTCCAAAATTGACCAGATGAAGTGGTATCTAAGTTGTATGTGCTTAGTTTTTGAATTCAAAACTGAGTTTTTAGCAAGATGAATAGTTGAAGCACATACAACTTAGATACCACTTCATCCAGTCAAGGATTTGTTTTGTTGCACCAAAATCCTTCATAGAAAAATGAATTTGCTAATTTATGCTTAATTTCATTAATATGATGCATGTTAGACCCCACAACAAGCATGTAATCAACATAAAGAAATAGGATAATATAGCTTCCATTATCTAATTTCTTAAAATAAACACAATAATCAGAATGACATCTTTTGTAACCTTGTTCAACCATAAAACTATCAAATTTCAAATACCATTGCCGAGGTTCTTGCTTCAGGACATACAAACTCTTTTTTGACCTACACACAAATTATTCCTTACCCTTGACCTCATCATTTGGTTGCTACATGTATATTTCCTCTTCCAAATCCCTATGGAGAAATGTGGTTTTCACATCTAGCTATTCAAGATGCAAGTCTTCTATAGCCACAAGACTTAGAATAGTTCTAATAGAAGTCATCTTTACAATTGGAGAAAATATTTCATCAAAATCTATATCTTTTTTTTGTGCAAAATATTTTACCACAAGTTTGGCCTTATATCTTTTCTTGCTTCCATCTTCTTCCTTAAACCTATAAACCCATTTATTTGACAGTGCTCTTTTACCCATAGCCAATTGAACTAAGTCCCAAGTTTGATTCTGCAACAAGGAATCCATTTCCTTTTTCATGCCTAGCTCCCACTGGTTTTTGGTATCTACTTGCATTGCTTCTTCATAACCTTTAGGTTCACCAGAATCATTTAATAATATAGAATAAATGATGGTGAAAATATTTATGGAGGTCTAGTTATCCTTGTAGAACATCTAACACTTGCAGTAGTCTGTGGGATAACTTGTTGCTGAGCACCAGGTACCACTGACATTTTATTTTCTAGAATCTCATCTAGCACCACATATTCCTTTTTGGCATGTTCATGCTTCTTTTCCTACAAATTATCCTTATACATGACCTTATCATTGAATATAGCATCTTTGCTCCTAATGATTTTATGATTTTCATAATCCCATAACCGATAACCAAATTCATCTACTCCATATCCAATGAAGGTACATTTTTTAGACTTAGCCTCAAGCTTGGTTCTATTTTCAATATCAATATGGACAAAAGGTTCACAACCAAAGGTTTTTAGAAATGAATAGTTTACCTTTTTACCCATCCATGCCCCCTCTGGAATGCCACCACCCAAAGGATTTGAAGGTCCCTTATTTATTAAATAAACACCGATATGTACAAAATTTTCCAAAAATTGTAAGGGTAGTCCAACATGCAATCTCATGCTCCTTGCACACTCCATAATGGTCCTATTCATTCTCTCAAACACACCATTTTCTTGTGGGGTTTTAGGATCTATTTTCTACCTATAGATTCCATTGTATGAATAGTAATTTTCAAATTCTCTACTCCAATACTCGCCTCCATTATCAGATCTGAAACACTTCAACTTTTTCTTCTCATTCTCAACCAAAGCTTTCCACTTTATAAAATTTTCAAATACTTCTAATTTTTTTTTAGGAAATACACCAATGTTTTCATAGTTGCATCATCAATAAAAGTAACATAATAACAAAAGCCACCAAGAGAAGATACCTGAGCTAGTCCCCATACATTTGAATGCACAAGCTCTAATTTCTTGCTCTTATTTGCTTTCCCAAATTTGAGAAATTTGACTCTTTTCTATTTTTCCCCATACATCTGAATGCACAAGCTCTAATTTCTCATTCTTCTTCTCTTTCCCAACTTTGAGAAATTGGACTCTTTTATGTTTTCCATAAACACAATTTTCATAGAACTTCAAGTCAATCTGCTTCAGACCTGGTAGCAAATTTTTTGGAGTGAAGGATCTTCATCCCTTTCTCACTCATGTTCCCAAGTCTATGGTGCCACAATTGTGTTTTTGTCCCTATAGCAAGTGCTATAGTTGTCTCAGTAGCAACTGTTTCTGTAGCAACTAAGGTAGAATAAGTATTACTAGTACACATATACAATGTACCTACCTTTTCACCTTTAGCTACTACAAATGCACCTTTAGTGATCTTCCAGAATTTATTTAAAAAGGTAACTATGCAACCTTCACTACCCAATTGTCTTGCAAAAATTAAATTTCTTCTCAAATTTGGAACATTCCTTACCTCCTGTAGCAACCATTCATTTCCATTTTACAACTTGATTTTTATCTTTCCTTTTCCAACAATTTGACAGGGTTCATCATCACCCAAATATACCTTTCAAAAATCACCTTGAACATAATCTACAAAATAGTTCTTATGGGTGTGGAATTTAATGAAGCCCCTAAATCTATTACCTAGGAATCATTAACATTATATAAACACAAAACTAAAGCATCCAGCAATTTATTACTTGCAACATTAGCTTCCTTACTGTCATCATGTTGCTCATCTCCTTGTTTTCTCTTTCAAAACCAACAATCCTTCTTCAAGTGTCTTGGCTTTCCACAGTGCCAACAATCCAGTCTTCCTATAGATTTGGATCTGCCTTTCATTGACTTCCTGTGTGACTTGCCATGATTTTTTGGGCTTTTTCCTCTCTCCTTTGTTCTTCCCCTATTCTCTACAATCAAAGCATTACTCAATGTTAAAGTCTCACCTATTTTTTTTCATCGCAATTCCTCACTAAGGATAACACCAACAACATCATAAAATTTTAATGTATTTGAACCAGAGATAGAGTTACTTATAGCTATTTCCAAGCTATTCCATCTTTCTAGGAAAGGTCATAAAACCAAGAGATCTCTCACCTCTCCATCAAAATTCACTTTTACAAAATTTAACTGACTGGTAATTGTATTAAATTTATTTAAATGATCTATCATAGATCCACCTTCAATAATTTTCAGATTAAACAAATGCTTCATGAGAAATACCTTATTTGAGGTTGAGGGTTTTTCATATATTTTAGCCAAAGCTTCCATCAAAGCCTCTATTGTCTTTGCTTCTATTATATTGAATGTCACAAATGGTGCTAGGCACAACCGAATGGTTCACAATGCCTTTCTATCCAGAATATCCCATTCTTCATCAAGAATTGTAGTATCTTTCTTTGCTTTTCTTCGCAATGGCTGCCATAGATCCTTTTGGTACAAATAATCTTCCATCTCAATACTCCATGTAATTGATAATTCTAGTCACTGAACTTCTCAACTTTGTTTTTACCTTCTTCCATTTCTCCCACTCAAATCTAGAGGTTTCCTAACAATCAACCAAAATAAATGTAGCTCCGATACCAGTTTTTAGGATTTAGGCAGATCTGAGCAATAAACATTAACAATTATATGCAGATTAAATAACCTAGAAATAACAATGAAGAATAACACAAAAGAGATCAGCACAAAAATTTAATGTGGTTCACCCAATATGGGCTACATCCACAAAAGCTTGGCCACCCAATAATTTATTATCTAGTGTAAAACAAATTACAATCTCATGAATTACACACCCTGCAACTTACATCCCAATCGCTTATAACAAAAAATTTAGAAGCTTCAAGAATTAGGGTTTTACAAAGTCATTTTTCATTTGATGTGTCAGCAGGAAAACCTTGATGTGTTAATGGGGAATATCCTTGTTGTGTTAACGAAAAAAAAATTGAGGGCTATTGCCCCCAAACCCCCTCTCGAGGCCCAACCCAACCCCGAACCCCGGTGAGGATACGGTATGAGTGTAGAGTATTTGCATGATCAATTGCCACATACCAACAATGTTATCAAACTTTCACCTTCAAATTTTTTTTCAAAAGCCTTCTTGAAATCTTGGGATAAGGTCAATATTCTTTAAACAAGATTAACAAACTACCATGCCTATTTATACCAATAGGAAAAATAGGTTAACAATACCAACATAACAAGTATGTTGAAATTTCAAGGGGGACAAATATTACCCTTATCTATTTCATCATGTTATGTTTGACCTATTGACATACCTCCTTTGGTGATGGTGTTGTTTGGAATTCCCCCTGAGACATTAAACTTTATGAATCCCCTAGGGTGATTTTTGTTGCACCCCCTAAGCTGAGTTTTGTTGCACCACATGAGGTGAGTTTTATGTACCCCTTGAGGTGGATTTTTGCAAGATAGTTCATGGATTCAACATAATGGAGCTTATTGGGTCATGAACTTGAGAATCCCTTTTTAACACGGTCACCTAGCATAACACAAGTTGCTTGCCAATGGAGCTATGTGTTTCATAAGTGATTTTACATCCTTGTGAGAGCACTATTTTTTTAGACAGCACATTGATGGATGAAATTTGGTATTTGAGATAATTTAATGAGGTCTCTTTGCTTTATTGACTCAAATCTACTAGTACTAATCTTATATTTCATTTTGTTCCTTTTTGTGTGTATTCTTCATGTTTACATCATGTTTGTTTATATTTCATCACAATATTTATGTTCCATCATGTCGTATGTCTTCATCATGTATGCTTCATGTTTTTTAACATGTATGTTTTTGTATGTTATTGTAATGACATAAATAAGTCCCCCTAAGTTGGCCTTGATATAGTGTTGTAATATGTCTAACATATTCACATTAGGTCTTGGGCCCTTGTAGACTAAATGAGCTTATTGGTACCTTGTTTGGAGTATTGTAAAGTTTTGTAACACACTTTCACACTTTTCTAGGGTTTTATTTAATAATTGGGCTTCTTTATGCTTTAATTGGGCCTATTTTGCATCCACAAGCCCCATTTAATGCATCTTTTTTAGGATAATCCCAACACAAATTATTACCCAATTATAATTCAAGTGTTTAAATCTTGAATGGACTATATTTAGTGATTTGGGACTCATTATCCACCTTGGGTGAATGAGTCCCACGTAGATTTTTTGGTCCCAAGTTTGGTTTCACACCTTTCTAAGCATTTTCCAAAATGGTCCGAAAAACTATGCTTCATGGGACTCATTCACCACCTTAGGCGAATGAGTCCCATGTGGCCTAAAGTCAAAATTAATTCAAATTTTTGGTAGGATTTTATCCTCCTCGATCTGATGTCGGCTTGTAGTGTTGTAATTTCAGGAATTCTTGCATAATTGAGCATAAATACAAGTTTCTTCTCTCATTTTAACCCCAAGAATTCAAGTATTCATCTTTATAGAAATTTTGAATTCACAAGTGCATTCAAGTGTTTTCAAGAGCTTTCAAGGGTAGAATATCAAGTATTGTAGAGCAGTATTCAAGCATCAAGCATCATGTCAAGGATTTCATGAATGCATCATGTTTATTGTTGAGCTAACAATTGTGATATAGGGTTTTATGATTCAAGCAAACATTTCATTCAAGATCTATCATCTTCAAGTAAGATCCAAGATTTACATCCATTGGAGCCATCTCATACATGCTTACAACACTTCATTGATAGGGTTTGGTGAGTTGCAACATCATATTTTGTTCATTCATCATTCTCCATTCCCATTTCATTCTATTTCAAGGTTTGATTACCAAAACGAGGTTTGACCAAGGAAAAGCCCTATTGACTAACCCAACAACATTTTTCCCTCTCTTTAATGTGTGATTTGCAAGTTTAGATTGAAGAAAAATTGAAGAGCAAGATTGGAGAAAGTTGTCAAAATGCATAAAGTTGTCAAAGTTTTCATCAATCCTTTGAGAACATTGGAGAACACCTACAGGTTACGAATCAAGGTTTCAAATCTAAAAATCAATCAGGAAGGACAAAGAAGAGAGAGAATAGCAGGATCAAACTTTGAAGCTTCAGAAAACCCTAATTAGACCAATTCACCACTTCTAGAAAATGAGTCCCAGTTTCAGTCAAAATTTAGATTTTTGCAGATTTGGATACCCATTTGGTAGATTCTTGTTCCCACATAGAAACCCAGATTCTGGATTGATTCACCTAGCTTGGTGAATGAATCCCACTTATCATTAAATTCATATTTTCTAGTGTTTCATATTTCCATCCAACCATCTCTAGATTTCTAGGTGCACATAGTCCTTTCTATCTAGCCTTTTGTGTTGTTTCATTTGCATTTCTAGGTCATTTACTGAAAGTTTTCATTCAATTAGGGTTTTTCATTTCATCTTACATTTTAATTTTCATTGCATTAGTCTTTCCTAGTTCTTACTTGGTGGTGAACCCCTTATTATTTTGTATCCATCCCCTAGGACATCCCTATTGCAAGATATATTTCTCCTTTTCATTGAGATCTCTAGGGTTACCCTTGAGTGAACCTGGAGAAGTGGGTGTTCTCTATGTCCTAAAACCATATGATAGCACCATTCCACTTTTTCTTCATTTCATTTTGGTGAGCCTGCATTTAGAACATCATTTTTCTAATTTGGAGTGCATCATCATCCTAGATTTAGCTTGCATTAACATTGCATTAGATATTGCATTGGTCAATTTTCATTCTAGGGTTTCTAATTTTTCATTAGTGAAAGTTCATATAGCTTGCATTTTTGCATCCTAAATCATTGAAAATTAAACAAAATCTACATTTTCACTTAGGATTTACATCATATAACATAAAAAGCATAAAAATCAAGTGATTTTATTTGAAAATTTTGAAAAAAACCCTACTAGGACTCATTCACCACCTTGGGAAAATCAGTCCTTGTGCACATTTTGTACTAAATTTTTTGGAAGTCAAAGTTATTTTTATGAGTTTCTATTTTCTTCTATTACCTTTCTATTTCAGTTTACAGAAATTTTTTATAGTCATTGCATTGTTCTTAGCTTATATTGCATTTGCATTCATCTTGCATTTAGTATCCCTTGTATGATTATTTGGTGTCCTATTGCTAATATTGTAGTGAGATGAAGTTTGAGGCTCATGTCATCTTGCAATAGCACAATCGTTGCAGACCTTGGGTTGTTTATCTCTTTCACTCCTAGTATTGACATTAGTATACTAGGTATGGACCATACCCTTAAAAACTCTTTGCCTTCAAGTAATGTGGTGCAAGTTGAAACAAGGAATGATAATGTTTCACAAGAAAACATAATTCAAATCCATGAAGACCTAGCAAACTTACAACATCAAGTGTAATATGACAACATTTCAACTACTGCAATACCCACTATAGATAACATTCATCCCATGTTTGAAAGTGAAGATGGACTTGACCATGTGAAAAATATAGTTCAAATCTATGAGAAACATTTCACCTCAACCACTAGTTGTCCTTTACCTACAAGAAATGTCACAAGACAAGGAGGAAATAAAATTCCTTCTCCCACAACAATGGCCTCAATACCTACCTATACCAACTCTCAAGTCACAACAACAATGCAACCAACTAGTAATGTGATTCATTCCTTGGGTATTTCCGCTAGCATCCATAGTTCCTTTGTGGCATCACACATCATATCTCCTACCACTTTACCATGATCTATAAGCATTCCATTCACTTGTCCTTCAAACACATACACCCCTTCACCTTTTTCATTTCCATCTCATTATGCAAGAAATGACCCTCTCATTAATCAACTCTTCCAAACCGTTTCATCCCTTCAAAAATAAAATTCCACCATCAACCAAAATAAAAATGGTCCACCTACATACTATGTCAAAAGTAGTCCATTGTCCTTGGAGATATTGAAAAAATCGATGCCACAATGTATAGAGGTGCCTAGATTCGATAATTATGGAGGAAAGAGAGATCCTTTTAACCATGTTAATGCTTATACCACCTTATGTAGTGAATTTGTCCTTGATGATAAACTCTTGGCTAAGCTTTTCCCTAGGTCCTTGAAAGATATTGTCTTAGAGTGGTTTTCATATTTACTAAACAACTCAATTCGTTCATTCAATGAACTTGTTGAGGCATTTTTCAACCATTTTCAAGTGCAAATGACCCCTAAGATGACCTTGGTCAACTTGATGAGATGTAAGCAAAAAGAAGAAGAAAAGATAACTGACTTTAATATCTCATGCTACCAATCGCTTTATTTCCAAATCAATGTCAAGGTTCCTGATCCTCACCTTCAAAATATGTTCATAGAAAATTTGCAAAGCAAGATACAAGAAAAGCTTACCATGATGAAATTCCCTTCCTTCATGTACTTGTGTACTTCCCTCTATGATTATCAAAATTCAATTAGTAGTCGAGATACAAAGTCCACTACTCACCAAACTGAGAAGTCTAAACCTACAAACCAAAACAATTCCCAACCTTTTAGGAAACAAAATAAATGGTTTCTTCAATTCAATCCCCCTCAAAAAACAACTCAAACTTTCAATAACCAAGTAGCTATTGTTAAAGCCATTATACCATTTAGCTATGGAGACTCGAAAAGATAATTAACTCCCTTGCCTAATACCCTTCATAACAAAATGTTCCAACTCATAGAACAAAAGATGATTACCTTGCCCCCCGTTAAAACACCCGACCCTAGTAAACCATTACCCACAAGTTATAGACCAAACTCTTACTACCATTGTCACCAAAAAAATGGACATGACACGAAACATTGCAAGTGTATTAAACATCTTATGCAAGACCTCATTGATTTCGATTGTCATTCCATCAGAGGTTTCAGTGATCATGGAAATAAATTTGTTGCCCCTCCTAACCAAAACTTACAATTTTTTACCAACGCTATGCCTAATCATAACATTTCATTTGTCAAAGCTAGCGAAACTACAAAGAAAGATGTGATGAATGTTGATACAGATGATGATAACAATGACAATATTCAACATGATTCTATAGATAATGATCATATGGATGACATGATAGGAGTGATAGATGTCATTCCTCATAAGGGCCAACCTAAGAATCCTCTTGAAATTTATTTCTCCTCTAAAGATATACTTAAACATTTGCGTGATGGCCCTCTTTACATAGTCAGACGAATCTATTACAAGCCCACTAATGGGATACTAATAGATCCTACCTATGGAGAGAATGTGATCACTGAGGAATTATTACTTTTGCATGAACTCTATCAAGATATATATGATAAACCAAAATCATGGATCAAGACGCATAATGGTTTCGCTTGCCCTATGATGGGATCGATCACCTTACCATTGCAAATAGGACCAGAAATATTAGATATCTCATTCTCCATCATCCTGTAGTTAGACCAATTTTGTGTGAAGCTATTCTATCCATGGCTTCACACCATGAAATTTTTCCCTTCGGTTGTACATAAATGCTTTATGTTTCAATTTGACAATGAATTTTTCACCATCCATCACAGTGGTTTTAACCCATTGTCCTCCAAAGGTAAATTTTCCTTAGATTTCTTTTGGCCCGACCCTATAGAACCTATAAAACCATGAGAAGGCTTCTTCTTCCTGTCCTCTCAAAATTTCAAGGAAAAGAAGATAGTAGAACTATCCCTCCAAAATATGTCAACACCCACCACTGAGCCTACCATCCTAGATGAAACCATCATTGAACCTAAATAAATTTCAAAAAACAAGACCAACCTAAAACAAAACCCTCACCTACTTCCTACAAAAGACCAAGAGGTAACGAAAACAATCCCATCATGCCTCCTAGACTAAAACAAGTTTACAAGGTCAAAGAGAAAGTGGTTGAAAAATCTCCCATGGTTCCTTTAGTTCCTCCCCTTGGGAAAGAAAAGAAACCTATGGTTGATCAACCTGTTCCTACACAAACACAGCTTGAAAACTGAACTAAAAGAAATAGAGGTGCTAGAGAGCATAGGCATAGACATCATACCCTTGCTCACAGGTTACATGACAAAATAAACAAAGAAAATCAAAATTCAAACTTGATTGAAGTAACGCACATGAAAAGCCTCCCCCTTCACTGAAACAAAAAAATCTTATAACACAACAACAACCGAATCCTTCTTTAGACATTATCATTCGATCTCCTATTCTGATTAATTTAGATGATGATGAGGAAGTTGCTAAAATTGATGAAGAGGTGCACAATGAATTGAATACACTATTTTCCTCTTCCATGAGCTTAAACAACAATTCTCCTAAAAAGAGTGTTGAACCTAGTGCTAGCCCCAATTCGACACTTATTATTGTCCCTTTGGCTAGTTGCCTGACTTTGGTATACAATGAACATGATTGGGATGTGAACGACCTACTTTAGGTTGACTCACATGCGCCTTACTAGTATTTTATTTCTTTTTATGATTGCATATGCGTGATGTGATCAACAATGATGTTCTATTTGATGTTATATCTTTCTTTGAGGCATTCCTCTATTTGTACATTCATTCTTCTCTATGTTGGAAATCTCTTATCTTTTTTCCTTTTATCTCTTTTTCATTTGTCTTGTGTTTTCCTTTTGGGGATGACGCAAGGCATTGAGACATTCATGTATCTTCCATGTTGACTCGAAAGGTTTTTTCTTTGTTTTCACTCTCTTTGTGTCATTCTTCCAATTCTATGTGTATTTGGGGAATGATGACAGTTCCAAGCTCTCTAAAATATTATAGAAAAAACATAATGACCCAAAATCCATGTAGATCCCTCATGTGTTTTGTGTTTTCATTTTGGGAGCAACCCCTTCCTATTGGATGATGTAGCTTTATTTGGAAACATATGACTTGGCATAGGGCTTTCCAAGTTAGATCTCATGTCTTCTTATTGTTAGCATTTATCATTTGCTACTATAAGAAATTGCTCACAGTATGGTGTTTAGCAATTCCTTTAAAGTGCGGACATACATTGGAATTATTCTTTTTCATTTTTATTTTGCATGGTTCATAGTGCAATCTTCTTACTTTATACGATGCATTTTTCCACTTTATGGATGACACTGGGTGTGATTTCTTTCAAGAGTGTGATCTATGTTAGCATATTACATTCTTCTTAGTCGCTTGATGCAACACATTGCATCCCCTAAGTTGTGAATTTTCTATTATTTGATTGGTCCTCTCTTGGAGACATTAGGCATAATATTCCCTAATTTAAGACCTCATACGAACTAAGAAAGACTCCTTTGAACATTCTTTGCATTTTGCATTTAGCATTTTTAAGTTATATGGCCACCTTGCATAACATAGCTTCAATTCCTATGGAACCGTCTTGTTTGTTCATAAGTTATAAGCATATGAAGCTTTGCTTGTCTCATGAAGCTCGAAAATCATTTTTGTGTGGCGCCTTATCAAAGTTATCAGGAGGTATAACCTTGGCATGGTTTGACGAGAAGTCGAATGAGGGAATGACTTTCCCTTAGCCACTTGCATGTGTGTCTGAGAGCATACCATCCATGAGTGTATTTGTCTCACCTTCTTGGACTTCTCACCCAATAGACAGCCTGATGTTTTGTTGCCTCAAAGTGAGTATGCATTTTTTGGACAAATAGCCTAGATCTAATCCACATCGTGATGGAAAAAAGATCGAAGCTTGATCCCACCTTTTCTTTTTCATGTTGTTTCATTTTCTTTGTCTTTGACAGTGCATGCTTGTGCCTTTTAGTTTCTCTTTATATCATTTTCATGTGTGTTCTTTTTTGCCTATGTTGGTTTTCCATAGGACCTTGGTCTTGGGGGCTTGCACAACCCTCTTGATCATGTTTGTCCTATCTTACTAGCATTGGTGCATTTGAATCCCTCTTGATCATGGTTGTCTTATCTTGTTGGCATTGTTGCATCTGGTATAATTTAGTGTGAGTTTCAAGCAAGTTCCTCCTCTCACTAAAGTGGGGGCTAGACGTAATGACAAAAATAGGTCCCCATAACTTGGCCTTGATTAAGTGTTGTAATATGCCTAACATATTCACATTAGGTCTTGGGCCCTTGTGAACTAAATGAGCTTATTGGTTCCTTTTGTTGGAGTGTTGTAAAGTTTTGTAACACACTTTCACACTTTTCTAGGGTTTTCTTTAATAATTGGGATTCTTTATGCTTTAATTGGTCCTATTTTGCATCCACAAGCCCCATTTAATGCATCATTTTGAGGATAATACTAACAAAAATCATTACCCAATCATAATTGAGGTGTTTCAAGCTTGAATGGCCAAGATTTAGTGATCTAGGACTCATTCGCCACCTTGGGCGAATGAGTCCCACCTAGATTTTTTGGTCTCAAGTCTAATTTCACACCTTTCTAAGCATTTTTAAAAATGGTCCTAAAAATTATGCCTAGTGGGACTTGTATTGTATGAGAATTGTGAGTAAAGTAAATAATAAAACCACACAAAACCAATTAAATGTATTACATTAGAGAATTGAAGCACATAATTAATTGAATTCAAAACATAATCAATCAATAAAATTGTTCCATTGTTTCCCATCTCTAAGGATTCCTTGAATCATAATGGATCTCATGCTATGCTTGCACTATGACTTCTAGAATGACAACTTAGAGAATGGATGTTGTAAAATGCAAGAATCCTAATTCCTACATGATTTGATAAGATGCATGATAATGCTTATGATGCTATGATAAGGATGTTTTTGTATGAAAATGAGGATTAATGCTATGATGAAATTAAAGAGACTAAGATGCAATTACCAAACTAAGCCATGATTCTAATCTTGATATGATTCTACAATTCTAAATACTAAGTGCTAAATTTCTCTAAATGCTCTATGCTCAAACTCTAAGTGCTCCATAGAATTTCTACAGAGTAAGTTTGCTCAACATGGGATATGAAAAGCTAGAGAATGAGTTGTATTTATAGGATTTCCAAGGCAGAAAATGATGTGGCAACAACCGATGATCAAGATTTCAGCCAGAGAGATGAAGGGTGGAGAATGAAGAAGTTAGAGAGAATCATGGAGGATGTTCTCTTTAAAAGAGCACCATACCAAGTGTAAGAGAGAATGAAATGATGGAGAAAGCTAGGTGTCCAAGGTTGTTTCAAAATTGGTTGAGGATAATTCCAATTTAAAAATTAAAGATAATTAAATTCATGAGACACTTGATGATATGGCAAGAAGAAAAGTATTGTAGACATGTGACTAAATTTGAATTTGGAATTATTCAAACTTGGTGAGAATATATTTAATTAAATAAGACAAACTATTAGAATTTGTTTATTTAATTAAAATTTAGAAGAATGTGATTCAAGATGGTAGAAATAGAAAATGTGAACTATATAAATAAATTTAGAATGTATTTATAAGTAGATGAAATAAGAGGATCATTAATTAAATAACTAGTATCTAATTAATTGATTATCTTGACCGATTTTAGGTGTATACATTTTTCCCTTCTTTGAAGTGATGTGTTTACACATTACTTTAAAGAAAAAAAAATTGGTGATGCTGACAAATTTTTTTCATGCCCCAAACACAGATTTTTGAGTGATGAAGGATATATGCCCCCTCAGGAGATAAATCGATGAATTTTTTAATTTTTAGGATTTTTTTTTTTTTGAAAAAGATTATGATTTTCTAATGATTTGATGATGATTTTCAAATTTGACAATGCAAAGATGATTTATCTCTTGAAAAATGATGATGAACCTGCCAGGTGATGAAATGATTAATTAAGCCCCTTTGGAAAAATAAAATAAATCAACCCCATTAAATTCCCACTTAATCACCCTTTTAAAAGGTAAAAAGAATGTGATTTATTCTCATTTGTGCATTTGCAATTCAAAAATTTGGAGTGATTGAGAAACTTTTGAGCAGGATGGTGATTCCCTACCACACACACCGATTCGAAAGCGTGTGATGTCACAACCACCCGACTACGTATGGATCTCTAATACGTACCCCAAAAATCTCCCTCGTGATTTTGAATTTCATTTTTCTACATTTTTTTCATGTTTAAATTCTATCATTTTGCATTTTAGTGCATTCGGTCGCCAACGTAGCGCATTGGTAGACTGTTTTGGTGCATATAGTAGATTAGCACATAGGGCTAGATTTTTAGCACATAGGTTCATTTCTCTAGTGCATAGGAGCTTTTAGCGCATTGATTGCATGAAGTAGTGCATTTGGTAGATGTTTTAGCACATATAGTGATATAGCACATTTAGGGCACGATTTAGTGCATTCAAGCAAAAGTTTAGCATAATTTCCAGTTAGTGCATTGATAGAGGGAAACAACGCATTGATGAATTTTGATGGCGCATAGAGAGATTTAGCGCTTTGGAACCCTATTCTAGCGCATTGGTGGAATTTTTTAGCTCACAGAATGTTTTAGCGCATTGAAGCACTATTTCAACACATCTAGGCCAAAATGATGAATTTTTTATTAGACTCCTTGATTTTGATGATTTTTTATCACGTCAGGCTTTGATTTGATGATGTTTGATGATGTTGATAGATTATATGATGATTGACCTCGTGATAGGTGATATTTAATGATAGGATGTTGATAATTGACCTCATAACAGGTGAGGATCAATGATAGGTTGATGATCAGCCTCATGATGGGTGAGGATCAATGATAAGTTGATGATTGACCTCATGATAGGTAAGGATCAATGAAAGATGCTCATGAGATGTAATCAAAATCTCATTAGAGCTGATCAGATTGATAGGTTGATTGATGTTGATTTATTGATTGATAAACTTGTTGATTTGTGATATGTTATGATGATAGGAGCCTTCGACAATCTTACAGATTCAGGAGCACTTCCTGAGGACTTGGGACTTGATTCCACATTTGGATCAGGTTGATCTAAATGTGATTAGACAATGTGGATTGACCTCTTTTCTAGACATTCCCTAGCATAGGATTAATAGGGGACTTCTGACCACTTTGGCAAAGAGGTGGCATAGCAACCACAACACCTTCCATTTACCCACTAGTGAGATGACAGTGACAGCAAAGGATGTTTATCAAATCCTAAGGATACCAGTCATTGGAGAGTTGGTTGTGTATGCTTCGACTGGGTAGGGAGGGACTGATGCACTTCAAAGAGTGTTCGAGGATGACTAGATATGTGGCTATGATATTCCATGGCGAGAGATGGTGGATGCATATGCGACATTTTCATGTGTGCTTTCTAGGTTTATCAGAGGTTTCTTATGTCTAACTATAGGTCGGAGGGACTCTTAGTTGGATGGGTTCGGACACTAGAGAACATGATTACTCAAGGTACCAGATATGCTTTGGGATCTTGCATGCTTGTGCACTTGTACCATAATCTGCACCAGGTTGTTTACCTCAAAGGAGCCAGTTTGTCAGGGGGGATCACATTGTTGCAGATATGGGCATGGGAGCATATAGCTATCACTTGTCCTATTGCAAATAGACAACATCCAACAGGTCATCCTTATGTTCATGGATATACAGGCCAAGTTGTCTAGCCTAAGTTGGGAAAGCTAGAGTATTGGCAAAGGGTGCTAGATGATCTCAAGACAATTACTTGGAGACCCTATCTTAACTATGAGCAATGGTCGGAGGACGACACAGAGATACCATATACATGCTTATCGAGATATCTGATTAGGAGGACACCTTTTTTCATTGAGAGATTCCTATTGAGGAGGTTCCCTCAATAGTATGGCAGGGTACAAGGCATGCCCCAGGGAGTAGCTCTATATGCATAATGATGATATGATGTTCTGAAGTGGGGGCTCATGCTATCATATGATGCAACAGTTGAGGAGTACCAAGGATTATATGGGATTATCATCTGGAGATTGTTGAGGCTGCAGTTTTAGAGGATTATGCTCAGTATTTCTTCGTGCATTTGTTCCCACAAAAATCTAGCCCAGATGAGTTGGTACTATTATTGGATGATGAGCCAACACAAAGACAGAGGAGTGGTGGAGGAGGTGATGAGGAGGAGGAGGGAGAGAGAAGTGATGATGGGGATGATGGGGGAGATGGTGGCAGTGGAGGAGATGGAGATGATGGAGGAGATGGAGGCAGAGATGGAAATGGTGGTGATGGGGGTGGTGGTGGTGAGTTTCGTGGACCAGTGCTACATGTACGAGACTTTAGAGTTCCTCAGAAGAGGAGATCACTGGTAGTTGCAGCACAACAGCATGCACAAATTTGATTACCCTCCCAACAACAGTAAACATAGATAGTTGTGTTGCAGGTCCAGGTGCAGACATTACAGGGACAACTAGCATAGATACAAGGTTTTCTACAGATGTAGGCACAGGCCCAGGCTCGAGCATAGGCACAGATTGCCACTCTCATAACAAAGAGAGACACCTTGAGACAGTGGGTTCAACAGGCAAAGGGCATTTCCAAGCAATTACAGAGAGTAGCGAAGGGAACAGGTACAACTTGTAACTATGGGTTAATTTCAGGATTGATATATCATTAGCAATTAATTCAAAACATAAACCCAAAGAAGTAATAAAGAGCAAAGGAAACATAAATGAAAACATGAAAAATGGAATGATCTCACCCAATGTCTTCAATATCTATGGCTAACCTCCATTACACCTTCTAACTTGATCGTGTTTCCCTCAAATCAAGTGTGTAAGCAATCCTTGACTATGCCAATGTCCTAAACAAGCTTTGAAGGATTTTTCCTAAATGCCTATGCCTATGACAATCATAAATGACTATAATCCTAAAATGACTATAATTCCTTTTCTATTTCAAAAGTCCTAAGAGTTCTCCAAGAACAAGGTTCTAAGAAGAATAATCCCTTCCTTATGAGCAAGCCTGACATTTTATAGAAAATCCAATTCTGAATGGACGGACCAGATTGAATCTTGACAAAAACCTAAAATGAAGGGCCAAGATTAAATTTGACCATCCCTAATTAGGGTTAGGGAAAAATCCTTAAATGAATGGCCAAGATGTCATCTGAGGAAAATCAGATCAGTGCTGGAGGAAAAAAGTGAGATAATTAATTTTTAAAATAAAGATTTTTAAAATTAAAAGATAAGGTGACCCACTTTGTGAGATTTTAAAAATCACAAAGATGGAAGGTGGAATGTCCACTTATAAATTACATAATGATTTAATTCATAAGTGGGGATTAATAAATAATTGTCATAATTATTTACTCTGGTGGAATGGGAAGTGGGATTAATAAATGATTAGTGAGGATAAATAAATAAGTTAGTGGAAATAATTCGCATTATTAGATTCATGGTGGAAATAATGCAAATTAATAAATTCAAGGTGGAATGTCCACTTATGAATTAAATAATGATTTAATTCATAAGTGGAATAAATAAATAGGTTTATCCAAAATGTGGATTCTGTGAGACAATAAATAATCTTTTTCAGATTATTTACCCAAAATGAACTATTAATTAAGAATGTGATGACATTTTAAATAATTTCATTTATTTAAAATGAGAGGAATACTAATTCAGGCAACTAAATAATTAAACATTAATTATTCAATTTAGAAGATATGGTTAAGAATTAAATAAATTAATGACTTTATTTAATTGTGAGTAGTAGTGACATATTAAATAAATAAATGAAATTCATTTATTTAGTAATGAGGAAGAATTAACGAATTAAAGTAATTAAACAAATTATGAAATGTATTTAATTAAAGGAAGACTTTAGACAATTAAAGACGTATTGAATAAATAAATAAAATTTATTTATTTAATAATCCTGAAGAATAAAAGGACATGAATTAATTAAACAATAATGAATTATTTAATTAATAGTAAAATGTAGACCAAGGACATAATTAAATGTCATAATTATGCTAGGATGAAAGTGGTACCAATAGGACTTGCAGGCCTAGGTCATTTTCAAGTGTCTACATTTTGCCCCTCTTTGTCATAATATCACTTGTCGCATTGTGACAAAGAAAATAAGTCAAAGCCATGCCCCAGTGAAGGTATAGAGTATCAATGGCCCCTTGGGAAATTTTTCAAATTTTGGGTCGATGGTAGAAAAAATTGGAAAAGGGTCCCGATAAGTCAATTTGATGACTAGAAAAATGATGGCGCAGTCGATTTTGGATTCTGACATGTTTAAAGTGGCCAACGGGATAGTCAAAGTTGGTCAAATGAGCATCTAGTAAAGAGTATGATTTATGTTAATGCAATGTGTAATGATATGTATATGATTTGCTGCTATTGATGATGTATGTATGGGCCTAATGCAATGTTTATATGATCATGTTTTCCCTCATGTTTTTGTATGTCACAAGATATCATCCTGAGATGGATGAGAGAAGATGACCAGGCCAACAAGAGAAGATGACTAGACTGACGAGAGAAGATGACCAGACCAGAGGAGATGCATGTTAGTTCCTAGACTGAATCCTTCAAAACTTTACCATAGGACTTTAATATTTATTGCTCTTAATCATCATTGGGAAGATTGTTGTGATGACCAACAAACACCATGATATGACATAGATCAAGGTGTGCAAGGTCGTATCATCACCTAAGACAAGTAGTCACAAACAAGGATAATCATGACTCATACCAAGAGCGCAATTGCCCCAGTCTTTTTGTCATGCGCAACCACAAGCAGAAAAAGACAAGCAGGACAAATCATGAAACATCGTTGCTTCTCTAAATCCTATTGCCAGGACATCCTTGAGAAACTAGCAACACAATTGTCAAAATACAAAATAAGGCTGTCATCATGATACGTCATTTTTTTATATCCCCAAATCAGGATCTTGCTGAGAAACTAGTAATCATGCGTGACAAAATTCAAGACAAATGCCATGATACATCGTAGCTTCTCTAAATCTTGTTGTTGGGATATTGCTGAAAAACTAGTAACATGATAAAAAGCCAAAAGACAAGATAAGATAATTATGATATGTCATTGCTTTTCTAAACCCCATTGGTAGGATCTTGTTGAAAATCTAGTACCATGATGAAAGCCAAAAGATAAGTGCCAAGTGTTTTCCAAGTGTGTCTGGACTTCGAGTGTTTAAGATGTCAGGTTTGATGATGTTGAGATGCCCAGGTGTCATGTTTTGTCGATGCCAAGATAATGAAATGTCAAAGATTGTCAAATTCAGGAAGGACACATCCTAAATAATGTTGATGTCGAGAGGATTTTGATCCTTAAAGTCAAAGGGACCCCTCAAAATTCCAGATGATAGATGATGATGCCTAGGAAGGACTCATCCTTAGGCATAAGTGACAGAGATTTTTCTTCAGAAGGACATATCTAAAGACAATGATGATGCTGAGGAAGGACACATCCTAAGGCATAAATGATAAAGTTTGTTCTTCAGAAGGACACATCTGAAGATAGTGGCAATGCCTAGGAAGGACACATCCTAAGGCATGAATGACAGACATTATCTTTCAGAAGGACACATCTGAAAGTGAACCAAGAGTTCACAGTTTGACCAATTATGATAATGACTTATTTTGACCAAGTCTTGACTGAAGTTTGGCCGAGTTTGACTTGTGTTGACTATATGTCAATTTTGTCATGATAATATGATTGACACGTTTGAATAACAAATTGTCATACCTTGTTTTAAGAGTTTTCCCATTTGGAAAATGATTTGTCTTGACTTGAAGATTTATGACGTGTGTACCAGTGTAGTGTTATGAAACCTAATTATTTCCACTTTTTTTTTAAATCAACTTTTATTATTTACTTTCACTCTTAAATCATTAGGCATATAATAATGAACAATACTTTTCTAATCATTTGTCATAGGCTATAGTTGAATACTTAAATCTAATGGAAATAAAGCATCCAAAGCAAAAGATTTGGTAATTTTCTTTAGTTTATAATGTGATTTAATGCTTATATGTTCATTGCTAGTTTATTTTGTGTTTTCATTCTTATATGTTCATTGTGTTTTAATCTAAATATTTTGAACTAATGCTTGGACTAACAAGTAGTGTAGTTGTCGATTGTCAAAGACTAATATTGAAAAACTACTAATCTATGGTTTTGTAGGACGTTTGGCCAAGACCTTTTATTTTTCCACTAATTTAGGCACTAAAGTTAGATTAGAGGGTAAATGAACTTTTTTTTGTGCTTGGAAGGGTGTAATAGACATATTCCCTCCCCTTGCACCTAGTGTGATCTTGCAAATCAGATATATTTACATCTCTTCATTCTGTTTAGATCAATGTTTTAGGTAACATCTTGTCTGTATGCTCTCCCCTCGCGCTTCATGTGATCTTGGGGATAAAAAACACCTAGTGTTCTTGTCCTTTTAGGGTACCTACCTAGGGATTTCATCACCTTAGAAGACGATCACAACCACACATACCAGCAGGGTATATAAAGGGGGGAGAACTAAAGTTGTACCCCAATATAGTTGCGTCATAATTGGTGGAGCTCTAATTGCCTAGGGTGATTCCAAGCTAGGAGTGAAGGGTTGGTATGAGCTCTCAGTACCTCAAATGTACCATGCACAGGATTGTCTGCATGCTCCAAATCTCCCAAGAGTGAAAAATTCTTGTATTGCTAGAAATTTTCAAATACATGATTTCAATGAAGAGTGAGAACTACTTTAAAGTCAATTTTATTTAATATAAATGTGAATTTTTAGAATGCAAAATATATAGATTATTTGAAAGTACCTATGTCTCACCCTGGAGCACTCTACCAATCCCACTAATGTTAGAAGAATGTATGGTCACATCAGGGACACCTATATCAGGTAAAGGACTAGTGTCAAAGAGAAGTGATTTGTATGTGCCATGTACATAAGATGCAATAACCTCAATTCAATGTTGTGCAGGGACTGTAGGCTGGTCTAAAATATGGTGACCACCCTGTGAAGTCACCTCACCCCGACCTGGTTGTATACCAAAATATTATCTAATATGAGCTGGTACAACATCTAAAGGAATCCCATACTCCCCACCAATAAACTGGTATGATGATAGTAAATCAACAATGGAAACTGAACACACATTATGTAGAGTGGGTTCACTCATTTTGGCCACATCTGATGATGATAGTAGGGGCCACATCTGACAATGATGGTAGTTATGCATGAATGTAGGGATCATAATTAGCAAAGGTAGCCTCAATGGGAGGAAGGCTAATACACGGACGTAATAAGTATCTTCCTACACAATCAGATGACATATGATCGGCTTGAGTAGCAATCATGGCAATACTGTCAAAAAGGTTAGATCTAGTAGGTGTTGTCGCTACACCTCTTGTTGCTACTAGTTCCAAACATTTTGGAAGAACCAAAATGTTTGGACCAAATAATACCCTCTTATTAATGGGTGGTGGCAAATCTGCACATCTAAATTGATATTTTTCAACAAACGTCCCTTTCCCTCTCTAGCATGTGAAGCCTAATACATGTGTAATCGACATCTAACTCTAAATGGAACTTAGCATATAATTGTTTGCAAAAATAATGTGGGAACTCATCATTATGAGGCCATCAATGATGGGTTTCCAACCATCTAGGATATATAAATGGAGCAACAAGGTCATTTGTACATCTAGTAACAACATATCCTCTAACCTTTTTTGTCCCATATAATGAGGGAACATGCTCTGCACATTATATAGTGAAACTCTATGATAAATAGAGTTAATTTTTATATTTCCAATAATTCTACTAGCATGGGATCTATAAAAATCCTCAATGTTGACCTTATCATAAGGATTATAAGATTGAATCATGTGAATCATACATGTGATCTCCTGATGAATCTTAACTAATCTATCTCTATTAGGGAGATTAGGGGAGTTTTGTATTGTTTGGTCTAGACATCTCAAATCATTTTCTAATCTCCTAATGTTGTCATTATATAAATTAGACCTAGCCTCAACTTGCTTCTGAGACTAAGTCGAATGATGTGATCCTTGATCATTAGCCATATCTATATAAATACAAAGATATGCATTTAATTAAAACAAAAAATTACAAATATACATACTTATTTTATTTCTCTAAAAGTAAATATGCAATAACCATTTTTCTAGTAAAATACTCCATAAGAAATTATAAAAAATAGGAAATATGAGCAATGAGTGGATTGAACATCATGAAGTAAAAATAAGAACAATTTTAACTTCATTCAACTATCTATGAAAAAGAGGGAGAAAGGGAGAAAGTGGGATTATAAAAAAATTCCTATTAAAAAATTGGTACTAAAATATCTTAATGAAATACTCACATGTAAAAGTAATGTAAGCATATAAATACATGAAGGTTGAATGCTTTAAGAATTATGGACATAAGGATTAAATTTGGCTAACTTCTTAGGAAATCTAAAGTCTTAAACAAAGAATCTCATGTATTATCATTTAAAATTACAATGTATCTCTAAATTCCAAAAAAAAATCATACAAGTGTGTATAATATAGGATAAGAGTGTATGATTAAGTATAATGCATCTATATAAGTAGGGATAAGGAGATAATCATGCATAACTTATATTTAGGGACATATTGTATTTTAGGATACTTACAAATTACAATCAGCCATAAGAAATTCTACACTATAATTATAATTATGTGTGGTGTTATGAATAACCATAAGCAATTATACAATATAATTATGTGTGGTGAAATTCTACTTCATGTTAGAGAAGGAGATATTCTATTATGATTGAGGTCTTAAGTGTTTATCCTTTTGTCATTGCACACATCTAGGCCTTTCTGGATGCCTCACTAAGTGAATGTATAATACCATTCTTGGTGATGGTGTACATTCAATACAATAAATGATTCAAAATCAAATACAAAAGAATATTAAATAATAGTAAATGATCAATCAAATACTTTATTGAAATAATCTTGGAAGGCTATTAATTAGAGTTATGTGAATGGATAAGTGAAACTAGCTATAGTAAAAAATTTGGTGCCTACAATAAGTTTTAGGATATGACTAAACAACTATATAATTTCATTTAAATGCATGATTTTATAAATATATTTAGGTGGTGCATTTAAATTAAATTATAGTCATACTCTATTACATTAAGTTGTAAGTCATATTCTAAAATACATCAAGTGCTAGGCACCAAAATTTCTACTATAAATTTTTTCACTTATCCATTCACATAACTCCAATTACTAAGGGTAGTAATTGGAGTTATTAATTGGAGTTATGTGAATGGATAAGTGAAACTAGTTATAGTAGAAATTTCAGTGCCTACAATGTATTTTAGGATATGACTTACAACTCTATAATTTCATTTACATGCATGATTTTATGAATATTTTTAGGTGGTGCATTTAACTGAAATTATAGTTATACCTTCTTACATTAAGTTGTAAGTCATATCCAAAAATACATTGTGCTAGGCACCAAAATTTATACTATAACTAGTTTCACTTATCCATTCACATAACTCCAATTACTAAGGGTAGTAATTGGAGTTATGTGAATGGATAAATGAAACTAGTTATAGTAGAAATTTTGGTGCCTACATTGTATTTTAGGATATGACTTACAATTAGATATAATTTCATTTAAATGCATGATTTTATGAATATATTTAAGTGGTGCATTTAAATGAAATTATAGTCATATTTTCTTACATTAAGTTGTAATTCATATCCTAAAATAGATTGTGCTAGGCACCAAAATTTCTACTATAACTAGTTTCACTTATCCATTCACATAAACTCCAATCACTACCCTTTCAAGATTATTTCAATAAAATATTTGATTGATCAATTATTGTATTGACTGTACACCATCACCAAGAATGGTGTATTAAACATTCACTTAGTATGAGGAATCCAAAAAGGCCAATTATTACCCTTCCAAATTATTTCAATAAATTTTTATTTAATATTCTTCTATATTTGATTAGCATTTTGCATGTTTAGGCGAATTGACTACATTTGAAGGCTGATAGATCAAAGAGTGAGTCTACAAATACATTTTGAACCCAATTTTTCCTACATTCAACACAATAAATGATCAATCAAATACAAAATAATATTAAATAATAGCTTATTAAAATAATTTGGAAGGGCAATAATTGGTCCTTTTCGCCATTCTTGATGATGGTATACATTGAATACAATAAATGATCAATCAAATACTTTATTGAAATAATGTTGGAAGGGTATTAATTGGAGTTATGTGAATGGATAAGTGAAACTAGTTATAGTAGAAATTTTGGTGCCTAGCACAATGTATTTTAGGATATGACATACAACTTAATGTAAGAAAGTATGACTATAATTTCATTTAAATGCACCACTTAAATGTATTCATAAAATCATGCATTTAAATGAAATTATATCTAGTTGTAAGTCATATCCTAAAATACATTGTAGGCACCAAAATTTCTACTATAACTAGTTTCAATTATCCATTCACAATAGTGAAAACTTTAGTGGTGAATCTTCGCCAATTGGCGAATTCTAGGAATCGGTCAACTCAAAATTGGAAAATTTTTTGCACCCACAGGGTATCCAAATCACCCGAAATTTATGAAACATAGGTCCAATGCATGTCGAATCGCCAATAATTTTTTTTATGAGGCATGTTTAAGCAACAAATTCACCATTTTCAAACTACGCGTTTCAAATGGACTGACTAATATTTTCGCCTAAATCTCGGAAGTATTTAATAAAAAACACCTACATATTCGCCAATACTATTAAAACAACATTGTATTGGGACCCATTTCGCCAATTAAAATTTACAAATAGTTGCTTGTGAAGACTCATTTCGCTAATTAAAATTTATAATAGTTGCTTATGATGACCTATTTCACCAATAACATTAAAAAATAATTAAATTTGAGGACACAATTCACCTTGAAAATTACAACGTATTTTCCAAATTTTTAATATACCATTTAAAAATGTTAATGAAATTTGCCAAATATGGAATCATGGATTGATATAAATGCAATCGAAAGTGTCATTTATTCTTACACATTTTGTTCGGTTCTAAGGTTCTACTTCTCGATTCAAAAGTCAGCAAAATCCAAAAACGTAGACTTAAAGGTGAGTGATCACTGATCATTTCTTCATAGTGTTATTAGTTATAATAATAAGTTTTCTTTATCTCTTTTCCATTCTTGCTTCAATCTTAAATATGATATTGAGTAGGGAATGGGATCTATATTATTATTCTTTTTCCTTCTTAAACAAGAAAACATTTTTTTTCAATTTTTTATTTGAAGTGAGATGAATATGTCAATCAAATTAGAGATTAATATGTCAAGCGACTCGAGCAGCGATGGTAAGGCTCCTAATGCTCCTCAGGGTGGTGAAACTACTCCTGCCACTCCTCAGGGTGTTGAAAATACTCCTGCCACTCCTCAGGGTCAGGGTGGTGAAAATAATCCTATCACTCCTCAGGGTGTTGAAAATACTCCTATCGCTCCTCGGGGTGGTGAAACTACTCCTACCACTCCTCAAAGTCAGGGTGGTGAAAATACTCCTGCCTCTCCTCAGGGTGTTGAAAATACGCTTGCTGCCCCTTAGTGTGGTGAAGATCAAGAGACTTAGAGGCCATCAAAATGCTAAAAACTTAGATGTACCATACAATCTTACTTTGGAATTGTCAAAGCTTCTGATCGATCAGGTCAAGATGGAGCTACATCATCAACTCTTCCACCAAATATTGGTAGCATTCAAAATACCTCAGTGCCAGCGGAAGGTCAAGTTGAGATTGTCATTGATTTAAATCAAAATATATCAAATTCAAATGGGGATGGAAATACCACAGAAGATGCTCCAAGGGATATCCTGGTTAGCCAGAATGAGATAATTGAATTGGATGAGGATGATGTTGGTAGCAATAAAAGGAAAAACAAACCAAAAAGGGGGCATGAGTGGGAAATGACGAGGAATTTTCAACTTGGTTGGTTGTCAAAGTACCCATTCATTGTAGCAGTGGGGGAATCAGATGATATTGAAAAAGCAACACATGCCAAATGTATAATTCGTACTTGGAAATTGGGAAAACCCAAGATGTTGCAACTAAATATTGACACTATAGAAAAGCATATTAGTAAAGTTTATGAAAAAAAAATTATATACGGAAAGGAACAATTAGTCTTACAATGGAAATCAAAGGAAGAATGTCTTCATGTTAGGTATACTGCAGATTATGAAGAGTATCTACAAAGTATTTCAAAGCTTGATGCATGTAAAGGTACACTTGAGGATCAATTTGGAAAAGCAATGGAAGGAGCAAATATGTCAAAAAAATTAAAATGAGTGTTGTTTTTCATATTTTGTCTAGAGGGCATCCTATGACAGACTACCTAGAATATTCTGGTTTATTATCTTTTTTGAATGTTCCTCACTATCCCTACACACATTGGTTAGTAAACGTTGGATGGGAATGGGAAAAGTGTCTTGCTGTAGTGGAAAAGGAAGATTTAAAGGAGAAATTAAAAGAGTCAAACTTCATTGCATTATCTTTAGATGAAGTTACTACGATAGACAATACTTCTTGGGTCTATATGCTTTTTTATATTGTACAACAACACGTTCACCAAGCTCATCTTCTCTGTGTTCATAAAATAAAGGACAGTTCAACATTGCATAATATATTTGAACTAGTCAAGAAATATTTGAATGAAATTGCAGGTATGGATGAGTTGACAATTGAAAAAAATTTGGTGTGTGTAGGAGCTGATGGAGCTGTAGTGATGCAAGGTCAAAGGACCAGTGTTTGCAAAAAGTTACAAACTACTTGTGCACCATACATGCTTGGCATTCACTACATGGCCCACAAAATAAATTTGGCATTCAAAATTGTAAGCAAGTTTCCTACAGTATCAAAAGTTGAAAATCTAGTCTGCAAGATCTACGCATACTTCTACCGAAGTCCCAAACGTTTCATAGAATTTCAAAAAAAATATTAGGGAATAACACCAAGAAACAAAGTTCTCAATGATATCGATACCAGATGGATCTCCCTGCATGGACCAACGCAACGAGTTGATTCAAAATATCAATCCTTAATTAGAGTGATGTATGAAAATTGTAGCACGATAGACAAAGCTCCTGACCTCTTACATAGGTTAAGTGATATAGAGACACTCTTGAATTTAGCTAGTCTTCTCCCCATGCTAGATGAAATGAACAGTCTTGTGAAGAAATCCCAAGATAGAGCTATGTATATTAATAAATATGCCAGTTTGCGTAAACATACATGCTTGGCCCTCGATCATCTATATCTAGATTTAACACAAGATGGTGTAGATTATAACTTGTGGCAGAAAATTAGATTTGAATGATCCTGATAATTGTTTACAGTTTAATGGAAGCAGACACTTATGTATCTATGTACGTGGATATGAGATACAAATGTACTGATGTAATACTACCAGGCTCCCTAGTAGAGAAGTACTTGTTAATGAGGAAGATTGCAAGGACATTGTTTTAAATCTATTGGTGATAATTTGAAGGAAATTGAAAAATCTCTCTCCTCAGATATTCCTGAAAGATTCCCTCGAGATGAAATACTTGAAGCCATGAGTATTGTGTGTCCTCAATTTTGGGAAAATTGAGATAAGCCAAGATTTTTTCATGCTCAAGTAAAAATCTTGATCGAACGATTTTCAAAAACTATAACAATCAATGAGAAAAAAATAGAAGGAATTTTAAATGAAGAAAAGCTAAGAAAGCAATGTAAGGATTTTGATGTAGCTATTAAGGACCAGTATATATCCATGGGCAAGGACAAGGCCTTTGAACAGGGATCAATAAAAAGGGTTTGGACAAACTTAGGTCAGAGTGAAATATTGTGTGATAAGATATCAAAATATTTCAAACTTATTGATTTATGTCAAACAATGATATTGGGGTCAATGGAGGATGAGAGAGTTTTCAGTACATTAGGGTTTTTGAAATCAAAGTTAAGAAAAAAAACTAGACAAGAATTTGGAAAATTGCTTGAGGATGAAAGGAACTGCATATAATATCAAAAAAAATCCTTTTGATAGGGAACTTGCAATCTGAAGGTCCACATGTGAAAGAAGAGGGATTGGTCTGTGCAACACTCCAATTCCAAAGGCTGGTACTGGTTGCACTGCCATGGGCAGTGAGACTAGGACAAATGACATTGATGAAAATGACAGTGAATGTTGAAATTGAGACATAAGCCAAAGAACGTGAAGAGAAAACTCAAAATCAAGAGCTTCAAGATGACTCTTTTACTCTATCTAATGTTGAACTTTAGTTTCGGGACCCTGACTCCATTTGGGAAATGGAAGAGAATTAGCAGCTTTTAGGTATTTATATTGCACTACACGATTCATGAATCAGTTTCCATTGTTCCAAGCTGTAGTTGATGATATTTTATATTGTATTGAATGAAATTGAAATTGTGAATCATTGCACTTCATGATATTTTATTTTATATTGCACTTCATGAATAATATTCCAAACTTTAGTTGATGATATTTTATATTGTATTCCATTAAATTGTGATATTTTATATTTTATATTGTATTCCATGGTATTGAATTTTATATGTGTTTCTGCATCATTTTTAAAGAACAACACTTACCACTAAACTCATAAATTCCTATTGCATTTCCATTCACAAAATATTTGATAAATAACTCAAATAATATTAATTATCCATTCCTTCAATAGAAGTTAATAGTTCAAAATCCACAACTTATAAGCTAATAGAAGCTAACAGTTCAACATAAATAACTTATAAAGGAATCCACACAACTTAAACAATAAAATCTTAAACTACCAAATCACCTAAATTATTTAGAGAACTCCTTATGCATCCATCACTGTAAAATCTCTATTCACAGATAAACATTCCACAACAATGAAATTAACCAAAAATTTATCATTCCAATAATAGACAATCCACTGACAAACTACTCAGCGAAAGCACAATAAATCCACACAGTACACACCATAACTCAAAGATTGTGCATGCATGAACTTCACCATTGTCTTTCTATATTGAAATAATAGAAAAGAAATAAAAATAGAAGAGTTTTTTTTGTCTTGATAACAGTTCCTTGAAGACAACCATTTTAGAAATTAAAATAAAAAGTATTTGAAGTATCAAGAGAGCCAAATTAAAGAAAATAACATAAAAACTAAAAACTAAACAACACCGACTCCTTCACTTTCAATATTTTCTGCCTCCTTCTCCTTCAGTGACGCCTCCTCTGCCTTTAATATTTTCTTGTATTCCCAGTACTTGGTGACAATTGCGGTGATGTTTTTGCTCCCTGGCATTGTAGTAATCTGTAACCTGGTTCTCCATTTTCCCAAAGCCTTTTCAAAATCAAACAACATCTGATATCTTCTCTCTTCTCCAGAATTATAAGCCTTCAAGTGGAGCTCCATTGCACTGAGTTTCGAGGACTCCCATGTCACTGTAGCAAGATCAGATATTTCTTTATTGAATTTCTCTCTAAACTTCAAAGAGATCTCTCTTATAGCAAGATCATATATTTCTTTAATGAATCAGACCAGGAAGGGTCTAGCTCCTTAGGATTATTCAAAATTTTCTCACCAATTAATATCTTTGGATCCATAGAATTCAATTCTTTCATTTCCTGAGAGAGCACATAGAGACTAGTTTGATCTTTTTTGACATCCTGAAGTTCTCCTACTAACTCCTTCCTCTTGTAAAGAACTCGAGTGTAAAACTGCAAAGATTTATTCAGAAAGAAGATAGCCTCTTGAGATATTGTTTTGATCCCATCACAAGCATCTCTGGAATAGCTCAAATTCTTTTTAATTTTCTCTATGGTGAGCACATCAATGCCCTCTACCTGAGGCTGAGAACTTGAGGCTTCATCAAATGTAGGAGTGGCCATGGAAGAAATAAAGTTACTCAATGTGAGGACTTGAGATTGAAGTTTTATATTTTCTTTCCTATTTTCTTTCACTCTTTTAATCAAGGTATTAACTAAATAATTGGAATGGTACATATCACCTTCCAGTGTTGGAGGCCCCATATCAACATGTGTGACTTTGTAGTCTGTCATTGTTATTTCATCTTCATTTAAATCCTTGGCAGGGTCAGCAGTTTCTAACATTTGATTTCCAAAAGTAGCATGAGTCACCATCCTTGACATCCTCTTGGCTTTCTTAGGTTTTGAAGAGCTTTGAAGTAAATTTTCAACTGTATCCACTCCAACTATCATTGTAGGAGTATACTTTCTCTTCTTCTCCACTACTTTTTTTAGCCATCCTGGGGAGGCTACTACCAGACTAGAATCTTCTTTTCTAGTAATAGTTTCTTTAGGAGCAGTAGGAGTGAAAGGTGGATTATCAGGTGGAGACGAGGGAATTTTAGAATCTTCAAACATAGGAGGAAAGATATTATCTTCAGCGATCTATTTAATAGCTTCAAATTCTACAACCACAAGTTGAAGTTTTCTTGATTGGTATTCTTCTTAGGGGTAGGAGAAAGCACACTATCTTGTTCACAGATGCTCTTCAGCTTGATTGTTTCATGTGGCCATCACCTCCTGACTGATAATTTGCACTAGATGACCTAATAGAGGGTTTCCCCAATGATACACTTGCACTAGATGCTTGTGTAGACCCCTATTCATTCTTCTATGATGACTTTGGCTCTTGAATAGGATCAGCAACTTGTTTCCATTTCCCATCCAACCAGTCCTAGGTTCTTTTAAGCACTAGGGTAGCATGCACCCTCATATCTAAAATTTCACTTTGGTTCCAATCAACCCTAGGGTGGGATTTATCAGGAAATTTTTCATATCCAAGATCTAAGAAATTGTTGAATCCTCAGCTACATTTTTAGGAATGTCAAATTGAAGACCGAAAGCCTATATCTATTTTAGCGTTAGCCTCATATAATCTCTTCTCAAAACTTCACTCTCATCAACACAATCTTCCCAGAAATCTTGGATAGATGGGTGATGCTGATATGAGCTCCCTCCATAGATATTCTGCTACACAAAACCCTTACTGTCAAAATTAGCTCTCATAGAAAAATTCTCAAGGTTATATTCCTTGAGAAGTCCTTCAGCTCCCCTGGCCATCTAGTTTGTTTTGCACAAAAAGGAATGGCTCTCCAATGGGAAGGCATGCCCTCGTTTCCCCATGTTCATATACTTAATATTAACCATTTCCATTTGTCAAAAAAATTCTAGAAATATCATTAAATCTTAAGGATATCGAGGTAATTTCAATGGGGCTTTCTCAAAACCCCCTATTCTCAGATAGGAAAACTTATCAAATTGTATATAAAAACTCCCATATTTTGATACAAGAGAAATGTATTCAGGGGAAAGGCGCATTTCTAGATTTCCATCCAACTTCCTCACGGCCTCCATTAAAAATGCATCATTAACACGACAAAAATCATCCATTCCAATTTTTTTAGTGAATTGAGGAAAGCGTTTATACATAGGAATATCAAAATTTGGGGTTCCTTGTGGCTCCAACCTTGTCCAAAAGGACCTCTGACTACCTACAATGTAGGTTAGGAAAGAACACATACATAAAGTAGCAGTCTTATGGAAATTAATTAATTACTCATTCAAATGGAAGCAAATAACTTCAGTCCAGTCAATGAAAATGTTCTCATGAGAAATTGTTAAGATAAATTGGTACATCCAATCCTCAAATAACTCAACTTGTGCATTCCCAAAAACTCGGTGCAGTAAAGCAATAGCATCTGCAATTTCTCCCTTAAAATGCAATCTTCTGAGTTTATTTGGTAGTTGCGACTTACCTTTCCTTTCAATCTTCAACCAGGTTTTGGCCATGGATTTCTTACACCAATTTTTATTCACTTCAAAAAATTCACCTACCACTACGACAGACATGTCTTCTAAAGGTTCCCTTTCTAAAATCCCCAGTGCTTGGGAAACAGCTTCAAGAGAAATTTCTGCAATTACAGTCCTTTCTGCGGCTTTAATTTCCCATGTCTGCGGAATGTACCTTCTCGCACATGCACTTATCAGGTCCACACTCAACACAGCTTCTGGAAACCCTCTAGCCTGAGCTAGCCCACTTTCTAAGAGTTTTATATCTAGCTCAAACTTTTCATCCCTCTCCAGGCGTGCCCAAAATTCTTCTAACTTAAAAGTTCTAAGCTTCGTATCCCTTATGCCAACCGTCTGTTCACTTTGCATGAGCCCAAACTGAAAATTCATGAAGAAATAATGTTTGCACCTTAGAAGTACTGGCCTTGGAAAAGAACGAGAATGTAGGCTAAATTTCTAAGTAAAAATAATTTTTGCACTTGAGAAGTATTGGCCTTAACAAAGAACAAGAATGCAGGCTAGATGTCTGAGTAAAACTTCACCATCCACTTATGTCGTTATTTTTGATAGGACGTGCATTGAATGCGGCATTCAATTTCATTCCTCAAAAAGATAGCCTTCAAACATGCATGCTTTTGGAAATTCCTCAAAAGGAAACTCTAGTTTAGTCTGTACATAAGTCCATAATGTCACGTGGTCACTGAAACTAGGAACCTTAGAACCAAAGTCTAAAGTCTCGAAGTTTTTGAAACCTATAACCCACCAACTACAAAGATGACCAAGAAACTAGAAAGACTTGCAATTTTGCAGCTCAACAAAGTGAACGAACTCGGGGAATCGGGAAGTTATGAAAATTCAGAACTATGCGGCAAGGTTATAAATTATAAAACTCTAATGACTATTGATTGATAAGGTTATAAATTATAAATCTCTGAGGACTAACGACTAAGGTTAGGAAAAGCACCAAAACCGTGACTTTGAGTGATAGTAACCACAACATGTCATTAATATTCTTTTTCAATATGCATTGATGTATGTTTTAATTCTAGATCTAGTTTAATGAACCAGTTAAAGTACCTTGATTAAAGCATGAATTCATATAAATGTTTAGTGGTTCTGATAAGTCGTACTAGTCATGGTGATTGAGTATAAATCTATGAATTATAATGCAATTTAACTAAGATTATGGATGCTTGGAATTAAAGTCACCTTATAGTTCATATTTTAATTGTGCTAAAAGTAAAACTTGAACATGTACTAAGCGATTCATCACTTAGCTCAATGCTTAATAGCATATTAGCAATAGTCTTAGTAGCATATACAACAATGAACATCAACAATCGTTTGAAGTGTATCTAATAGTTGAAACCACTATTAGACTTTTTCTTCAAATGAAAAAATAAATAATATAGATAATTTATCATTTAACATTGACACATTACTGAAGTCTGAGTTGGAATAAAGACAACTCTGTACAAAGCTTAGGTGGAACTTGGAAACCCATATTATCAAAAATCAAATCACTGCAACACCTTTTCTAGCAACTTCCACTATTCAGGTGGTGGAATTTTTATTTGTTCTAAGTGATGTTGTTTGACTTGAAGATTTGTTAACATTTCATGATTCAAATTGGAACCTGTCTTGCATTCTTTAGTCAATATTACATTCAAGGTTAGCAATGGTTTGATGGAATCCAAGTAGTTCACCACATCTGGGTTCTGAGGAAACTAACCCAAATCAATCTTCATTGCATCCTCCATCTTCTTTATGAAATCATTCTTTCCAATGAATCACTCATTTGTCTCAAAACCCTCTGGAAAACCAAGTTCTGTGAAGTTCCTTAACTTTTCATCCACCTTCTTCATCTTGTCTACAACCAAGTTCAAATATTCCTTTGCTTCATGCATTCTCAAACACTTTTCAATGATAGATGACAATGTCATTGATGTAGCAAGCCGATTAGTAATCCCTTTTTATTTCAAAACATTGTCACTGGCTTTGTAGACTATTTGTTCAATTTCTTTTGTAGATTTCTCTAATGCCAACACATTTTTGTTGTCCACTAAATATTTGTTGAGCTTCTTATGATGTTGTCTGATAGCATCAATCAATTGATACATGTCACACAAATGATCAATCCTCTACATTATTTCATCCCATATCTTTTGTTTCATATGGCTCATTGTCTCTCTACAAAATGCAGATAACTTATTTTGACAAGTCTCAATTTCATATTTTGCTTCCATGACCTCTACCACCAATCTTTCATTTCCTTTTCTCTCCTTCTCCAATTTTTGTTCCCACTATGCATTTCCATTCACAATGCTTACTCTTAGTTTTTTTGAAGTGTATTTTTCCTCATCATATTTCTTGTTGCTCTCATCTAGCCTTTTCTTCAGTTCATTCACTACAGTCTCATTTTGCTTATCTTCTTTGCTTGTTGATGAAGAGGAAAATTATTTTATTCTTTTTTCTAATTCATTGCTCTTGTTATCTATTGCTTTCCTCTTTGCTTTCTCATTTTCTAGTTCTTCTTGTAACTTTTCAATCTGAGTCTACAACCTTTTATTCTCTCTATCTTGCTTTAGCAATGATGTGTACACCAATTCATTGTTCTTCTTTGATACATTAATTTTGTCAGTATTTCTGAGTCTAGAAAAATCCAATTGAATATTGTTCACCTGGAATTCAGATCAAGCCATCTGATTTGCTGGTTTGTCTTGAACTGTGGGAACAAGAAATGTGTACTCCATGATTTGTTTATTTGTGTCAAATTTGGGTAATACCATGGTTGTGGTAGGCTTTGAAGTTACATTAGATGCACTCTCCATTAGTTGCTTCTTTTCTTTTCTTCTTTTCTTTTTTATTCATGTCTAATTTCTTTTTAAACTCTTCAATGTAATCAAAACCTAGGGACACAGGAATAATGGAATGCTTGAATGGCGAAGGAATAGTAGTAGTACTTGCAGTTGATAATGATGTCACAGCTAGACTAACTGGCACTCGGAGGGTTCCTAGAAATAACTCCTTTGTGGTGGATCCACTGGTAGTGTGACTTGGACCTCTCAAAATCCTTTGCCTCTTTTGTATGCCTTGATCACCTGGTGTTTCTGTGGTATATTGTATTGTTGTCCTCTTGTGTGTAGTTTGTTGTTATAGCACATGTTGACCACTACTAGTACTATTACCCATACCATCACCACCAAATCAGTGCCATTTGCACTAAGCTCTCCGCCATGGGCATGTCCTAGTTGTGATTGTGTCTAACCATGAGGATGAGGATTTGAAGCTCTAACAAATTTTCTTGTATGCCCTAGGTCTAATTTTTCACCTCCAATCCCAAGGCCAAAAATATCACTTGCTTTTTCTATGCTCTACATATATTACCATCCAAGGACCTTTTCTTTGGGATCCCAAAGGACCATCTTCATAACGCATTTTTTTTAGCTATGGCTGCTCCAGTAGTATATGCTTCTTTTGTGGCCTCACTTAAACCAAGTTTGAAATTGGCATGGCTTCCTTCTTCCCTATCATCATTAGATTCATGATCACTTTCTTTATCTTCTTGTTCATCTAGATGCTCTATATTCCACAATTTACTAAAATCACTATCTTCTTCATTATCTCCATACTCTACAAGAGCTCTTGGTTCACCTAGCTCCTTCCTCATAGACCAAAAGGCAGAATTTTTTTATCGTGACCAATTTTTTTCTGTAACTTCCTTCTCTAGAGAACCTGGCATTTTTACTCTACCACATGGTTTAGCATTTTTTTGATAAAAAATTTTGTACCTCCTGATTGTTTTTCGATGCAATGCCATAATTTCTGCTAACAATTTCTCAAAAGAAATACCATTCTCAGTAGCACTTTTCTCCATTGCAATTTTGACCTCATCCCAAGAATCCTTGTTTCTCAAGTTTTCGAGCAAGGGTTTACTTTTATGTTGAATTATACTTGCAACATTCTTATTTAGCACAATCATTGATTTAATGGTGTCACATGGATCATGCTACCAGTGATAGATAGCATCAAAATCAAAAAAAATCAAAAGATTATGTACCACACTAAATGCTTTTCTCTTGAATGTGATCCCTCCACATGAAAAGGTAAAGAAGGAAATAAGGTCTTCTTTTGCTGACTAGTAAAGTGAAGTTCATCAATACTCTGCATCTTCCTTACATATTCCAAAGAAAAAACCCTTTATGTCACATGTATTGGAAGTTTGTATGGTTGTACTCCCGATCCATAAAATCTTAGCACAGTATATTCTTCCATTAAGTACCAATCAGCCAATTGTATTTCTTTTCCTAGTTGAATGCAGTTTCTACGACATAGGCAATCTAGGCATTGGAGTATTTGTAATTTCTTGATGCAATGGAGCCAAAAATTATTCTACAAAATGACTGTAGTTCCTTCGAGAATCATGCATCCTTATAAGATTTTAAGAAATTTCAAATGATGAAATGTAGCCATAGGAATTCTTTCACCTACTCGACTTTTGATTCTTGGAAAGATTAATGTCGACAATCATGGAAACTGGGTTTCTGGAATGGCTTTGTCAGGAGTGGAACTATGGATCCCAGAACAGGGTGGTCTCGCGATGCACTGCAATGAGAAAACTGAAGACTGAAATCTCCTCGTGTCTCGACGCTCTCACTTAAAAACAAAATCACTTAGCAGTATAAACTGAAAGTGCTTTTTTCAGTCCTATATTAGAAACAAATTCTAAAGAATCTAAACCATTGATCTTTGTAAATCTAACAGTTATAGGGTGATTCTGGATGTTTAGGTTCGCAACCCTAGCACTTTGTGCATTTCATTCCGGAATGCAACTATAGCCATACATCAAATTTTCATCGAATAGTTGAGTAATTTATGATATATATTATAAATAGTAAACATTGTTTTTAAAGTTTTTTTCAACCTTTAATGTGCTAGAGTTCACATCAACACCTTTATAAAATGAATTGCAATGTCACATTAATAGCACAACCATTAATAGCACAGTAACACTTAACATTGTAAAGAACTTAATAAAAGGAATTACAATGTCACATAATCACATTAATAGCACAACCATTGATTTTTATTACAGCTGAATGACAATTTTCATTTGTCAATTTCACATTATTACATAGTACAAATACAAATGTAAGCACAAGTGCTAAGTTTTTTCCATGTTCTCTAAGTCCTAACTCTCTATCATCTAAAAATAAATGCATGGAGGAGGGCCACTACCAATCATGGTTCTGAAAAATATGCATGGGGAAAGGGGGGAAAATCAAATAGGGGAAATTGGATCTATTAAAGATACAAAAAGTACTTATCCCCTTTGAAAATTAGAGTCATGCAGAGGATGAGGGGTTGTAAAACTACTCTCATCTTCTACTTGTTGCTTCCATGCACTTGGAGAGCACTTATCTCCATTAGAGCTCCCCATCCTGGCTCAAGACCTTTATGAGAAATCTAGTTAACCAAATCAAATTCTTTCCAATTCCACCCATTATGAACTTGAAGGAAATTGGTCTTTTATTCTATAACTACATAACTGCAGGAAGGAGAATTTAGAGTATCCCCAATAATATCAAATCATCTTCTTCATGAATCCTTATTAACCCTACAAAATGAAAACCCTTATGACAATTCAAACATTGCACTCGAGAGTCTATAGTATGGCCTTTAGCCTTCAATGAATTCTTTCAGTTGTGCTCACTATCTTATTTATGGGCCAACAGTGCAACCTGTGTGTGAGAATTGTTAGTATCAAAATAAAATAATAAAAAACACCAATGCAACATTAAACTAAAGAAAGCTTCTTAAAATGAAATCAAATAAGCAAACAGAGCTTCTTCAGAACCGTTCCATTGTCCTCTATCTACAATGATTCACTTAAAGTTGCTCCTCTCAGATTATACAAGCAAAGCTTCTCAGAATGGCAATCTACAAAGCTGAGTATGCAAAATGAAGAGTACTTTTCTATCCTAAATGCTGATGAAGTGAATACGGAAATGCACAGGGGCTGTAAATTATGCACAGGGGCTGTGGATTGTGAATGTTGTTAAAACTATGATATGAAATAGATATGCCATGATATGATATGCTAATATACTAAGCTATGCTTCTAAAATGCTATGGATGCTTGAAGACTGTGTAATTGTAAATTGGCTATAATTTTCCCGTACAATTTAGCTTTTTTTTTTCAAAGACCCGGTAGTCCCTTTTATAGATTTTCACAGGAAAGAGCCTAGTTGGAAAAGATCAATGGTTGTAAGATTGTCTGGTAATTTTGAATGGTGAGAGATGGAGAGGTTGAGAGGAATATGGAAGATGTTGGGAGGTTGAAGAGAATAATGGAGGTTTGTCTTCAACCCACGGGAACAAGCTTGCTCAGAAACAGAGGAATTTAATTTTCTGTTTTTGCAGTTTGTTTCACAATTGTTGAAGATAATCCAAATTAAATAAATAAATTTATTTAATTTTATGTGAATTTGAGGATTAAAATATTTTAAAAATATCTGATGTGAAGACTATAGAAGATTCAATTAAATATTTAGAATATTTAATTGTAAATGGACTTTAGAAGAATTAATTAAATATTTGGAATATTTAATTGTGAATGGAATATTAGAGAAGAATATTTAACCTTTATCTGAATAAAATATTCAAGCCAAGATTATGTGATAATTAATAAAAATAAATCGTAATGTTTATTTAATTAATCAAGAAATGGATAAGAAAAGTGATTAAATAAACTTATTTATTTAATCGAAATGAAACAATATAAATCATTTATTTAGATTTATACGTAGAATTAATTTAGAGATTTAATTAAATATTAAAAATATTTAATTAATTACAGACTATTATGATGTGACCATTTTTAGATGAATACATTTTGCCCCTCTTTGAAGTGATGTGTTTTATGCATTGCTTCAAAGAATTTTGAAATTTGCCCTAGATGTTGATTGTCGAAATGTTGATAGGTATATGGCCCCTCAAACGATGAATCAATAAGATTTTTATTTTTTTGTTAAATTTTCAAAAAAAATAGATTTTTTTGGAATTTTTCAATTTTTTGATTTTTCTGATTTTTAAGATGTCGATTCATCATTCGAAAATTATGATGTGAAGAAATTGACATGAAAATATGTGGAATATTTAACCTTTATATTACAAATTAATAAAGGTGACTATTAATTTTAAGGTATCAAAACAAAACAATAAAAACACACCAATGCAACATTAAACTAAAGAAAGCTTCTTAAAATGAAATTAAATAAACAAACAAAGCTTCTTCAGAACCGTTCCATTGTCCTCTATCTACAGTGATTCACTTGAAGCTGCTGCTCTCAGATTATACAAGCAAAGCTTCTAAGAATGGCAATCTACAAAACGAGTATGCAAAATGAAGAGTACTTTTCTATCCTAAATGCTGATGAAGTGAATACGGATATGCAAAGGGGCTGTAAATTATGCACAGGGGCTGTGGATTGTGAATGTTGTTAAAACTATGATATGAAATAGTGCCATGATATGATATGCTAATATACTAAGCTATGCTTCTAAAATGCTATGGATGCTGGAAGACTATGTAATTGTAAATTGGCTATAATGTTTTATTATTCATTTTAGAATTTGAATTTCGTATTTATAGATTTTCCCAAAAAGCTAGAAAAGTATCAAATGTTTCATATCTTATTGAATAAAATGACTGAGTGCATTTTGACATTCACAAAAACATCATCACCTTTCATACATATTTGCATCGAAGAAATAATAGAAGCATACACCATAATCCTCACATCATTTTCATTATATTTTCATTTTCACAACATATCATTTTATTTGTTTCCATACATCATACATCACATCATAAATCATGCATACATAACATAATGAAACCATCACATAAAACATCATGCATATAGAAAATAAAATCATTCATCATAACAAATCATCGTTGCATATCATATATCTCAAAAATGAATTTTAAAATGTACAAAGATGTCAACTGTGTATGACATAATATCATCAAAAATGGGACCATATCAATCCATGTACAAATGTCTCAACAGAGTATCAATAAGACAACATGTAAAATGCACTATGAAGTGCTATCCTCTGATGGTGCTGGTCTAGGACCTATCCCACCTACACCTGATGTACCTGCTCCGTCTATCCCTGTTGGACCTCCTGGAGGTAATGGTTGTGATACAACCCTGCTGGTAGTCCGAGAGCGACTACGTGTAGACCGAGACTCTGTAAAACTCACTCTCTGCTCAGGTGGCACTGCATCATGATATCTAATCCGATAGAACTCTGCCTCTCGAATGGCTCTGGTCAGCTCTCTCACCATACCACCCCCTGCTGCTCTCTGTAGACTGTCAGCTAGAGCCATGGCCTCCTCACCTTATCATCTGGTTGTATCTCTCTTAGCTGTCACTGTTGTCAACTGTCCCTGTAGCTATGTAGCCAAGGCTTGTGCCTGTGCTAACTGACCCTGTAAGCTCTGCACTCTACTCTGCAAGGTAGACTCTTCTATATCTTTACCATATCCAAGTCCTGTTTTATCATTTGGATGTATTTAAATAGGTTAAATTGGCTCAATAATACCTTCTTTTCTTTTTCCTATAGGTCCATTTCCTACATAGCCCATTCTTTGCATGATGGTATACCCTTTACCATATTGTTCAGTAGGTAACTTGATGTGCAAAAGAGATTCATCTTCATCTTTGTATAACCAGCTTAAAATGCCCCTATCTTCACCTTCTTCTTCGGTAGTGTTAGCTTTAATAAATTGTCCATCAAATTTTGTGATTGGCACAGAAGCTTGGGATGTAAAGGCTATTGCAATATTTTGATTTGAGAGAGTTGGTTGACCATGTGACCTTAGGGAAGGAGGTAAGCTAGAAAGGCATAGTGAATATTCGCCTACTCCTTTGTCTTTTAACTGTAGCTTGGTGTCAAGATTCTTTTTCAAGTCTTGCAATTGGACTTGTAGATTGGAAGAAGAAACAGTAAGAGCCTCCCTATTGTGTGGCACAAAGACATCTTGAGTTGCTCGAAGATTTGAACAAGTTTGGGTGCTATTGTAGTAAGCTTGTATAGTTATTTCTTGTCCATCATATGGAAACTTGAGGCATTGATGGTATGTTGATGGTACTACCTGCATATCATGGATCCATGGATGACCCAAAAGTATATTATAGGAAAGATCACGATCTAGAACCTGACAAAAAGTATTTTTCACAACAGGTCCCACTCTTATAGGTAGCATTATTAGTCCTTTAGAAGCTGTTTCTTCATCATCATATGCCTTGATAGTTATTTTCCTTCGTGGATCAATGGAATTTTATAATATTCCTAAGGCATGTATTAACCTTAAGGTACAAATATTTAAACTGGCTCCTCCATCTATCAAAACACATCTGATTCGGTGTTTATGAATCATGACTTCAAGATAAAGCGATGAATTATGCGGATGTGATATGGAGGCATCATCCTTTTCAGAGAATGAAAGACAAGTGGGGGAAGACAAATGTCCCACCATGGCTTGAAATCTATTTACATCTAGATCAGTGTCGACAGTTGTGTTTACAAGAGCTTCTTCTAAAATATTCTTGTGTATGGGAGATATTTTTAGAAGTTCAAGAATGGAAATTTGAGCTGATGTTTTTCTCAATTGATCAACTATATTATAACGAGTTGGAGGAGGAATAGTTGCTTTAGATGAACTCCCTTTTAAGACAACTTTTGCTTGTCCTCTCGTAGTCACATTAACCTGTTGATATTTTTGTTTTTCCTTGATTTTGATAACATTAACCTACTGATCATCTGCATATATGTGGTGGATTATGTTGTCTTCAACATTATTTATACTTTTTGCTTTAGGATCTGATGTTTCCCCCTTTTGATAGTTTGGTAAAGGATCTTTGAATGCTTGATGATCATCGTTGGTATGATGTCCTTCAATTGTGATAGTGCCATTGTCAATTAAATCTTGTACTATATTTCACAAGGCTTGACAATTATTTGTTCTATGACCTTTACATCGATGATAATTACAATAATATGAGTCATTCCATGATGGTGGTTTGAGTCATGGCTCATAATCTCTTTGTGGTGGTAAGGTGATATCCTTATTATCAAGAATTTCCTTGAGAGAAAATTCAAGAGATTGACCCAAAGCAGTAAAGTTTCGTCGATTTGAAAAAAATGGAAGTCTGGATGAATTTGATGTTTGGGTATTGCCAATATTATCACAGTTATCCTTGTTGTTTTGATTGGTCATGCTTTCTTGATTTGAATTTTTTCCTTGTTGATTGTTGTTTCTTTGTTGATTGGTATTTCCTTGTTGGTTGTTTCATGGAGTACTTGATAGGTTGAAAATGGATGGTTTTGTTCGGAGATTATTTGCATCCACTATACCATCATTGACAACATTTTTATTTTTGTTCCAAAACCTTGTTTTATCATTGTTGTTATGGCTAGATGAACTTGGATTATCAAGTTTTATCACTCCCCTTTTGACCAAATCCCCTTCAATGGTGATTGTGTTTTCAATCAATTTTTCAAAGTTAGGAGGACAATGAAGATTAAGCCTATAGCTTAATTCTGGATTTAGACTATTGATGAAGATATCCATCTTTTCCTTTTCGGGAATAGGACGTGAATATCGTACAAACAATTATCTCCATCTTTGCAAAAATGTAGTGAAAGATTCTCCTACTTTTTGTTTCACTTTACAAAGATCAAGCATGGTGATCTGGTGTTGAATGTTGTAAGCGTATTGTGATATAAACTGATTTATGAGCTCCTCAAAGGTTTTTATGGGAGGGGTGATCTTTGAAAGCCACTCCATAGATTGTGCACCCAAACTTCGTGGAAACAATCGCATTAAATAGGTATCTTCATAAGCGAATTCTAGACTCATATTTCGAAAATCCCTCACATGTTCAATGGGGTTAGTGTTTCCATTGTACTTATCAAATTTAAGAATTTCACAATGTTTTGGAAATGGGATCATTTGAAGACTCCTATCAAATGGATAAGGACATATGTCTTCCAAAACATACTTCTTTGTTGCACCCCCTTGCATCTCCTTCATTTGTCCTTGTAATTCCTTTATCTGTTGAGTAAGGGCACTAAAGTCATTAGGAGTTTCAGGATTTGCTTTAATTCCTTCTATATCAAAATCAGCAAGTAACTTAGCTCCTTGGTTAGCCAATGAAAGGAAATATTTTTCCCTGTTTCGTTCTAAAATCCTTTCTATAAGAGTATGGAATTGAGGATCTTGTTCTGCTTCTTGAATTTTTTCTTCTGTTATGTCTTCAATATGAAATGGATTCTCTTTCTTCTCACTATTATCCCCCATTTTGCTTGAACTTTCGCTTTCATCTTTTTCTATGTGTTTTTGAGATCTCGTGACAACAGGCATATGCTTTGCCCCAAATTCTACTAACTTTTGATCAAAAGAATGAAATAGTGCAAGTTTTGATGGATATGAAAGTCATGATAGAATGAAGATTCTATGACTTAAAAGATTTATAGTCTTGTGTTTTCCCTAAGTGAGAGGATGAAAATCCTATTTGTGGGAATTTAAACAAAAGATTAAGAAAAATGATTTTGCACTTTATGAAGTTTGATCATAGCTTCATAAAAAGATGGTTTTGTGAGAAATGCCTAATGTGATTGAGTTCTATATTGCAGAAATTGATTTGGATGAGTGGAATATTCAATTGCAGGTTGGGGAATATAAGAAGAACGAATACGCTGACTATGGTTGTGCCTTTGAGAAAGGGATCTTCTTTGAAAGAAAGCTCGTGAATATAATGGTTCTACAGCATAATCATCAGTGTAACCTCTAACAAAATCATGATATCGATGGATAAAGGTTCTATGTTTAAGTAAAACCTTTCAACTTTGGTACAAGAATCGTCTTTTCCTCAATAGTTTCTTGAAACTAAGTGGTTTTTTTGGTGTTTTGATTCTTTTGAGAATAGACTTCTTAACAAAAGTTGTGAATTTCCAATCTCTTATCATGAGAATAATCAATGTAATTATGATTTTTGGATGATCTTTACTGAATTAATGTTTTGAAATACACAGCACTCAAATGAAGATAGATGTTTTTAAGAGTTGTAATCTAAACAGATAGTGTATGTTCAAAAGAACCATGTATGGTCCTATTTTCATTGGTTTGATAAACAAAAATGCACTTCATATAGACTCACTCTTAAGGTCAAAAGGTCATCGTTATACTCAACAACCCATAGCTTAAAATTGCGTCGACTCACACAGCCTTGTCACCCCCTAGAGGGCGCCCATGTTTTTGTCTTTTCTAGGTGCGTACTCATTGTTAGATTTCTCGATCCCTTGAATAAACGGTCCTTGGAAATTATATGGTGAGTGTCTTGGGGGCAGATTCTTCCCTCCCCTTGCACTGCGAGTATTACAATGTTTGGTTACTAACTCGGTTGGATACTACACTAAGTTCATATTAAGGGTTTATGTTCGATGCAGCAATAATAAAATCCCTCAGGAGACCTCCCAACCCTTAGAACAAAGGCTTTGGGGATGGTTATCTTGCACACTACTAGCAAAAGAGGGTTTCCCCAAATTTGCTTTAAATTTTAGAGTGGGGTGGAATAGCCTGGCTTTGGCTTGAACCCACTTGAATCGTTCCTCTTGGGTGAGTACTTTTTCCCACAAGAGCAGGCTCTCTAAAAGGTTTTAATAAAACTTAGAATTGCATGAAGTAAAATAGATGAGTCTGGAATTTTGATCACCCAGTTAAGGGGAGAGCATAGGCCTATCACTATTCAATCACAGCGAGCAAGAGTTCAATTTTAAGCCCGAATAAACAATTTTCTATGCTAGGTGAAGATATTGCTTCACAAAGAGATGATGTTCTTTTTAGTCCAAAATGAAAAATGAAGTGACTATCCTAGGATTGCTTCATTTTTCAAATTAAGTGACTATCCTAGGATTGATTCATTTCTTTTAAAGCTGATACTGGCCACAGTCGCGTCGAATCTAGTCAAATCTCTACCTAATTTACAAATTACAATTGCAAATTTATAGATTCTGTAGAAAAATGCGCTAAAACAGACATAAAGAGCGCTAAGGAAAAATAGCGCTATGAAATGATTAATGGGCGCTATAAAATTCCTAATGAGCGCTATAAAATTCCTAACGTGCACTATGAAATTATTAAAAGGCGTGAAATTCCTAATGGGCGCTACAAAACTATGAATAAGTGCTATGAAACCATTAAATAGCACTATGAAATCCCTAAAGGGCGCTGTAAAACTGTGAATGAACGCTGTGAAATTGTGAACGAGCGCTATGAAACGATGAATGATCGTTGTGAAACGATGAACGGGTGTTGTGAAACTATGAATGAGCACTGTGAAACTGTGAATAAGCATTGTAAAACTTGCAAGAAGCACTAAAACAGAGTTAAAAAGTGCTAAACTAGGTGTGATATGCGTTGAAACGTGTTTGATGTGCTAATTCGCTCTTCTAGCCGTAACTTGACAGAAAATTCTGCACAAAGATGTTAAAATTGGGGCATAGGCCCCACGGTGGGTGCCAAAAATGTGTGTGAGAATTGTTAGTATCAAAACAAAATAATAAAAACACATCAATGCAACATTAAACTAAAGAAAGCTTCTTAAAATGAAATCAAATAAACAAACAGAGCTTCTTCAGAACCATTCCATTGTCCTTTATCTACAGTGATTCACTTGAAGCTGCTGCTCTCAGATTATACAAGCAAAGCTTCTCAGAATGGCAATCTACAAAACGAGTATGCAAAATGAAGAGTACTTTTCTATCTTAAATTTTGATGAAGTGAATACGGATATGCATAGGGGCTGTGGATTGTGAATGCTGTTAAAACTATGATATGAAATAGATATGCCATGATATGATATGCTAATATACTAAGCTATGCTTCTAAAATGCTATGGATGCTGGAAGACTGTGTAATTGTAAATTGGCTATAATTTTCCCATACAAAAGCTTTTTTTTTTTCAAAGACCTAGTAGTCCCTTTTATAGATTTTCACAGGCAAGAGCCTAGCTGGCAAAGATCAATGGTTGTAAGATTGTCTGGTAATTTTGAATGGTGAGAGATGGAGAGGTTGAGAGGAATATGGAAGATATTGGGAGGTTGGAGAGAAGAATGGAGGTTTGTCTTCAACCCACGAGAACAAGCTTGCTCAGAAACAGAGGAATTTAATTTTCTATTTTTGCAGTTTGTTTCATGGTTGTTGAAGATAATCCAAATTAAATAAATAAATTTATTTAATTTTTTGTGAATTTGAGGATTAAAATATTTTAAAAATATCTGATGTGAAGACTAAAGAAGATTCAATTAAATATTTAGAATATTTAATTGTAAATGGACTTTAGAAGAATTAATTAAATATTTGGAATATTTAATTGCGAATGGAATATTAGAGAAGAATATTTAACCTTTATCTGAATAAAATATTCAAGCCAAGATTATGTGATAATTAATAAAAATAAATCATAATGTTTATTTAATTAATTAAGAAATGGATAAGAAAAGGGATTAAATAAACTTATTTATTTAATCAAAATGAAACAATATAAATCATTTATTTAGATTTATATGTAGAATTAATTTAGAGATTTAATTAAATATAAAAAATATTTAATTAATTACGATACTATTGTGATGTGACCATTTTTAGATGTATACACAACCAATAGTGTCACCAACAGCCTGGTCCCTATGTACACCTCACACGTGTCACATGTGAGGTTGGGTTACTATAGTGATAATCACGATTTGTGCAAACCAAAAAACCAACTTAATCAATTCAAGTACTTAACTTTAGTATTTGTATTGCTTTATGTTTTACTTTTAAGTTTTAAATCTTCATGTAATTATTTCATAAATAGATAATTTCTTAAAGGAAAAAAAATAATATGAATAGATTCATCAATTTCTTTTTAATAGCACAACCATTTATTTTATTACAACTAAATGACAATGCTCGACCGCTAGTGAAAACCTAAATGTAATACATGTTTTTTCTAAAAATAATGAGACTTTATGGGTCTACCATGGGCTCTGAAAATAAACGCATGGGACTTCTTGGATCAGGCAGTAGCTTTGAAAATGAATGCATAAAGAAAAGGGGGCCAATCAAACTGAGGAAATGGGAGCCATGAAGATACAAAATGTACTTATCCCCTTTGAAAATCAAATTCATGCAGAAGATGAGGGATTGTTAAATTGCTCCCATCTTTTACTTGCAACTTCTATGCAAGTTGGGAACAATGGTTATGCCCATCAAAGCACCTCTCCCGGTTCAAAACCTGTCTGAGAAGTAAGGTGAACCAAATCAACTTCTTTCCAATTCCACCCATTCTGAGCTTGAAGCCTGAATGAAATTGTTCATTGACTTTGTGACTACATAACTGTAGGCAAGATAATTTAGAGTATCCCCAATAATGCCACATGGTCTTCTTCCTGAATCCTTATTAACCCTCCAAAATGAAAACCCTTACGACAATTCGAACATTGCACTCAATAGTAAGGTCTTTAGCCTTCAACGAATGATTTTAGTTGTGCTCACTAGTCACTATCCTTATTTAGTTATATCTAATTTGTGCCAACAGTGCCACTACTAGCCTAGTTCCTATGTACACCTCACACCTGTCACATGTGCACTGTGAGGTTACGTATACCGTATATTCATGATTCATAATGGTGATTCACACAAACCAAAAAACCAACTTAATTGATTTCTGTAACAGCAACTTAATCCTTACGTATACAATTAAAATGTTTAATTTGGTTGATGTCTGGCTACACGCAAATTGTACCTCAAGCCTTACATGTACAATTAAAACTTAAGCCTTATATGTACAATTAAAATGTTTAATTTGATTGACGTCTAGCTACATGCAAACTGTACCTCAAGCTAACAAATGACAAGCTGTCAAAATCGCCAAACTCCAGTGTCACTCAAATGATATGAACTATGAAAATTTGAAATCATTACAAATCTTGTTTCATTAAATCTATGACTCATGAGTTTTCCAATCAATCGCTTCAAATGTTCATATGGCATTAATCACTGCTAGTAATATGACTACCACACGTACTTCAAAAATATTAAGAATTTTAATTAAATGAAATGTAATACGCCAAGTCATTGAAAAGAGAAATGAGTCTTGATCTCGCCACGTGTCCACATCTAATGGTTCTAGTGTTAGTCTAGAGGTTTCAATTCACAAGTCTAATACTTCAGAGATTTACTTGCAACCATCCATCAAAAATTCATCGAACAGTTGTGTTTAGATTGATTTGCAACATCCTTTGTGTAAAACGTTCTTAAGTTTTTAAGCATTGGTCCTACATTCTTCCTAGGCGGTCCCTCTTTTAAAACAAACTTAATGCGCATGCATATTTTTGCCACTTAAGTTCTTCTATTGCTCATCACCAAAATCCAACCCATCGGATTCATTACCATGATGATGACCCTCGATATAGCCACGTGTCCACATCTAACAGTTCTAGTGTTATTCCGAAGGTTTCCATTTGCAAATTTAGTACTTGAGAAATATACTTCCAAAATGCAACTACAGCCATCCATCAAAAATTCGTTGAACGGTCTTGGTCCATAATGTCACGTGGTCACTAAAATTTGGAACCTTAGAACCAAAGTCTAAAGTTTCAAGTTTTTTGAAACTTCTGACCCACCGACTATAAAGACAACCAAGAAAGACTTGCAACTAAGTTACTAAGGTAGTAAGGCTAGGAAAAGTACTTAGTCCATAATGTTGCATGGTCACTAAAATTTGGAACATTAGAACCAAAGTCTAAAGTTTCAAAAATTTTGAAACTTCTGACCCACCAACTACAAAGATGAGTACAACCAAGAAAGACTTGCAACTAAGTTACAAAGGTAGTAAGGTTAGGAAAAGTACCAAAACCTCGACTTTGGTGAATTAAGATAGGAAAGGTGACAAGCACAGTGCATTTATGGAGAATTCTAGCGAAATGAGGTGTTATAATGGCATTCATCTATCACCCTCGATGCTTTTTGGAGTTCAAGTGTAAGGCTAATATGATTGTATCCTTTCGACGGTAGGTGATAGGTTGGAAGCCAGTGAAATAGAAAATCAATGGAGGCCAGTTTCACCATGACATCGCGGAGGAAGTTGGACCCCTTTGTGGGTAAAGCGTCTGTGTAGAGGCTCTAAGGTTTATTTCTCTACAAAGAAGAGCAGGTGGTGCAAGCAATTCAAATAATGTTGGGGGATGGATTCAAAAAATTGACACATAGATTTAGAACGAATATGGATATCTATTTGTTGGTCATGGCTTGGGGTTTAGACTTAGGAGAACCGATGAATGAGGTGAGGAGAGTAATGAAAACTCTGGTGCATGAATATTTTTTAGTGGAAATGGAAAGCATTCTACAATGGGTGATACCAAGAGTAGGGTTGATAAAAATAGAAGGAATGGATGGTGGGAGCCCAGAGCTTGCAGATTTAAATCACCTCTTTATCATATGGCTAGAGGGTCATACTAAAGACCAGTGGTAGGAAGGAGTCGAGCATGGGTGGAAAGTACTTAAAATCTATGCTAAGCTAATGGCATTAGAGGAAACAATAGAAAATCTAAAAGAAGTTTCCAGAGAGGAGATGCGTGAAAAGAAGGGACTGTGTCCACGGAAGAAGCCAAAACCGTTAAAGGAGGTACTGTCGCTGGAGATGAGCGAGTCTTCAAAGAAGAATGAGTAATAATGGTTAATGTAAAGTGTAGTTTGTTGTTTTTTTTTTAGCCTCTGCTACAAAGGCGTAGTTGTTTAGGGAAGTTCTAGTACTATGGTTTTTGAGTTGGTTATTCAGCCTTTTTGGTAGTTTTTGGATGTTGCTAAGTTTGTAGAATCTAAATCTTTTTCTTTATAATTAATAAAATAAACAAGTATCATCGATCAACTTTTTTAGTAGTTTTTGGATGTTGTGAACTTTATAGAATCTGTATCTTTTGTTTTATAATTAATAAAATAGAAAACTATCACTGTCAATTGATATAAAAAAAAATTCTTAAATTTTTAAGCCTTGATCTCTCCACACGTCTACATCTAATAGTTCTATTGTTATTCTGGAGGTTTCAATTCGCAAATCTAGTGCTTGAGAGATATACTTCCAGAATGCAACTAAAGTCGTCCATCAAAAATTCATCGAACGGTCATGGTTAGATTGATGTGCCACATCCTTCAAGTGCAAAACGTTCTTAATTTTTTAAGCCTTGGTCCTACGTTCTTTCTAGGCGGCCCCTCTTTTAAAACAAACTTAATGCACGTGCATATTTCTACCACTTAAGTTCTTTTATCGCTCATTGCCAAAATCCAACCTATTGGATTAATTACCATGATGATGACCCTTGATCTCACCACGTGTCCACATCTAATGGTTGTAGTGTTATTCTAGAGGTTTCCATTTGCAAATCTACTGCTTGAGAGATATACTTCCAAAATGCAAGTACAGCCATCCATTGAAAATTCATCGAACGGTAGTGGATTCACCACTGAATTTAATTGGCTAATGAATTTTTTTATTAGTTTGATATTATGTTTAATTTTCCAAAAAAAAATTCTTAATCATTTGAAAATAGGTTTAATTTGCCAATGAATTTTATTTTTTTGTTTGAAAAAAAAAATCGCCAACACAATTATTTTTTCTAGTTGGAAAATAGGTTCAATGGAAATATTTTATTGGTTTGAAAATAGATTTTAATCACCAATGAAAATATTTTAGTGTTTTTAAAAAATTTGCAATTCATCAAGATTTTCCACAAACTTCTAGCGATTACAAAAGATTCACCAATGGGGGTTTTTTGTTTCACAAAAAATGAAAAAAATTGCCTCTAAAATTAATATTTTTTTTGGGAAGTATGAAAGATTCACTAGGATTTCATAGCTTCTCCAAGGGGGGGATTTCTTAAAGTTTTCCCTAATTCACATAACTCCAATTACTACCCTTAGTAATTGGAGTTATGTGAATGGATAAGTGAAACTAGTTTAGTAGAAATTTTGGTGCCTGGCACAATGTATTTTAGGATGACATACAACTCTATAATTTTATTTAAATGCATAAAATTATAGAGTTGTAATTCATATCTATAATTTCTACTAGGCGCATCCTAAAATACATTGTTTTAGACACGAAAATTTCTACTATTACTAGCTTCACTTTTTGCAACAAGGGTTGGTGTTGGTGAGCTTTCATTTTTTCATCAATGTTTACTAACTCTTTTGCTTAATCTAAGTCTTTCATAGATTTTGAGTATAGGTTATATGGTTTAGGTTTTTCTCCAATGCTCACAATTTTGTGTACAAAAAGGGTTTCATTTTTAAATCTATTATATCATTGATTCTTCTATTTTTAAAAAATATTAAATTGGTTCATATTGCCATATCTTTCTACTTTTATAAGTGTAAGAATTGGCTATGAAGGTAGCCACCCAAGATCTAGAGGCCTAATAGAAAGAAAAAGCATAAGAGAGATGGAAACAATATGACAAGAATAGACTGTATTATGCCAATAATGCAAATAGAATACAATGTGTGCAAAAGTACATAGGAGACCCCTTGGTTATATAGCCAAGGTGAGTACATAGAAGGGAATAAGATTATGACAAGTGTCGTAATATTATGACATGAGACAACTATGAAAACCTATCACTCCACCTAAAGTGGAAAAGTGATAATGTGATAATCACCACAAATGGTGGATCACCTACAAAAGGTGGAGAGATAATCATATGATGTGTCCACGAAAGGTGGATGTGATAAAGTAATAACATGATAAGTCCACCAAAAGTGTAAATTCTCCAACTACCTCCTATGTGGTCCCTAAGTAAACTTAACTAAGGTGTAATAATGACCTAGGACAAGGTACAATGCTTTTAATTACACCAACACCCCCCCTTAAGTACAACTTAGGGAGAATGTACACAAATGCAAGCAATGCAAGATGGGTCCCGACTACTAGGCCATGTTAGGTACCCATGTAAAAATGTAATGCAATCTCTCATAAAGTGGAGAAAAGGAGAAAACCATGTGGGAAAAAACTCCCCCCCCCCAAAAGAGAGAATGAAGAAGGTCAAGGGTCCTCCTTAGAAGAAACATCCTGCACCCCTAAGAGAGCTCACAAATGGTGATATATACTCTCAGTGAAGGGTTTGGTGAAGATATCTACAGCTTGTTGTGTAGTAGGACAATACTACAAATCAATAACTTGCTCCTATATAAGCTCCTGAATGTAGTGCATATGAATCCCAATGTGTTTGGTCCTCTGATGGTGAACTAGATTCTTCAAGATCTAGATGGCACTTTGATTGTCACAATGAATGACTATAGGATGTGGAATAGTGAAGCCAAACTCAGTGAGGATATTTTGAAGCCAAATAGCCTCAGTATCGGCATTAACACCCCCTCGATACTCAGCCTCAGTCGAAGAAAGAGCAATAGCATGTTGCTTCTTACTCTTCCAACAAATGGGGCCTGGACCAAGATGAAAGTTGTAGCCAGAAGTGGACTTATGATCATCAAGATTGCCATCCCAATCAAAATCTATTTATCCCACCAAGGTAAGTCTTGTACCTGCTACATAGTGAATCCCATGATGATGTGTACCTTGTATGTAATGCAAGATGCATTTGGCTGCTTTCCAGTGAAGCTCATGTGGTTCCTGCATAAAGCGTGAAATGATGACAACTACAAAGGAGATATTAGAGCCTGTGTGATTCAAGTAGATGGGACTCCCAACAAGCTGATGATACAAAGTGGCATCAACAAGTGGAGTAGAACACTTAGCCTCAAGCTTGACTCCTGAAAGAAAGGGAGTCAAAGCAAGCTTCCTAGCTAGAAGATCAAGAGCATAATTAGGCTGAGAAAGAGAAATCCTAGAAGTTGATTGTGTGATCTCAATCCCAAGAATATAGTGCAAAAGGCCCAACTTATTTATAGCAAATCTATCCTACAAAGTAGATTTGACACTGCCAATGATGGATGAGGTACTCCCTGTAATGATCAAGTCATCAACATAGAGCACAAGTAGAAAATGAGAATCAATGTAGACATTCGGATCTGAATGACACCTAATGAATTTTGTTGAGAGCAGAAAGGAATCCATCTTGGCATACCAAGCCCTAGGGGCTTGTTTGAGGCCATATATAGACTTACTCAATCTACAAACCAAAGAAGAATCATGTATGAATCCCTATGGCTACTCCATATAAATCTCCTCATGAAGATCCCCATGAAGAAATGTACTCTTCACATCCATTTGATGTACAACCCAACCATGAGTTACAGCAATAGCAAGTGTTAAGCAAATGGAGTTCATCTTAGCAATGGGTGCAAAGGTCTTTGTATAATCAACACCTGGGACCTATGAGAAACCTTTTTCCACAAGTTGAGCCTTGTGTTTATCCACACTTCCATCCGCTGCATACTTAGTCTGATAGATCCACTTACATAGAATCATCTTTCTCCTGTTAGGGAGTGGAACTAAATCCCATGTGTTGTTCCTCATTAAAGAACTATATTCTTCCTCCATTGTTGAATCCCATTCAATAATTCCTAAAGCCTCCTTAAAGGATTGTGAATCTAAAGCACTAGCAATATAAGCATGTGGAAAATCTTGATGTTGTGATCGAGTCTGTCGAGTATCTGAAGGATCCCCAACAAGACAACCTATTGACTCAATAGTATGTTGAGCCCAACAAGGTCTAATAGGAGATGAAGGATGAGGCTCCTCAACTACAAGTGGACCCTATGAAGGTGTGATCCTGCGAGTCAGAGTTGAGAGAGAATCATCATCTGAGTCACTATCATCACTTTCCACTATGGAGGAAGGAAGAGGAGGATTAGAGGCCAAGCTAGGAGAGATTTCCTCAAAGTGAAAACTCCTCTCAATGAATAGCTCATGTGTATCTAGATCCAAAAGTATATATGCCTTAACACCTTCAGGATATCCAACAAAGATGCAAGGCCTACTCTGAGGTTATAATGCCTTGCACTTCTTTGGAGGTATGTGTGCCCAAGCTGGATAGCCAAAAACTCTAAAGTGTCTCAAAATCATTTTTCTACGACACCAAGCCTCAAAAGGAGTCATACCCTTCAAAGCCTTATGGGGAACTTGATTTTGGATGTGAGTGGCACAACTAATAGCTTCTACCCAAAATTGAGGACCAAGAGAACGAGCATGAATCATGTAGCTAGCCATCTCCTTAAGGGTTCTATTCTTTCTTTCAGCTACACCATTTTGTTGTGGAGTGTATGCAACTGAATGCTAAAGAGTAATCCCCTCAAGAGTACAAAATTCCTCAAGTCTATTGTTCACATATTCCCTTCCAGTGTTTGTGCAAAAAATCTTGACTTGCTTCCTTGATTGCTTCTCAACATGAGCCTTGAAGGATAGAAATCTGCCAAACACTTCACTCTTGTGAATAAGAAAGTAGACCCATGTGAAGCAAGAGTAGTCATTAATGAAGATGAGGACATAGCAAGCCTTGCTAAATGATGGAATTGGAAATGGACCTGCTACATCACTATGAAATAATTGAAGAATTTCCAAAGCTCTCCAAGACTTCCCTTTGTCAAACTTCTCTTCTAGATGCTTACCCATGGAACAACCTAAACATACACCTTCTAAAAAGTTGCTTTGAGGGAGTCTTGTTACCATATCTATGGAGCTAAGCTATTAAAGATAGCGGTAATTAAGATGTCCAAACCGCTCATGCCATAGCTTACTTTCTAAATTTGAATGAGTGAGCAAGGTTGTAGGAGACTTAGGCACAAAGTGGGAGAATGAGTAAAGCTATGTGTTGTGATTGGCTTGTCCCATTGCAACCAAGGCATCATCCTTAAGTTCTTTGACCACAATTGAATCTGGTGGAAACTCAACTTTCTTTCCATCTCCAAAGTGAGTGATTTGGTGGATTGAAAGAAGATTGGCGCTCAAGTTAGGAACATAGAGAAAATTCTCAAATGTTCCATTATCCATGGCAACCAAATCTTCGCATTCAACTTCCACTTGAGTATCATCTCCTATGAAGATGTGAGGTACCTTAGATCGCTCCAAAGAAGAAAACTACTCCCTTGTAGAACCCATGTGATGAGAGGCACCCGATTCAAGTATCTATTGCTGTGAAGAACCTGAAGTAGCCACAAATGCTTTCCCTTTTCATTTTGATTGTGAAGAAGTGGAAGGAGATGAATCCTTCTTCTTGTAGGAAGATGGCAAATTGATGTTGTTCTTCTTGATGATGTTTTTCAACTGATCAATTTGTTTAGTGTGGCAATGATGGTCATCATGACCAAACTTCTTGCAATATGAACAAGTTGGTCTCTCCTTGCTTGAATTTCCCTTCTTGGGAGAAGATGAAGAATTCCCTTGTTGTGGAGAGGATGATTGTAATTTATCTTATTGTTTCTTTGGTTTAAACTACTTCTACTTCTTGTTGGAACCCTTTCCTTGAGTCCCTTGATCCCCTTGATCATCCACCAAAGCTTTGGACTTTGAAGACTTGAGAATCCCCATGCTTGTCAAATTTGCTTGCTCTAACATCAACATTTCTATGAATGCATCAAATGATGGCATAGTGAAAGAACTACCCACTATCAAGCAATGGGCTTGGAAGATAGAAACAAATGTTGCATATTTTGATGGAAGCTTTCCCAACAAATTGTAGACCAACTATGCATCCTTCTTATCAATGCCACAATCCTTAAGTTGTGCTCTTAGCTCATTTTCCTTAGTGACATAGTCTTGGATTGTATCAAAAGTATTGGGATCTAACATTGTGAGATCATTGTCAAGCTGATAACCTCTAATCTCATCAACTTGGCCATACAATTTACCAAACTTTTCCCAAGCCTCTATGATTGTTTTACACTTTTCAATTTGAAAGATGAGATCTTTTGATACATATTTCCTTAAAGTTCCAAGAGCCATAGTATTTTTAGTGAGCCAATCCATATGAGAAATAGGATCAGCTTTAGGATCAGATGGTGCAACAATAGTTCCATCATTATAATGAGTTAATATTTTTCCATTAACTTACTCCAAGCATCAATTTTCCAAGAAGCATAGTTATGTGGAGTTAACAAAGGAAACTTAGGAGAACCCATATCATCAAAATGAAAGAGAACAAGATAGAGAGAGAAGCACAATCACACAAGACACCCCCCCAAATTCACTCAATCAAAGACCCCCCCCCAAAAAAAGATGATTTGGCACTTTATACTTAGTGTGTGTACAATGGCCACTTGTAAGCCAAGCAAAGTGGGCTTCTAATTCTCAATGTTTTACAACAGCCTTAAGTAGGCTAAAATAGACTCAAATGATTGATACAAAAGACCAAACTGAGATCTTAACTTTACAAATGCCAAAATAGGCCAAAACAGACCATATGTTGAAAGTATATTTTTTTATAACAATCACTACAAACTAATAGAACCATTGTGAAGTTTAGAAAAAAATCATGCACTTTCAAAAAAATGGCACCTAAATAGGAGTTTGTATGAGTTTGAACGGAGCCCCGAAAGTTGCAAAAATGGTGAAAACTCAACTACACCTGTGACAAATCAAATTTTCTAGAAAATATATGCACTAAAACTAGAAACCAATCACACCATCCCATAGAGCACAAAAATTTAGCCCAAATCAAAAAACATTGTACCAAAAAAGGCCTCAAAATGACCAAGATATGAGCCTTAGAAGTTGAACTGCAAAACTAAAAAACTCAAATGGAGAGGGGGTCTGATTTTCCAAAAAGTGGGATGACACAGTGTTGACATCATCAATTCATGAGCTTAAATTTGATGGCCACTTGACCATCACAGCACTGTTGCTCTCCTGACGAAATATTCTTTTAACTTGTTGGTATATGTTGATGTCGATCCCGAAATTGTGCCAAAATATTCTTTTATTGCCGAAATATTTTCTCACCGGAATCTTCTCTTTACAGTTTCAGAACCTTTCAAAGATCCCCAGAATATTCTTGAGGTCACCGATTTTCACAAAGTCTCCACCGATTTTTAAAAATGATGTCAGATATTTAATCAGCCATCGCTGGGTTTATTAACTGCCTGCCGGATTTTAAAAACCCAACCGATTTATTTAGCCAGCTGACTACCGATATCTACAAGTGGTGGGGCCACTGACCGTTGTGCATGCCACGTGGCACTGCAGTGTGCTCCCTCCGCATACGAGTTGGGTACTATAGAGTACCCTGTGTACTCTACGTACTCAGCTCTAATTTTATTTTTTTTACTATTATTAAAAACTTTACAAACTGAAAATAAATACTATGAATTTTTATATAAGTTTTTTATAAATATTTTTGCAGAATAATACAATATTTTTTATGAAAAATAAAAATTGTATCGACAAAATTATGACGACCTAGGGGTCATACGACTCCCTGGGCAAAAAAAAAATTCCTCACCAAACAACTGCTTCGATTTGGATGAATTGGCAATCGATCTTAGGATTTTTGGCCCTTTTGGACACGATTGTGATGTCCTTTTTGGATGAAAATGCTTCAATGTGGTAGCTAGCTCCTAGATCTGGCAACCACCTTCAATCTTCAACCCTTTGTAGCTTTGGCCTCCAATGTCCAACTGAGACAAAACAAAAGGAAATTTTGACTATCTCAGACACTCCAAATGTAATGGTGAGCTCAGATCTAATGCAACAAGCTCCCAAAATGAACTTGCAATACAAGGCAAAAAATGGAACCCCCCTAGAATCTCTCCAAAATGACAATCCAAAGGCACTCCAAGAGCTTTGATACCATGTAAGAATTGGCTATGAAGGTAGCCACCCAAGATTTAGAGGCCTAATAGAAAGCACAAGAATAAGAGAGATGGAAACAATATGACAAGAATAGACTGTATTATGCCAATAATGCAAATAGAATACAATGTGTGCAAAAGTACATAGGAGACCCCTTGGTTATATAGCCAAGGTGAGTACATAGAAGGGCATAAGATTATGAAAAGTGTCATAATCTTATGACATGAGACAACTATGAAAACCTATCACTCCACCTAAAGTGGAAAAGTGATAATGTGATAATCACCACAAATGGTGGATCGCACACAAAAGGTGGAGAGGTAATCACATGATGTGTCCACAAAATGTGGATGTGATAAAATAATAACATGATAAGTCCACCAAAAGTGGAAATTCTCCAACTACCTCCTATGTGGTCCCTAAGTAAACTTAACTAAGGTGTAATAATGACATAGGACAAGGTACAACACTTTTAATTACACCAACAATAAGACATATTTCTTTATTTTTTCATGAACTACTATATATTCTAATCTTTCTTGGAGGAGCGCTCATCTCAACACTACTATGAATATCAAATCTAATGATCTAATTATCTTACATTATAAGTAAATATGTTGAGAATGCTTTAGGTGATTATGATCATGATGCCCATGTGGAGCAACAATATTTTTCATGAACTTTTATTCAAGGATAAGAATCAAGTACACAAGTAATGAATGTGATTCATAAAATGTTTATTAATAAACCACATGGATTAGACCTCTTACAAATTGATGAGGTTGTTGTGGTGGCTTCAATTGCTTGTCATTTTATTTTTATTAATCTAGTGGTATCCAAGGTTATTTTCAATATGATATTGAGTATTGAAGGTACTAGAGTTCTCTTAATAGGGTGTATTCTATATTAATGTCTCCTAATATAGAGATTAAACAGTACTCTATAAAAGTACTGAATTAAACACACATTGTTGAAAATGAAATATGCTAAAATCAAATTGTCAAAAAATAATGTATTAGATTCCAATTGATGCTAGGGAGAAGATTTAAAGTATGTTTGAAATGATAGATACTATCAAGGAACACAAGTTGGAAAATGCACTCACATGTTTGAATCCTCATGGCATTTGCACTATTGGGGGTCTATTTCACAAGATAGGCTAAAGGAATCAAAGATTGAGGAGACAAACAATCAGTTAAGGAAAATGCACTCACATGTTTGAATCCTCATGGAATTTGTACTATTGAGGATTTATTTCACAAGACAAGCCAAAGGAATCAAAGATTGAGGAGATGGACAATCAATTAATCCTGGTTGTTCTTTCTAACTTTGGAGACCCATATGCAGTGTTTTGTATCCAAATAGGGGTAGCTTGCAAAATGGAATGACTTAGTTGTACTTATTGGATAATATATAATTACAAATTATATAACTAATAGTTGAAATCAATGAAGGATAAATCCAAATTTTAATGATAGTAGATTACTGTGATTCTACTGATAAGCTTCAAAAAATTACAATCATGACAATTCCAATTCTATTTGCTTATAGAGATAAGATGAATTATTTATTCATGAAGACCAAAAGAAACTCCTGAATATTTAGGCAACTCCCTAGAAGGTGCTCAATAGTGGATACCCTATAAATTCAACTTGGATGATTAAAAAAAAAGTCAAAACCCATAAAACATTAAAATCTAATAGCACTCATAATCTTTTTCACAATCTTTATTTGAAGCAATATGTTTTTTTGTATACTTGTGTACTAGGTGTGCAAGTTTTTGAATCTTTTGAAATGGCCAGTGTTTTGTATTTTTTGTTAAAGACTAATTTGGAAAGTTACCCTTGGTGTTTGTGAAGGTCATCTCTATTGAAGACTTTAAATCTCTCTTTGTTGACCATATCAACCATTTACTATACATGAACACGGAGTTGCACCCTCTATACAACTAGAAAGGTTTGTATTTATGTAGAGTTTTCTTGTGCATATCTAGTTGAATAAATTGAAGGAAAGTCAAAAATTTGAGCATTTTCACTTATTTATATCATTCTCCATAATCAACCTATATGTGACCTACATAGTATATTATTTGAAGTTTAAGAAAAACTAGCCCTCTCCTAGTTTCATTGGCCTATTTGTGGCATTTATCACTAGGTGCTTTATTTTGTCCCATGCCTATCTTTCATCATCAACCCACAAAGCCCACCAGGGAGAGTAGTGCAAGATATGGCATGAGAGTTGATGGTGTTAAGGAGTTCATTATAATAGTACTTGGGCACAACAAATACAAGAAAGCTAGAAAATAAATATCATGTGTAGAACTTGAAATTTGTAGTTGGTCAGATTCCTCAAGAACAAAGTTGCAGATAAGGAAGTTATTTTATGATTTTCTCTATAACTAAACCCTTATGGGGAACAAAAGAACCCTTAAATTAAACTACTCAAACCCTTAAATAAAGCAAATTCTATGGCCTCTTAAAAATCACTATGGGAAAAGAAAAATTTAGCCCTAATCCTCCAAAAATGAAAAATCACCCAAATAACCCTAACTTAACACCAGTCGAACCAAAAAGTAGCATCAAACACACAAAAAACTAATAGTTTAACTAATTGCTTATCAAGCAAAACATGCACTTCAATAATCGAATCAAAGAACTTGAATGAAGAAAAACTTAGCTTTGATTCCTTTTTGTAGACCAGGTCTTCATGCGAGTAGCCTCTGATTGCAAAATTGTTGGGCGAGCATGCAAAATTCCCACATTCAATCTTTTTTCTTTCTTTTATATTCAATGCATTTAGCTAGAAGTGATTCAGCCAAGTAGGTTTTGGCCAAAACCTACTTGGCCTAAATTATGAGGCCACGTAGGTGCCATGTCACCACGTGGTTTCAGTCAAAACATGCTCAGTTGAATCACTTCCAATCAAAATTGGTTCGATAGAATTCATACGATTGGCCCAAAGTGTGACACAAGTTTGTACTTTTACCCTTTTACTTACATTTTTTTGGATTATTTGTTTTTCAAAATTAGGGCTTAAGGTGGATGTGGCTATCCCAAATACATATAAGGGTGCATAAATGAGTTGTCACATTGGATAAATATTTTTGTTAAATTTTTACTAATATTTTTATTCCATTGTGAATATATACTATAAAATATTTGTAAATATTGTGTAATGGCTAAAGTGGACACGTTAATTAATATGTTAATTATACTTGTTTTGATGTGTTAAAGAAGGGATACTAATATCGAATATTTAGATAAAATATACACAATATATAATATATTAAACAATAATTAATAATTAATTATATTTTATTTACTATATATAAATTATATTCTATAATACAATTATTAAATACAACTATACAATTAATATATTTTAATATAAAACAAATAGAATTAACATATAATATAATACAATATATAATATATATTTAAATATTATATAATTCATGTAATAATTAATATAATATATGTATTTACCTAAAGAAATTAATATGTATTGGATAAATACAAATTACTTTATATAATATAAGTATATTTTTAATTGTATAGAATAATATATATTGTATTCTATAATAACAATTACTAAATAAATATATATATATAATTATTAATTAATATTTTTTAATTTTATACATATAAATATAATACAATATAAAATATATAATATATATTTTGTACAATACAAATTAAATTATCTAATATAATTATATGTAATATTATAATATTATATAGTACTGTAGTGTAGGAAAATGTATCCCTTTTTCACAATTAAATTAAATCCAAGCTTAATTAAATGTAATTTTTTAGGGGTATTAACCTAACATTCATAAATACCATTACACAACACTTAACTTTGGAAGATGTGTATCCTAGGTAAGTGACCTAGGACCCATTCGCAATAAGGTGAATAGGTCCTCACTTAGGCCTAGGACCCTATTTCTACATAATGTTTAACATTGTCCGATGTGTGTCCTAGGTAAATGGCCTAAGACCCATTCATCCTATGGTGAATGGGTCCTCACTTAGACCTAGGACCCCTCCTTGAAATATGTTTTTGGTGGTATTTTAATGATTTCAAATTCACAATTCATTGTCAACTTGTGATATTTGAATTTCGAGAATTAATCTTAAGATATGTATAAATAAGAGGATATTTCACTATGTTTTCACCTAGAAAATCTAAGACTTCAAGAATTCTATCAAATTTATGAGCAAGTGTGATCAAGAGCATTTCAAGGCATTCAAGGGTAGATATATTGAATATTATTACAACAATCAAGATTCATCCATCATGTCAAAGATGTCTTGCATCATGCATGTCGTTTGAGCTAATATGGTGATGTAGTGTTCAAGATCAATTCAAGCATTTCAAAGGCATTGTTTCACATCAAGTTTCATGATAAAGATCTACATCCATTGAGGCCACTTCATGCTAGTTCACAGATTTGCTATCTGAGGTTTCAAATAAGGTTTCATTGTTTCATCCCTTCATTTTTCATTGTTTCATTCCTTCATTTTTCATTGTTTCATTCCTTCATGTTTCATTTCATTTTGACCAAGGAAAACCCCCATTCACCTAACAAACAACATTTTTCTCTCTTGGATGTGTGATTGCAGATTTTAGGTTGAAGATCCATTAAAGAGAAAAATTGAAGAAAATTACAAAGTTGTCAAAAGTTGAAAGAAAAGTTGTAGAATCACAGAAATTCCTCTACAAAATTTATTTTCGATTGTTCGAAAGTGAACACCTAGAATCTAGAGGTGTAAACTAAGCAAAACAGAACCCAAAAAGTATTTTCTAGAAACCCTATCCAAGACACATTCACTATAGGGCCAATGAGTCCTCAGTGATGTTTGTAAAAGCATCTTGGTGGCAAGTACACATCATTCTCACCTTTCTAGATCTGCATTTTGATAGTTAGTTCTATTATTTTTTAGATTTGTCCTTTATATCTTGCATTTTTAATAAAACTACAAAGAAATAGGTCCATTATTCATCACTCCATTGTGGTGAACACCCTATCCTTTATGTTTCATTATGGTTAACTTGACGTGATGTTTTTTTATTTTTCATTCCCTTTTGTTCCTTTCAGATTTCTATTTTCATTTGCATAATTTATGTTTCATCAGTTTGAGCATATCTAGGTTAATTTGATAAATTTAGTGCATTGTGTGATTTCAAAATTGCATTTATAAGAATTCATTTTTAGATTTTTACATAGTGTAATCAGAAAATTACCTTGTTTAGAATCTAAAATTTTCATTTACATATTGCATCTTAGGTCATTGCATTTCCCTTTACCCTCTTTCCATTTTGGGTGTGTACACTAAGTTTTTCAAATCTTGTATGAGCTTTACAACTTGGTGCCCTATTAGCAATACTATTGTGAGATGTAGTTTGAGACTCATGTCATCCTGTGATACACCATTCATTGTGGATCTTGGGTTTTCTAACTCTTTTTTCTAATAGTGTCGATAATCAACCCCCTATGGATCATAGTATGCATACCTCATTTCCAATGACTTCCTTACCTACAACCAATGTGCATGATTTTATTCATATTTCGTAAGAAAACACAAGAAAAATAAATGAAGTCCTAAAAAGTTATAAAAGCTTGTGCTTACTGAAAGCATGGACATTAGTATTACTCCTACTTTACAAAATCTAAGGAAAATGCTTAAAACTGAACATGGAATACAAATTTTATATAACCTTGGTTGCTTCCCTCATGAGAACTTCAACAATCAAGAGAATGATAACATACATGCCTCGATCAACTTTATTGAAGCTAAACCTCGTATGAGCCAAACCAAAATGCCCTTGATATTACTTTCTCACAAAAAGACATAATCAAACATGCACCCAATGGCCCTCTTTACATAGTTGGAAGAATTAAGGACAAGTCGATCAATGGGATATTAATTGACCTTATCTGTGTAGAGAATGTGAGTACTAAAGAATTCCTATTTGTGCATGAACTTTATCAAGATACGTATGAAAGACCAAAATCATGGATCAAAACACATAATGGTTTTTCTTGCCTTTTGATTGGCTCAATAAATCTCCCTCTAAAAATTGGACCAAAAACATTAAATGTCTCATTCACCATCATTTGGTCATCAGACCAATTTCTTGTGAAGTTAGGCTATCCATGGATTTGCTCCATGAATGTTGTCCCAACGGTTGTGCATAAATTTTTGAAACTTCCCTTTGGAAATAAAATCTTTACAGTACAAATCATAGTGGCTTTAATCTTGTGTCTTCCCATGGGAACTTTTCACTGGATTTCTTTTGGCTCGAGCCTATTGAACCTATTAGACCTAATGAGGAATAGTTTTTCAAAGCATATCAAAAGTTTAAAGTGAAGCACACAGTAGAAATATCCCTTAGAAATATGCCTCAACCTGTGATTGATCCACCCATCCTTGACGAAACCATGATTGAACCAAAAGCCCTTCCAAATATTAAAAAGTGGCCTATGACAAATCATTCTACCATTTCCTATAAGAGACCATGAGACAATCAAAACAATCTCATTGTCCCTCCTAAAGTCAAACAATTTTACAAAGCTAAAGAGAAAGTGGTTGAACAACCTCCCATGGTTCCTTCTATTCCTCCCCTAAGGGAAGAAAAGAAACCTATGGTTGAAAAACCCACTCCTACACAATCACAAATTGACAACTAATTAAAACAAAATTGAAATTCTAGAGAGTGTAGGCATAGACCTCGTGCTATTGCTTGTATGTTACAAACTAAAGAAGAAAAGAGCAACATAGAAAATCAAAATCCAAACTTTCCTAAAGCAATGCATGATGACTCTATACCCTTTCTACAATGTAAACAAAAACCTTCCATGGAAATTATCATTTGACCTCCTATTGTGATTAATTTAGATTATGACATTGATATTGCAAAGATTGATGAACATGTGCATAATGAGTTAAATTCATTGTTCTCTTCTTCCTTGAACTTAAATTATTATAAGAGTGTTGAAATTAGTGTGTGTTCTAGTTCAGCACTTGTCATTGTCCCTTTGGCTAGGGCGGGTGCAAAAATTTGGGGGGCCAAAAAGTGGCCACTATAAAAAAAAAAAAATGAAAAGCTTGCCATAACGCGAGTGCATTTTTAGTCTTTATCAGAAAGAAAAAGAAAATGCAAATCATTTTATGTCATATATTTCCATTTGTTGCTTGCAAACCCTTCCAAGGTGCACTCACATTGTGGAGACCTCAAATTCATCGATTTTCTTCATTAAATTGCTGCTATCTCTTCGTCAAAATGCTGCCACGTCGATGGGCATCTCAATGGAGTAAGCTTTTTTTGGTTTTTCTATGAATTTGTTGTTAATTAGGTAGATTTAATATGTTAATTTCTTTAATTATCAAGAGTTCAAAATCCATCTGATTCTCCTCCTCATGAACAAGCACACAAACAAAATCCTAATGAACAACCACAACAACAAACTCCTCCAACAATTCCTCAACATCCTCCTAGAACTCAACAAAATTTAATGGGGGAAATTGAAAACAATAAAAAAATTGAGTTAATTGTGAGTTGAATAATCCTATAAGTTCAACCTCGGAAAGAACCATGCTTGCAAATTCACTTCAAGCCATGTTAAAACATGTAGATGCAATTAACAAGAAATTAAGTGGTTGGGTGGATAAGAGGCGAGAGTGTAGAGATTTTTATATAGATAAACTACCATACACATAAGTAAAAAAAATAAAAAATATGACTTGTGTTCACTATTCACCAACCCACGTACAAATCAAACTCTTGACCTTAATAGCAAGAGGTTTCCTATCCATTGGTGCAACCACCAAGGGATTAAGGATAATTTTTGGAAGAGGTGGTGGATGGTTTTTGACCATCTACCATGCAACAATAACGAGGTCCCCTAATATTTCTTAAGAAAACTCTTATGTGAGTTCTTCCTCAAAAAAATCCCCAACTATTTTGATATGCAAGGCTTTTAGTGGAGAGGTGGTGGGTCAGCAGAAGATAAACCAGGTGCACATCTCAATCCTTAGTGGCAAGCAAGACAAGCACTCACTAGGTTGGCTCATTAACACATTACTATCCCTTCCATCATGAAGAAGAGTGTTGAATTGGACACTCTTCAATCTATTGGCTCTCTGACCCAGAGTATCATCCAGTGTGCCAGTCCTGTAGTACAATGTCATCCAAGGGAGAGTTTGAGGGGTAGGGTTCCACCCTATTCTTGTTAGGTTTGCAGTTCATCCGATACATATGACCCCATAGATAGTTAGGAGGTTGTTGTGGATGATATGTCTATAACTTTCTAGTTTGCGATGGCAAATGTCATCTTGAATGAGGCTTTTAGCATTGATACTCAAGTAAATGTTAGCATGTTCATTGAATTTAATTTATTAATTTTCATTTTTGAAATACAAGATTAAGTAATTTAGTTTAATGATTGTAATAAAATTTTAGGGTCATATTGTTGATTAACTAATTTAGATGATGCAGAATTGCATGTGGACCTGGATGCTCCTACATCAGATATGATGATTCATATTAACACAAGGTCATTCATATTGATATATGATAGTGCACAATGTAGTTCTTCTTGAAGTATTCTCCTCAACAAATTATTTTTCAATGTTAAATGAATAAAAATGACACAAATTACACCATTATAATTATGCTTCACAAACCTTATGTGTGCCTGGACTTATTTTTCAAGAAAATATATTCCTTGCAATTTGCACATCATAATTTAGTCTCACACTCATGGGCATAATTTAAGTTGTCTTGGTTATATATTTGGATGTGAATATTATACTTTTTATCTTATAATACATTATAAATAATACATTAAGAAAATGTCTATCAATAAAAAAAAGAAATTAAAAATCATCTTTCTAAATATTGAATAGAATTTTTAGTTTTAAATTATGATAAATTTGGGTGAATTTAGTCAATATTTATGGGTCATCACTCAAAAAATCATGTAGTAGCTAATAGTTCAATTTTGAAAATTTTCAAGCTATCACAAACATCTTGAGAATGTGGGTAGAAAGAGAAGACGTGCTTGAGTGTTTTCAAGTGATCACAAAAGAGACAACAAAAAGTGGACAGACTTTGATGAATCAATCAAGAACTAGTAGGAGACCCTAGTAAATAATTAACCAAGAAAAATGAGTAGGTTTATATTCCAAAATGGCTAATAAAATTTTGTGAAATATTCATTATTAATATAGTATCCATTTATTGCAAACCCCATATGCTATTGAGATTTTGAAAAGTGTGGATAGAGACTTAATAGCCTTTATAAGGCTTGTAATTGTAAAAATCAGTATACATATACTATATATTCAATTTTTCCATGAGGTTTGGTGCATATAATATCACTTTTATGAACCATTTCTAGAATTGACTCAACAAAGATATGAAAAGAATCAAAATAATTATTAAATCCCATATATTTCAACTTACCTTTAAGCCAAGATAGCAAAAATTTTATGGTTCTATAAAATAATTCTAGCATGAATCAAATCCTTTAGTGACAAAATTTGAGATAATATGTCTAAGGGACTTTGGTTAAATATCAATCTTGGAAGTTTTTCATAAGATACAACTAAAGAGAGTGTCAATTAATAGAAATTCCAATTCCAAAATCATTCCCACTCTAGAGTAATTTACGTTTAATAACTTTGCAATATTTTCATATGCCTCTAACTACAAAAAGTTTTCTAAATCTGCACAAGAACCTTCTTAATGAGAATAGAATGAAATACAAGTTATTTCTAAGCTTGTTTGTCACATGCAACCCAAAAATAAATGTAATATTGCAATAATATTTTCCAAGCCTCATTCATTTTGAGTCCTCTATTAGTCCCTTTAGCACATAGGGTCAATAATTGACAATGACTATCAATAAGATGAAGCACTCCAAAGTCACAAAGGAAGATAATATAATTTACAAAGTGATATTGTGGAAACCTTTTCCTTGCTTAAAAGAAGGCCATAAAAACCCATTAATAGATTTTCAAGTTTCTAGTAGGAAGCCTTAGGAGTACACCAAGAAGAGTAATAAACATGAGTAGCTAAAAATACCTTAGAACAAATCTTAAATTTCTTAGCAAAAGAGAGTTAGGATTGGCTATCCAAAATAAAAATATCTTCTCAATAAGAGCAATAATAGATTTCTAAAGAGAAGAAGCACATTGAAAACCTAAAGGGATTACACAAACCTCAAAGTATTACCATGATCAATTTATTTCTAGCTAATTTTTTAAGCTAGGGAAGCTTGGGAAGAAAATATTATAAATAACATTGAGTTTTCTGCTATTATACACTAGAGCTCGATGGTTGGACCTGCAATTTAAGTTATGCAAGGACACATTTCCTCTCCATATCATAATTTAAATTGTAAACATTTTAAAGAATTATATAATATAACTGCATAATAAGGTTCAATAATGTAATACAACTCCACTCAAGTTGCTACATTTGTGTATATAACATTCATTCGTGCAATTATAAGTATAGAAAAATATAGAAAAATATTGGAGTGTCATTTTTGTATTAGTGATGATTGCACACATTCTATAGATTTTGTACAAGTTTACTTTCATATGTTCTATGATAATTGAGTAGTATGAATATCATACTTAGTCAATAAATCATTGATTCAAATAATTATCCATCATAATTAAATAACATGTAGATATTTTATTGGTTGATTAGGATTCATATAATGAGTGGTGTTGACCATTATTTAATTTATTTGAATTTGAGCATGAAAAAGGTGAATATGATGCTATAGGAGCATACAATAAAAGAGCCTTAGTATGGGAAGAGTTGAAGTATCAACATAATGTGAATTTCAAATGCAACATTCATTGTCCAATATCATTACTCTACAATGGATCCAAGTAATTGTTGGGAAATGTGTCTCAACCTTGCAATAGGAATATCTTACTTAGTCAACATATCATACGTTCAAACAATTACCAATCATAATTCAATAACGTGTAGACATTTTATTGGTTGAGTGGGATGCATATAATGAGTGGTGTTTAGCATATATTTAATTTATTTGAATTTAAGCATGAAAAATAGGAGCATGATGGTGTAGGAGCATATATTAAAAGAGCCCTGGCATGGGAAGGGTTAAATTATCAATATAATGTGAATTTCAAATGCAACATCTATTGTCCAATATCATTACTCTACAATAGATCCAATTAATTATTGGGAAAATGTCTCTCATCCTTTCAATTACAAAAAATTTATTGTTGATAGGTTATCACTGTGGGGGTATAGAGGGGCACCACCCTATAGGGTCTATGGGTTGCATTCCCCGACAAGGATTTGAGGTAGTGTCCCATATTAGGAATTAGGTGTTGTACACCTTGCATAATGTTTATATAATGTCTATTTTATTATTATGTGTGTGGTGCACCTAGGGGGAACTAGAAGTATGTGTATAACTAGGAGTTAATATTCCTAGGGCACTTTATGTTGTACATAACATTGGGACATATTGTAAAAATGTATTTATTTAATAGTGGGGAAAGTAATTTAAATGAAGTACCCAATATTAAATGTCAAGACATGGCTTTTTAATCTCATGGTTTTAGTCACATGATTTTATGTAATACCACTTGGTGGTTTTGTGGGAGCTTGTTTCTATAAAATCAACCACAAGGGTAGTTGTTTAAGGTTGGCAATTTGATAGGTTAGCTCTTGTTCACATTTGTGAGGGTTTGAAGCATGGCATGGGATGTGTGGTTAGATGCTTGTTCACATGGATTACTTGGAGAGGGCTTGATGTTTCAAAGGTGTTCATGGAGGACTCGGAAGATGTAGTGTAATCTTTATTGTTGAATAATACATGAGTGATGGATGCTTTCAGAGGTTGGGTTTTTCCCTCTTGAGGGTTTTCCCAAGGTATATCTTGTGTCATCTTTGATGGTATGTTGTTTATTATTTTGCACATGGATTATGAAAATTTTTGTACATAGATTTTTCTATTAGGGTTAAATGTAAAAATTATCTTGGGTGGATGCATATTTCCTTTCATCCCCAAAAACCATATTTTATGTATATTTACTACTGTAAATTTAGATCATTTATCATTATGTTTGAGATTTAATTGTAGATATTTTTTTGTCTTGTCTTATCCTAGAAGGAAAACTATTTTATGAGGGCATTGTATTACGATTATGCATTGTGATGTATTCTAAGAGTTTAATAGCAGTTATGTTTCCTCTTGATATTTGGTTGGTGATACTCCTATTAAAATATTGCTCTACAAGTATATTATATCCTCATGATTTCTAAATAATATATTGGACAACTTTTTGAGTGGAGTTTTTCTCCAAAAAGGATTTTCTCCACGTAAATCACTATGTTGTGGTATGCATGATATTTATGTTTATTTATATTTAAGTTTTTATAACTTTTGTAAAGATTTGTAAAGTTTTGCATTATCCTCCTTTCAATATTAGTGTAGGAATTTGTTTTCCTACCTTAGCTACCTTATAGTAATCAAGGTAAGCCTATAATTAATTTTTATTTTTGTTGGCCAAAAAAATTAACATTGAAAATAATGCTAATTATTATACATTTATAGGATCAAGTGAGTCCCATTCTTTTAGAAGCTTAAATTAAAAATCATGAGCTATTCATAGAGGGTAGATGGCATGCTTTTACACCTAATGTATAGATTTTACTTAGAATGAGTGTGATCCAAAATGGTTGGTTGATGAATGTTGTTTTATAACTTTAATGCCTCTTTAGATATGTTGACTTCTAAGAGCATTATAATTCGATAAAATGGATGCATCAATTGAATTTGACCATATAATATACCCAGTTTAGTTAAGTATTATAGATGTGCATTATTTAATAAAAATCAATATGTATCTTATTATGTGGTATTTTTTATATCATTTATTGAATTAGTCTTAGATGTACAATTCAATGTAAGGAAAAAGAATTGAATAAATTATTAAATAATTAAGACATGAAACTAGGAGTCCCTTAGCACCTTGTGTCAAAAATTGTATTTTTATCTAGCAAGGGTGACTTAAGGTTGGGCCTCATCTGTGACCTCCATGTGTCCTCATCAGACTATAGTGAGACTTATGTCTTATCTATAGTTTTTTAAATGAATCAAAACAGGCTTGCTCTCTTATAAATTACCATAACCAATATTTGAAACTCACTAAAATAGAAAACTTAAGATATTAAATAAAATATAATTCATTCCATACATCATCTTTATTTGTTTAACAACTAAAAATCCTAAGTGATCTAATAGTGATGTATCATAACTAAAGGAGTTTACATCTAGTCTAGGAATTTTATATCTAAAATCCCTTTTGATCTAAGATAGAAATTAAATTATAGAGTAACAGAATTGGATCCATAAGTAGATTCCAATTATGTTTGAATATCTTTGAAACTCACAATCAATCCTACTAAATTTCACAATATGTCGCCCTTAGAGTCACTTTTTTATGAGATGTCTTAAGTCCAATCCTTGTCACATTACAATCATCTCTATGTTTAATTAAAATTAGATTGTTGAAAATTTTAATCCTAAATGCATGAACATGATGTCATGAAATTTAACTCTAAGAGAATCTTAGAATTAACAACCAAAGGAATTTATTGTATGTTATAAGATCACATCCCTTTACTATACATAATATGTATAAGAGCCTATAATTGGTAAAATAATATTATTTACCTTTTTAAAAGCCTTATTAGGGTGATACATCATGCTATAATTAAGCCTTTTAACAACTCTTTTAAACCTACTATATAAATTAGATCAAGTATAATAAGTTCAAGATGTGCTTTGACAACAAGGATTTAAATCATAAAGGCCCATTTCATTTTGTATATAGGACCACTTCTCTCTCGTACAAGCTCCATCATATAGATAACTGTGTAGGGATTTACAAGATCAAAAAGCAAAAATCAAGATATACTTCCACAAGCTACAAACATGCAAAATAAGCCAAATGATATTATCAAGGAGTTAAGTAAAATAAACAAAGAATCCTTGCATATATAGGCAAGGACGAGGAGGTGAGAAGGTAAGAGTGAAACTCTAACTACCCCTCTAAAGGTACAACACTTGTACACTTAAATGACAAAGTGTGTGAGCATGTGTAACATGTGCATGCAATAGGTGTCTCTCAAAGTGAGGACACGTGTCTCAACCATATTAGGTGAGACAAAACTCTAAAATCCTTTAAGTGGAGACTTAAATAATGTCAATAGGTCAACCTATAAGTAACTAGTTATGTAATGACCCTATTTACACTAACAAAATGACCTTGAATTTTAGATTTCACCTCAACAATATTAATCTTTCCATTATACACCCATTATTATAGTAAAAGGTCATTTGTAAGCCACCACCAAAGTAGATTCACTTCAACTACATCATTTAAGATAGATATTGACAAAGTTGAAATCTCAATTAATAATATTGAAAAGGAGTGTCAACACTATAATTTAATTACTAAGGGTCGAGGGGCCCATAGACTATGAACACCATCTAAAATTCTATGTGCTCATAGAATTAGTCGAATAAACTACAATATTCATCAACTTCTCCACCTTAACTAGCTTCACCTTGCCATCCTTGCCCACATCCCTGACAAAACAATATTTAACATTAATGTACTTTGTCCTAGTATGTAATTTTGGGTTCTTAGCTAGGTAGATCATACTCTAATTGTCACAATAAATTGTCGCTACACCTTATTTTATGCAGGTCTCTGAACATAGTCTCTTAAGATAAATAACTTATCTCTAGCCATTAATATGTGATGGAGGTCACACCATGTTATTTGGACATCTTTTCAAACATAAGGTTTGTTCTTGTGGATATTATTGGGTATTTTAAGTGAAGCAACCTACCTATGAATATTGGCTTGCATATAACAATGTGCATGGTATTATAATTTCAATGATAATGAGGAGTTAAATTTTATCTTTAGTTTATAAAAAAATGTTTCTTATTAGTCTTTGGATTTTTTTATCATGTTTCTAACTTGATGAAATTATTATTATATTGTAACATAAATGTCTATGCATATTTTACTAATGTGTTATTTTTAGATCCATGTCCTATGATATTTTAAAAAAATCAAGAAGCTTACATAACTTTGCATTGAAGAGATGGAGGAGGTGGTAAAAGAATGGGAAATGTAAGAGGATGGAAATAGTAGAAGAAAATAGCAATCTACTTAGTGATAAATGAGAGAGGGATCATATTTGATCCATTGCTTGGATCCAAATAGATCTCGATTCTCTACCCTTACATTATCATTATATATGATGTTGTTATCTTACATTATTTTTTTATTTAAGTATTCCCATATTTAATTTGTCATCCTAACTTGAATTTATATATACCAAATTAATTATGTAGACCTATATCTATGCAGATGGATTTCTTATTGTTGTAAATCCACATCAAACTAGGTCATGTCTCAAAGGGGAATATTGATAAGAACTATAATTGAAATCTATGATGAGTGGAGAAGAATGATAAAATCACAAGTGTTAGGACTTCCTTTTTACACTAGTAGTAAATATAATTCTATGAAGGAATGTTAAAGGCCAGTCCTATTTTCCTCCTCTTTTTTCCTTTCCTTTTTTTGTAACTTGTGAACATAAAATTGTCATGTTTGCAACATTGTGTTAAAGGTTGCAAATTGTATATGACAAGTGAGATAACATATGAGATAAGAAATGATGGTCCATCCTCCATCTTCATTTATTTTTATACCCTTTCATTTATTTTCAACCTAAACTATATACATATAAAAATTAGATGTTATTAGTTTACAACACAATCACATTTTTTGAAGATAAAAAAAAACGAATAATGACAATTGTTCAATTTCCATTTTTTTGGATCCCTGAGTGTGATCCAAACATTGACACAAAAACATACACATTTGAATCCAAAAACTGACAACAAACTTTTTTTTTCATTCTTGATATTCATTGAAAAATGGCTTAAAAAGCTGTTGAAATAACTCCAGTGCCAAACTCTATGGTACCCGCACCATCAAGACACAGCGCAATCCACTTTTGGTTGGGGGGCGCCACTACATACGATATAGCATGGTAAATAAAAACGAACAACACTCCTGTTGCCAGCGGAAAGATGCGGATGAAGTAGTCCAACTTTGCAGATACGTGTGACCCAGTGGCCAAAATTGTTGTAACCACGAAGCAACAAAAACTAGCGTGTCTGCGACAAAGCATATGCTGAAACGAATGGTATCGCCCCTAACAAACCTCCCTATCCCGTTATCTCCGACCACTACGCACATGAGTGTGAAGCTGTATACCATGAACGCAAAAGCTGTGTCCATCATTTGTTTATTATTAGTTGTGATAGCAGATTGCCCATCTTGTTGGATATTTCTTTTCAACTGTCAAAACACCCAAGGCGTCAAAAACCAAAAGTACTGAAAAATTAGGAGAAAAATGGTAGTGTAACTCTGTTACCTAGATCTCAACAGCTTCGAAAGTCCAAACCCTAAACCCTCAACCAAAAATATTGAAAAATTAGGAGAAAAATGGTAGTGTAACTCTGTTACCTGGATCTCCTCAACTTCCATAGTCGCCTCGCCTTTCCCCTTTAAGTCCAATGGTGGATCCATTTCTTGTGGTCCTTTGATTGTAGAAAATTTCACCCAGAACACAGGAAATTTCTTCGTTGGTAGAAGCTTGGTGGATGTGAAGTGCAATGGACTCCTACCCTTCCTCTTTACTCTTCGTTTCTTCCTCTTGTCTCTTCACATTTTGGAGATTTTTGAAATATTATATATGTAATTTGTATAATCTTGTTTATGCTGATTTGTATACTTGTGTTTTGGGGAGATGATGCAACCGTTCCTGACTGTGCTGTTCGTCTATAGATAATTGAAGAGCTGATCTGCTATTTGTTTAGCAATCACTGTAGGAGTTAATTTAGGAGTCAACTTTTCTATTTTAGACTGCTAAATTGACTCCTAAATTGACTGTAGGAGTCAATTTAGGAGTTGATTTCTCAATTTAGGAGTTGTTTCTTATGCTTGTTGGTAAATAATAAGGAGAAGAGCTGGACTCCGTAGAGTTTAGTTTTTGGCTCTGGAAATGTAATCAGGTTTTAATTTAATAGATACAAAGCAGTTTTTAGTAAGAAATTCTGGTATTTAGTAGTGTATTGCCTCTGTATCACAGAAGGCAAGTCTATTCTATTTGCTGGTTCTGGGGAATGTCTGCAACAGGAGATTCTTTACGGGAGTTACTTTGACAGAGAATATTTAAAGGGACACTTGCTGGTTTATTTTAATTTTGATCCTTGATAATTTTTATTCCTTAATTATCTTATTTTTATTGATTTTGAACTAATCACTTTGTGGTACAATTTTTTTTTTTTCAATAGAATATACGTTACTTCTTACATTTTTGCTGTAAATACCTACAGTCAATTGGCTTTCTGGGTCCAGGAATAGTACTTCTTGGTCTAAATGTTGCTCAAAATCCAACTATTTCATCAACTTGGCTAACTACGGCACTTAGTTTGCATTTTCTCAGCCAAGCTGCTTTCTTCTAAATATGCATGTAAGTTTTCTTATCTTGATTGATATATCCATGTCTGCATTTTCAAACATATTCCCATTGGTCTTTGTGACTTACTAAATTTTATCTTCTGCCATCGTTTCAAGACTCTTTCATTTGAATCCAATCTGTGATTTTCTTTATTTGGAATTTTACTTTCTAAATAGTTGGATTCATTTTTTCCTGTTGTATAATAAGTATATAACACCACACTATGCAGAGTTCTTCATTGTATGATGATTGATCCCTTTTTAATCCTCAGCCTGATGGATTAATTTCTTATTAAATTGATTCGTTCATGACATCAATCTTATTCTTCATATCTATACTTGGGCAGGCATCACAAATTCAATTGGGACATTTGCAGCCATTGTGAGCACTATTGGAACAGGGTATTTTGTTCAGTGGTTGGTTTCATTCCAGTGTTTCTTGACACTTACTGTAGTTTTGTATTTTACTTAACCATCTTCTGGAATCTTTATTTTACCGCGGAAAAGGTATTTGACTGATTTGAGAAGGATATAAATTTTAAATGATCAACAAATTTGGTAGTTTGCTTCCATCTACACTATTTAATAATATACTTATAGGCAAGCAAGCAGACAAACCCAGATGCTTCCAAATGATTTTCTCCTTGGGTATTCTAAAATTATGGGTTGGCATTGGAGCCATGAGCTTCATCATATGATTTTATTCTCGGGCATTCTAATAAGTGTGTATCTACATACATATGTTGGCCCTGAGAGTCATCATATATTTGACCTCAGGTATCTTATAAAGTATGGCTTGGAATTTGAGTCTCGAGCCATCTCAGCTTAAAATCGAGGTCATGTTGCCACAAGAGATGTATTTCTGTTCAATCCGGTTAACCAATCTTCCATTGTTTATAATATCCTATTTTGATTAAGTTAAATATTTTTTATTGGAGTTATGAGCTGGAGATAGTTTTGCAAGGATAAAAAACCTTTGAACAAGCGAAAAAAAAAAACACAGAAATTTGAATCTAAGAAACACAAAGGAACTAGCCTTAAGACAAGAAAGGCCCTAGCAAACCAAACAGTTGTACAACAAAAAAAGTAGCCAACACAATCAAGGAGGTTTGAATTCAAACCTAACTAGAGAGCTCCAAAGTGAAGTTTGATCCAAATGGATCATTTTAAGTTTCTTGGAAGAACTTATCTCAACCAAAGAAGAAGCTTCAGGTTTATTTTTATCCTTAAGTGAGGTCCCCTCAAGTCCCCAATGGAATCACAATAGCAAGGTCTAAACATTTACTTAAAATCAAAGAAAAACCATGCACCAAAGGACTCATAGCAACATGCATTTTTGTTAGGGAAGAGCCCTTAGATTTTCTTGTGGAGCGTACATCAGAGAATCCCAAATCATTTTCTTCATCACTCATCACTGAGTTCTTAGTTTTGGACTGAGTGTGGAGGTTACCTTTGAAATCTTGTCATGATTTGGAAAAATGTCCAACCCTATGGCAATGAGAGGAAAGCACTAAAGAAGATTCATAGTGGATAATATGGTCTCAAACACCTAGCGTGGAGTGAAGCTTAATATTATTAGTTAACAGTTTACCAATATCCACACAAAGACAAAAACTAAGTGTCTCATGTCTTCCATGACCCTATCAATAATCTTGAGCCACGTCCTTCTTATGGGATTGGTTTGATCTAATAGGGGAACAATGCCATCAAGAAAACTACTCATTTTTGTAAATGTTTTGACACCAACTAGTTTTGTTCCAACACCACTTGTATGAGGCCACCACCTTGGAAATCCATTGTGTCACCACCAAGCTAGAGGTGCTTCCATTCTCTCCCACTCTATAGTTTTTCATTTCTCTCCTTTTCCAATAGAAGCAAATTGTTCATAACTAGTTAGCTAAGGATCTCAAATAAGGTCAAATTGCATTCCATCTCAAAATTTGGGATATAGAATTTTCTAAATAAGTTTTTCATTCTATTTCCAAATTCCTCAAAAAATCAAACATATCAAAGAAAGCTACTAAGTCTTCTTTGAGATTCTTGATATTCTCTAGTCTTTCACCCACCATTATTAGTAAGTTTTTCAAGTTCAAGTGCATTATTCTAAGTGTGAGAATTCCCTTCACTATTGCATAAATGTAGTCTCTTCATCATGTGGGCTCTCCACTAGATAGTAGACCTTTTATGACCAAAAAATCACTTTGGTGGATCTTCATGAAGAAAATTTATTCATGGCTAACAATAAAGTACTTGGCTATGATGGTTTCCCTTGTGAACTCTATAAATCCTTAAAGGACATTGTTAGACCTAATTTCTTCTAGGTTTACCTAGAATTTTTTACAACTTACCTAGGTGTTATTATAAATAAAATCAAATTAAATTAATATCTAAAGTAGGCAATCCTATCAAAATTTGTAATTGGAAACCAATCAATTCGTTGAATACTTCTTTTCATATCATAGCCAAGGACCTTGTTATTTGATTTCATCACTTGCTCTCACTTATTGTTTGACCTAAACACACTAGCTTCATCAAAAGAAAATAATCTTCAACAATTGATATTATTGTTTTTTTGGAAGGTACCTAATGGGATCTTCATTCTCAACAAGAAGTTATTTTCATCAAATTTAAATTTTTTAAAATTTGTTACCACATTTAATGGTCATTTGTTCTCAACATGATTCATGTTATTATGTTTGGACCTAATTTTATATGGTCAATTCAAATGCTCTTTGTAGATGCTCCAACTTGTGTCACCATTAATTGTCAACGACCATCCTCTTATGGGTTTTTCACTCCACATGCCAAGCTTGTCCTGTTGCTCTAGGTTTGTTAGTTCTTGCAATTGAAAGCTTTGGATATTTCCTTGCCAAAATAGTTACCTAATAGAGGGTTAAAGTTATTTCCCTTCCGAACTCTAATCTCTATCTTTTTAATGCTCCAATGTCATGTTTTGATTAAGATAAAGATGGGAAAGGGTCCGCTCCCTTACAAAATAGCCACAAAGGCCAAACAAAAAGGATCTCATGAGAAGTGAGAAAGCTTAAAAACTAAACATCACCAAAGGAAAGGCCAAAGGTGAGACAAGAAGGACCTAACAAAGACCAAAAAATCTTTTGATTAGAGATAGGAACCAAAAAGAAGCAAGAGTCAATGACACTAGCTTGTATAATCAAACTTAACCAATAAATCATGAGAAAGAGAACTAGAAGAAGTAGAGGAGGGGCCTTTACACCTCATATGAATGACAGTCCAAGCGATGCTATCATTCAAACACCCTTTACAAGGGAAAACAAGGGGCTCCCCCATAGGGAGAACAAGGGGCTCCCCCATAGGGAGAGCAAGAGCACACGAAGGGAACATGAGTGCAACCAAGAGGGAAATAGTCAGTAACCCCAAAAGAAACCTAGGGCATGGAAAAAGTAGTCAGAGGAGTAAAAGGAGTGCACTCAAGAGCACCACCAACGATAGTAGGACAAACCAAAATATGAGCCAGAGCATAAAGCTCCACAAAAACTTGGGGGGAAGCCACTTTAGGATAGTCAAAAAACACAATAGTTAGGAGAACATCATTAGCATCCTTCCACCAATTTTTGCACCCTTCCAACACATGAAAGAACAAGCCAAAGCCAAGTGACCAATAGAAAAACATCGATAGAACCTAAAAGTGGGACCCTCATAGTCAAGTGGTTGTCACTAGGGTTGATCCCCTATTATGTTACTAATCTAGGTGTATGAAAATAAAGTTATTCTAAAGGTTTCATAGGTACAAAAATTTATTGACACTAGACCAGTGCCCCTTGTACTATTGCTCGTATGCCACCATCTCTTGCAAATAGGGATGCCTCTTGATGTTGATTTCATCATGGTCATAGTCATAGTTTCCATTCGAGACATGGATTACATGGCTCCCAAGGATCTTCCCAATGCCAACATCATGGCTACAACCCCTCACCACCCCCACCACGTAGACAATCTTCTACATCTCAACATGATTGTGGCCTTGCTAATTGACATGATTGTGTCCTCTTTTGATTTTTGTGTCCAACGTAAACTTTTGAGAGTATGATTTCATTCTACCCATATTTTATAACCATAAAAAGGGTGAAATTCACTAAAGAAAATCATGTAACTATATAGTGAAAAAAAAAGACTTTTATTGATTTTTATAAATAATATTCTCTTCTTTTTATGGTGAAAGATATAGTAACATAATGGTTCATGATTCAAGTTGCACAGAGAAATTAACGAGTAGAAATTTGTAGTATTTAAAATTGTGTTAGAACAAAACCAAGGGCTAGATTAATTAAAATAATTATAAATTATCATGCATTCATACATATCCCTTAAATTAATATTAGTGTAATTTATGTAATAAATACCTACAAACATATGGATGAAGGGGAGATAATATCATGGATGATAAAATATTAAAATAAATGTTTTGATTAAGTTAAAAACAAGAAGGTCATGTACCCATTACAAGATAGCCATCAAGGAAAATGGAATAAATCTCATCGGAGGTGAGATAAAAAGGAAACAAACAAAGACCAACAAAGCTTTTGGCTAGAGCTAGGAACTAGAAAGAAAAAAGAGGCTAGGGATGCAACCCTGTACAAACAGAATTATCCACTAAGTAATGAGAAAGAGAACTGGAAGAGGTAGAGGAGGTTCCTTTATGTCTTCTATGAATAATGGTCCAAGTGATGCTATTTTCAAGACACGCACTACAAGGAGCAAGGGCCTCCCCAAAGGGAGATCAAGAGAATTTGAGGGGGGAACAAGAGGACAACCATGGGAGTAACAGTCATAAACCCCAATAGACCGTGACAAGGAAACATTCAAAGCAGCAAAAGAAGAACATGCTCAAGAGCACTACCAAGGACAACAAGGCATACCAAATCCAAGTCAAGATAATAAGGCTCTCTAGAAGCCTAGGGGAAGCCACCATAGAAGAGTCAAAAGATGGAACAGTCGGGAGATCATCATTTACATCCTTCCACCAAATTGTCACACCATTTCGGTGTTGAAGAGAGCAAGCCAAAGATAGGTTACCAATAGAAAAACAATGGAAACACCTAAAGGTGAGGCCCTCATGGTCGATCGACTGAGACTAGGGATGATCCTTAATCAATAAAACCAACTCTTCAGGAAGAGGCAAAGAGATGTCAATATCCACCAAAATCTGAGCACATGTAGAATGGCCCATAAAAGAAGTGGCATCATCAATTTTCAAGAAGTGACCAATTGAGTTCCCAATGGCTTCAAATAAAGTCTCCTCCCAGATATAAAAGGGTGCATTTGAGATTCTAACCCATAGCAAACACACATTGAGTAGTTCGGTAAGGCGATTGAAGGAAGAGGACCAAGGTTTGAGCATAAGAGAATGAACTCCCCAATACCAAAGATGACCCAAAACCGCACCATAGTCCTCAACAGAAACAAAAGTAGGAACAACAAACCTTTAGCACTAGTGAAGAGTTTTATCTTACTCAAAAATAACATCCTCTAATGCTCCAAAACCTACTTATTTAGGTCAAGGAGAGACAACCAAATATTGGAAAAGTAGAAAAATAAGACAAACCTCTGATAGATATCTTCATTCTCAGCCACTTCTTCCTCACATACCACCACTAGAGAAGGTTTGGCTGAGGGGTTAGGGCATTCTAGAGGGGGCTGAGAAGAATTGGACCTAGTCACTAAGGAGAAGAAGCAACCCTCAGAAGTAGTATAAGGCACTACATGAGGTGCATTAAATAGTTGGGCTTCTATAGGAAGCACCCAAGCAAAGGAAACAGAGGACAAAAGCAATGAAGAGCCCTGCATACCCTTCAAAACTAGCCCAAATGCGGCAATAGTAGCAACCAATGTGGAATGACTAGTAGCATGAGAGAAAGGGAGAGAGGTGTGTTGAGGAGGGGCATTAAGCAAGCCTAACTCAACCAGAGAGGAGGGTCTACATGCAGAAGCAAGAATAGCCAGGAAGGAGTCGTGCCATAAGACATCATGAGCTTTGTATAAGGGTATAGGGGAGAGGGGCCCATAGTGGAGCACCCTAACTTCGTGTTTCTCAAAATCTTATGTGCAAATTTCAAATCACTTCCAATTTTATACAAAAATTTATTTGGCAACTCATGTGTCTCTATATTTCATTTTAGGGTCACATCATCAAATATGATGCCAATCAACATGATTTTTGTTGAGGTATCCAAAAAAGCCCAAAAAAAAGTGAGACCAATAGTGGCGCACTAAGTCATGTTTTATTGGTGTGTTGATGTGGCGCCACATGATTTTCTAGTTTGTGTACTTTATGGATAAAAAGTGTTTTGCAATTGGATATTAAGGTGCTCCACTATGAGGCCCACTAAGGACTACTTTTATCCCCACTATTGGACCCTACTCCACTATGGGCCCCTCTCCCCTAAGTGAAATGTTACTAGATGAATTAAGAGGACTTTAAAATAGATTTATAATGGTATAATATTTAAGTTTTGGGTATGTGCAGGATCATCATGGAAAAAACAGGCCCTTAAGTGGCAAAAAAATAAAAAAAATCAGAGTTGGGCAACTTGACATAAAAATTTGAATAAGTTATCTATATTATTTCAAAAATATATAAGAATAGAATTTGTAGCAAATTGAATTTAGTTTCTAAACTACTAGGTTTGTTTTAAAAAAAAAGAAATCTATTTGGTGAAAATTTGAAATTTCAATGCAATAGTACTTAAATTTGGAAAAAATAAGAAGTAGGTGTCTGTCTGACCACCCTAACCACAATGAAATGATAATATTTTTTTATAAGATTTTAGATATAAGTAGAGGACTTATGTCCTAATGTGATTCATATTTTTTTGTAATTTTTTTCCAAGTAAATAATTAATTATGAATTTTGTATTACAACTTTTAAAAAATATAAAAAAATTGTATGTCTGACCACCTTAACTTGGTCAAAACTTCATGAAATTCAATTTTTATTTTTTTAATCTTATAGTATGCAAAGCATAGAATGTGACACATGTTTTGGATTCAAAAAATGAGATACCGTTTGAAAGCTATAGATGTTTTTCAATCAGTCTATCAATCAGGACTTTATTCGTAATTTGAATAAAAAGGGAATAATAATTACTTATTAAATTCAAATTAAAGCATAATTTATATTGGTGGAAAGCTGAGATTCTCCTTTAAAAACCCTTTTCGTTTCATCAATTTTGGGGTAAAAAAAAGTTGTCAACCACATACCCATCATATTGCCACTTTTTGGCCCATCATGATCCTGCACATACCCTTTTGTAAATATAAATTATAATTTAAATGGGTTGAATTTGTGGGAAAATTGTATGATTAAGCATTCTTCAATCAAAGTGGTATTGAGATAGGTAATCCATTAAGAAGTCTCAATGTGGAATATATCTTAAGTGGATGATTCATGCTCATGAGAGATGGGTTGATATGAACCAATACTCATGAAATATAGGTCAATAAGCTTGACTCAAAATTTGTGCCTTAAATATATATAAAAAGTAACATAATTTGATATATTTCAAAGAATATTTCCTATTTGCAATTGGATGAGTTAAATAGATTTCATAATAAAGGGTTCATAAGTCATGCTAAAAAATTATAAATGGAGTTGCAAGTCAAGTGGTTTTGATCTTAAGGGAAACCTCATGGTTAAGCATACTTGAGTCAAAGTAGTATTGCAATGGTGAACTCCCAAAAAGTATCAATGTTTTATCCATATGAACATCACCTAGACGTAGAGAGTGTTAAGTGAATCAGGGCATTCGTGCTCACTAGAGGTGGGAAATTCTAGGTGAAAAATTCAATAGGAGTTAATTATGAATATTCACAATTCATGTACACCAAAATTCCATGCCCCCAAATCTTATGACTACTTTTGTTTTGTAAAATAAAGAGCTTCACTAACTGTTTCATACATGTAAAAGTACTCTAGGAGTCCATACCATCATATGACAAGGATTGTCTATATGAAGCAAAGACTACGTTTGTTCAACTTAAATAGAAATTTTAACAAATGTAAGCTTGTGCCGGAGAAAAATTGTTGTGTCTGGCCACCCAAAACTGTTTATAGCTTTGATTTGAATACTGAATATTTTACATAAAGAGGAGTAAAAATATTATTAAATCAAGAATGAATACAAAGCAAGGGCATCACATAGTCCTATCAAGCTCCACCAAATGATCCAACTATTGAAACAAATTCAGGGGTAACTGACCCCAGTCCACCAAATTCCAATCATGAATATGCTCAGAAGCCCATTTAGCCAAGCAATTTGCAACAACATTCCATTCTCGAAGAATATGAGTGAAAGTAACAAACTCCAAAGAAGCACAGAGGTTAATAATCTGATCAACAATCAAAGCCAAATGCCAGCTAACATCCTCTAAATGCCGCTTATTCAACAAGTTCACCACAACCTGGGAATCAGACTCACATATGATCCTTCGCCATCCCAATTGACTTACACGTTCCAGTGCCAATAAAATGGCCTGAGCCTCCATTAGATTATTAACTATGAAGACCCTTATAAACAGAGAAGATAAATTGAACATATCCAAAGCTGTCCCGACCAACACCACCAATTCTAGCATGACCCAGGTTTCCTCGAGAAGAGCTATCCGTGTTGATTTTTAAGACGCCCTAAGGTGGAGGAGACCATCTCCCCTCTCTATTCAACTTCGGGGTAGGATGTTGACATCTATTACGCATGAGTTGTCTTTGCGGAGGAGGAAGATGAAGATGATTACATATTGAATATTTAAATGGATTCTTACTGGGTTATTTTAATTTTGATCCTTGAGAATTTTTGCTCTTTAATTATCTTCTTTATTGATTTTGAACTAATCACTTTTCTTGATATTGAACACAAGGCACAATTACAACTTATTTCTTTCAATAATGTATAATGTTACTTCTTACAGTCAATTGGATTTCTAGGTCCTAGAATAGCACTTCTTGGTCTAAATGCAGCCATTGGGAGCACTATTGGAACAGGGTATTTTCTTCGGTGGCTGGTTTCATTCCAATGTTTCTTGATATTTACTGTAGTTTTGTATTTTACTTCACCCATCTTCTAGAATATTTATGCTACTAGGGAAAAGATGTTCGAATGATTTGAGAAGGATATAAATTTTAAATGACCAAAAAAATTGGGAGTTTGCTTCCATCTACACTATTTAATAATATAGTAATTGGCTAGCTAGCAGACAGACCCAGATGTTGCCAAATGATTTTCTTCTTGGGTGTCCTAAAAGTATGGGTTGGCATTAGAGCCCCGAGTTTCATCATATGATTTTATTCTTGGGAATTCTAATAAGAGTGTATCCACATGTATGTTGGTCCTGAGATCATATATTTGACCTCAGGTATTCTATAAAGTATGGCTTGAAATTTGATTCTCGAGCCTTTCTCAACTTAAAATTGAGGTCATACATGCCACAGGATATGTATTTGTGTTCAATCCAGTTAACCGATCTTTTATTGTTTGTAATATCATGTTTTGATTAAGTTCAACATTTTTTATCAGAGTTATGAGACAAAGATAATTTTGAAAGGATCAAAAAACTTTGAACAATAAAAAAGATACAGAAAATTGAAACTAAGAAACATAAAGGAACTGGCCTTAAGACAAGAAAGGCCCTAGCAAACCAAACAGTTGTACAACACAAAAATAGTCAACATAGTCAAGGAGCAAGGTTTGAAGTCAAACCTAATCAAAGAGCTCTAAAGTGAAGTTTGATCCAAATGGATCATTTTAAGTTTCTTGGAAGAACTGATCTCAACCAAAGGAGAAGCTTCAAGTTTATTTTTATCCTTAAGCAGGGTTCCCTCAAGTCCCCAACGAAATCCACAATAGCAAGGTCCAAACATTTACTTAAAATCAAAGAACCATGCACCAAAAGAATCACATCAACTTGCTTTTCTGTTAGGGAAGACCCCCTTGATTTTCTTGTGGGGCTTACATCAAGGAAGCCCAAATCATTTTCTTCATCACTCATCACCAAGTTCTTAGGTTTGGAATGAGTATGGAGCTTACCTTTGAAATCTTGACATGAGTTGGAAAAATGCCCAACCCTATGGCAATGAGATGAAATTAATGAAGAAGATTCACAATGGATAATATGCTCTCAAATGCCTAGCATGGAGTGAAGCTCAAAAGTATTAGTTAGCAGTTTACCAATATCCACACAAACACAAAATCTACTGAAAACAAGTGTTTCATGTCTTTCATGACCTAATTGTCAATAAGCTTGAGCCACATCCTTCTCATTGGTCTGATCTAATGGGGGAACAAAACCATCAAGTAAACTACCCATTTTTTGTAAATGTTTTGGCACCAACTAGCTTTGTTCCATCACCACTCATATGAGACCACCACCTTGGAACTCCATTGTGTCACCACCAAGCTAGAGGCGCTTCCATTCTCTCCCACTCTATAGTTTTTCATTGCTCTCCTTTTCCAATAGAAGCAAATTATTCATAACCATTTAGCTTAAGCATCTCAAATAAGACCAAATTGCATTGGCTCAAAATTTGGGATATAGATTTTCTAAATATATTTTTCATTTCATTGCCAAATTCCTCAAAAAATTAAGACATATCAAAGAAAGCTAGCAAGTCTTCTTTGAGTTTCTTAATATTCTCTAGTCTTTCATCCATCATTATCAATAGGTTTTTCAAGTTCAAGTGCCTTCTTCTAAGTCTAAGAAATCCCTTCACTAGTGTGTAAGTGTGGTCTCTTCATCTCGTGGGCTCTCCACTAGATAGTAGGCCTTTTATGACCAAAAACTCATTTATGTGGATCTTCATGAAGAAAATTTATTCATGGCTAATGATAAAGTAATTGTCTATTATAGTTTCCCATTTGAATTCTATAAATCCCTATAGGACATTGTTGGACCTAATTTCTTCTAGGTTTACCTAGATTTTTTTGCAACAGCTTACCTGGGTGTTATTATAAATCAAATCAAATTAAATTCATACCTAAAGTAGGCAATCATATCAAAATTTGCAATTGAAAATTAATCAATTTGTTGAATAATTCTTATCATATCATAGCCAAGGACCTTGTTATTTGATTTCATCACTTGCTTTCACTTATCAATTGTCTGACCTAAACACACTAGCTTCATCAAAAGAAAATAATCTTCAACAATGTTATTGTTGTTTTGGAAGGTACCTAGTGGGATCTTCATTCTCAACAAAAAGTTGTTTTAATCCAAATTGACTTTTATATTTTTAAGTTTGTTGTACCACACTTAATGGTCATTTATTCTCAACATGCTTCATGTTCTTATGTTTGCCCCTAATTTTCTTTGATCAATTCAAATGCTCTTTGCAGATGCCCAACTACTCTCACCATTAATGATCAACAATAATCCTATTTTGGGTTCTTCCACTCTACGCCAAGCTTGTCCTTTTGCTCTAGGTTTGTAAGTTATTGTAGTTGAAAGCTTTAGATATTTTCTTGCCAAAATAGTTACCTAATAGAGGGTTAAAGGTGTTTCCCTTCCAAACTTTAATCTCTATCTTGTTAATGGTCATTTCATTAATGAATCCTTCTTCACTCTCTTGGAAAATCTAGACAACATGAGCCATACCTTACTATGTCTAAATACATTATATCTTGATTTCAACTTCAATAGTCAATGGAAAAAGACTTGATTCTATCATCAATGATTTTTTCCAAAATCCTCCTAGCTTGACTCTTTTGGTTAGAAATTGATTGGCCACAAGGAAAAAATTTAATTTCTAGAAATTATCTTTGCTTTTTTATTCTCTTTTGTAGCTCTTTGGAAACTTGTTTTGACTTGCATTGAGAAAAAACTACAATTTTGGATTGTTAAGCTTCTTTCTCTAACAAGGAAATTTATGATCTATTATAAAGTGCTTGTGGCTACTCATGTGTAATATTTTTCTTGCTAAGATCCCAAAAGTTGAAGAGATTATTCAAGGACTTTATTTGGGCCTCTTTGGAGCATAATAAGGGGTTCTGGCATTGAGTTCCTTAGGAATTGTGTTACATCCCATTTAATTTGGTTTTGTGGGCCTTATTGATACTCAAATACAAGGGTTGACCTTATGTACCAAATGGATAATTCATATCTTGGAAGTCCAAGAAGCCTTGAAAATCCTTCTCAAGTAGTGTATTACTTCTAGAGTTCCTTATGGAAAGAAGATTGAGCACTGTTTGGGGCTTCACTTCAGCCTCATCATGAAGGAACCAATTCAAATTCAAGGCACTTTGGATGCCAAAATTATTTGGAAATCTTGGGAAGCCATCAAGTCATACCCTAGGTGGAAAGGGAATGATTTTAAGACTAGAATATCCTTCAACCACCAATATCTTTGGTGGTCTCCTATAATTACTTGAAAAGATTGACCTCTTGTCAAAGTTCCTTGGGTATATACACCAAAATTCTTTAAGCATGGAATTTGTTACATTTTAAACCTCTTGTTTAAAGCCACTAAGAGCTAACTATCTTGGCTAGAATTTCAAGATAAATATAGGCTTGGAAACCGAGATTTTGATTCCTTTCAAACCATTATGTATCATGTGCCTCTAAAAATGGTGTATAAGGTTGGAATTTGATGCATTTTTCCCTAGTGGAATAATTGTAAGTGGTATCTAGACACTCCCTTTAAGGGCTACAAACCCTTCCACAAGTATTCTTGATTTTCTCCTCACCTACCCATCACTCAAAAGCTCAATGTCAAGTGGAACCTCCAATTTATTTCCACACAATGGTGCTACAAGTTTCAAGCAATTTGTTCTATCATTTTGGAGCCCAAACTATATTACTTTGTGTTGTGTTCTTGTAGCAAGGACTTCCCATTGGATCTCACCTTATCTATGTGGGCATTTCCAACCCCCTTTGTCCTTCCTATGGGTATTTGGAACTCTTTAGCACCTCTTCTAGTTTTTCCCATGAATCCTATTGGTCAAACCTTTGTGACCAAGTCTTTTTTCCCTAGCATATATTCTTTTAGACAATTAGCCTAAGATGCATGTAAAATTTTCCCAAATATGGCATGCTTTCAAAGTGGAAATTCTATTCAACATACATTGAAAAATAGAAATGTTGCTTTATTTGTAGATTTTGTAGTGAGCACTCATTTCTTTCTGTATACTAAAGTCATTATATGCTCAAATGTTATATTACAAATCTAGGTGTATGAAAATAAAGTTGTTCTAAAGGTTTCCCAATTACAACAATTTATTGACATTGGGCCAATGTCCCTTGTACTATTGCTCATATGCCACCATCTCTTGCCCATAGGGATGCCTCTTGATGTCAATGTCATCATGCTCATAGTCATAATGTCCATTCAAGACATGAATTTCATGGCTCCCAAGGATCCTCTCAATTCCAACATCATGGCTACCAACCCCTCCCCACCCCCACCATGTAGTCAATCTTCTACATCTCAACATGATTGTGGCCTCCCTAATTGGCATAACCATGCTACTTTACTTGTTTGTGCACTACCCGTAGTGATCTAGAAGAAGAAAAGTATAAAGAGGAACTCATCAGAGGTTGCGAGCTCATTCCTAATGACTAGGATTCCCAAGATGGTTGGACAAACCATAATGACCCTCTCTCCTCCAATCAATATTGCTCTTGCTACTTAGTAGTGTGTCCACTTTTGATTTTTGCCTCCAACATAATTTTTTGAGAGTATGATTTCATTCCACCCATATTTTATATAAATTGTATAATTATATTTTTAATATAAATAAATTGTTCGTCTTAAAAAATATAATTGGTAAATTTTTTGAGAGCTATCCTAAATAACAATGTAATTATTAAAAATAGCTTTTTTTATTTGTAAAATATGACAATACATTTCACACTACATCTATCATTTTTTCTAACCGCAAATAATTATAAAAAATATTTATATTAAATTTACAATTATAAATACCAACAAATTGAATATGAAAATATCATGCCACAAGTTTAAAGAATTTTTAAAGGAAATAAAGTGAAAAGGGTGGAATGCACTAAAGCAAAGCATGTAACTATAAAAAAAAACAAAGAGCTTAATTGATTTCTATAAATCATGTTCTCTTATTTTTATGATGAAAGATATAGTAACATAATGGTGCATGATTCAAGGTGTGCAAAGAAATTAACGAGTAGAAATTTGTAGTATTTAAAAAAATTGTTCGTACATGGCATTTTGTTTATGTTAGATAGAATAAAACCAAAGGCTATGTTAATTAGAATAATTATAAATGCTCATGCAATCATACCTATCCCTTAAATTGATATTAGTGTAATTTGCATTAAATACCTACAAACATATGGATGGAGGAGAGACATCATCATGGATGATGAAAGATTAAAAAAATATTATTGCATGAATTAAAAGGGTTTTACAATGAATTTATAAGGTATAATATTTAAGTTTTGTAAGTATAATTGTAATTTAAATGGGTTTAATTATGGGGGAAGATTATATGATTAAGCATTCTTCTTGATCAAAGTGGTATTAGCATAGGTAACTTGTTATGAAGCCTCAATATGCAATAGATGTTAAGTGGACAATTCATGCTCATGAGAGATGGGTTCATGTGAACCAATACTAATGAAATATAGGTCAATAAGCTTGACTCAAAAACTATGCCTTAAATATGTATAAAAAGTAACATAATTTGATATATTTCAAAGAATATCTCCTATTTGAAATTGGATGAGCTAAATAGAGTCCATTATAAATGGTTTATAAGTACACACTTGCTAAAAAGTTTGTAAATGGAGTTGCAAGTCAAGTGGTTTTGATCTTAGGGGAAACTTCATGGTTAAGCGTACTTGAGCCAAACTATTGTTGGGATAGTGAACTCCCAAAAAGTCTCAATGCTTTATCTAGGTGAACATCACCTAGATGCAAAGAGTGCTCAGTGAATCAGGGTGTTAAGTGGATTATTGGAAGTTTACAGTTTTTGTTCATTAAACTTTTTGGCATTTCATTGAATGATGCATCATTAGGGAAGAGGGTTCAATAGTGGTGTGGGCTTCTATTGTGAGGATAAGAGTTGACTACTTGAGCCCCACTAATTAACAAACTATCTTTCTTTCTTTTTGTTGGTAATAGAATGATTTATATTCATTTTGAAATAGAATAGTACATTGTAAGTCCCAATCATTCTCTTCAGACCAAAAATTTTGATAACTAAGAGGTCCAACTCGAAGCACATTAACATGCAAAATACAAAACCACACCCAGCCCCATACATCCCCCATCAAACTGAGATTTTCACCATTACAAACAGATTATAGACTTTTAACAATTTTTTGAAGCAAAACAAAAAACCTAAATTATCCTATTCCATTATGTCGCTCTCGACTACTAACATACCCATTAATAGTTAAAAACTAACAAAAAACTAGTAACCTTCCCTAGCATCACTTTTCCTGACCTGGTACATTTCATGCTTTGCGCCTTCCTTTCACCTTCCGCTTATGTTGGTTAGCCTTCTCTTTCTCCATCCGCTCCATTTCCGCCTTCACTTTAGCAATAAAGGCTTCGACTTTCATCAATTCAATGAACAACTTCAGTGCTTTCCACCCCAGCCGAGCTTCTTCTCTGCACCGTGCCTTGAATCTTCCCTCTGGCCATCGGACAAAGGGTAGGCAACCAATTGGATTCTCAAATTCTTCTATGCCTATGCATTCATTTATGTCTAACCCCACTCCCAGAACGACCCATTCAAAGATGCTCTCCATCCCAATGAGGAAATCCTCACGCACCAATGTTACCATTACCTCCCTTACAGTTTCAACCGTTTCGCCTAGGTCAAATCCCCACGCTGCGATCATGGAGTATACATCCATGTTCGTTCTGTAACGGTGTCTGAGAATCCCAAAATCCCTTCCTAAAATCATTCTAACACACTTTACTAGCCTTTCATCTTCAATGAGAAACATTCTGGATAACCGCAGCCCAAATGTGTCCCCATAAAATGGATTGAGTTGTCGTTTGGAGAGGAAAGTAAAATTTTCCTCCATAACTGCCCTGCTAACCACCTCTAAAACTGCAAGTTCCTCTCCTCAGCCTTTTCACTACCACACCAAACACAATGAGAAAAACAAACTAACGGCCAAGGTTATAATTTGCCTAGATTGCCACACTTCAATTTTAATGCTTCGACGTTCTGAGACGCCACCACTACCTTTTCTAGCCATTCTCCCATCTTATCGATGCTAATTCAAATTGAAATCTATCATGTCTCATTAATGCTTTGTACTCCCACTTCGATAGCCTAATCCACCAACTCCACATTTATAAAATCTTGAAAATTTAACTCCCCCACCTGCCTAAATTTTAAGGCCCATTTCGAAAGAACATCAGCTTCAACATTCCCCGCTCTCTTGATGTGGCTAACTGTGAAATTTTCACAAGAATTTAATTTTTCTCTTATTTTTTCTATTACGTTTTGGAGATGCCATGTATTTATCGCCCCTTTAATCTCACTGCTTGTATAATTACTAAAGAGTCTCCTTCTAAGTGTATTTTTATGGCTCCTAAAGTCTTTCCCAATTTTATTGCCATTAAAGCTATCATGGCTTCGGCTGTATTGTTTGTCCCTTCATCTAACTTCTTTGCTCCTTAGGCCATAACATCACCTTTCCAATTTCGAATTATAAATTTGGCTTCAGATGGACTAGGATTCCCTTTTGAAACCCCATCAAAATTAATCTTCCACCATCCTTCCAAAGGTTTTTCCTAATTCGCCATTTCAGGCAAACATGGAACTGGTTTAACCCTATTAGGCCCCTTAATAGGCCGACTACTTAACAAACTATTGATTGAAGCTAAATAATGAAAACCCCCTTTTTTTAAAAAAAAAAATCTTTAAAAAATGAAAACAAAAGTACCTATTTATTTGTATAAAGGTCCAATAAATATTTAGCTAATAATTCTTCATTTTCCCAAATATAAATGACTACCACTAGATATTTATATTTTATTTATATACATGGTTTTTTTTTTAAATTGTCATATGACATGAATAGTTAGAATTTATATTTCATATGTTTGACATAACATTTGTCCAACTTGAAAATACATATGACAATCTTGATTACAAATATATTTGTTCCACATATCAACCTTGTTAGGGCAACTTCTTGTTTCATTGTGCCCAAGTACTCCCTTATTTACTCCACATAAACCCTACAATCACTAAAAAATACTTCTAATGCTCACCATTATCAATTAGAAAACAATACAATAGTAATAAAATATATTCTAAATAAAACCTCTGAATTTGTAATGATATGTTTTATTTATTTCATATTTCAAATAACGTATATCATTAAATTCAAATCTATCCCAATTTAAACATTCTTACAACACCTCTCAAATTAGAGTTATGCATGGTATTAAATTCAAATTTCAAGTCACTTGTACCATTAATTTTAAATCCATCCTAATTAAAACATGCTTACAACACCTCTCAAATCATAATGATATGTGATTTTGAATTCAAATTACATATCACTTCTATAATTAAATTCAAATTCATCCAAATATGAACATTATTACTAAGATGTCTTATTTGAATTCCCCCCATGAATTCAAAAATCCATCCACTTGCTCCACATATGACCCAATCAATGCATTTAATTTTAATATCAACCAATTAGATGTAACCACATAGATCAAGACTAAAAAATGTAACCACATAAATCAATAAAAAATAGTCAAATGGCTATCTCGCCTATAAATACAAGTTATCTTCTATACACTATTTTTTGTATTTTCAAAACATGTTTTTCATTTTGTTCTTTTAGTATTAACCTTTTGTAGCCTAACATGTTCACCATATATTTCTTAAAACGTTTTCATCTTGTTGTATGCATAAAATTATTACAATTGCTTGTAACTCAAAAGTGCACTCACACATAAAATATATATGAATCATAAACATGAAATGTATGTATATTTTTATCTAAAAATGTGAAATGTATTAATCATAAACTTATAAGCAAGTGTTACTAACTACAATATGGCCATATGCTTCTTACACATTAAACAATGTTTTGTTATAGATGAAGAATAAATCCCAAGTGAGAAATAGGCATGGTGGAAAGGGATTACAAGCAATTCTCCCTCCACACAAGAGTGGTGTGAGGATACCAATATCTAAATATGATGAAGTTATTCGCATTTCACATCCAATGGAATCAATAATCCAAGTGAATGCATTCATTATGACAAAGAAGATTTCATTGCAATGAGAGTGTTCAACAAATGTTATGGAAGTCACCATGAGAGATATTGAAGACAATGGATATTCAACAAGGGGAGTAATAAAAAATAGGGGCTTTCAACTAACATATTGGAAAATCAGTTGACTAGCATAACTACCACTAAAAGGAAAGGTCCCCCCACAATTTTGAATGAAGAAGAAGAAAGTATTGTTGAATGGTGAAAGGAGATGGTTGTAGTTGGCCATGGCCATAAAATAGTCAATTTAAAAGCTGAAGTTACACATATATGCCAAAAAAGGTCAAATATATTCAAGGATGGACTCTCTAGTAAGTCATGATGGACTTTAAAATATGACATATTTGTCTTACCTTGAGGATAGCATAACAACTTGGCAGAGACAAGGCACTAAATTTGAGGTTTGCAGAGGTCACAATGTTCTTGGCATATTGTCAAGGGCTTATGAAACTAATCCATATGATCCTTGTAATATTTGGAACTATGATGAGACTAGCATTCAAGATAGTAGAAATGGGGCATGTGGGTGTTCACCAAAAGAGCCAACATAAGTGTTTTGTACATAATACCCAAGAGCCAAGAATGAATCACATTTTATGTTGTGTGAATGTTGTTGGACAAAAAATCCTTGTTTTTTCTTGTTTAATGCATTGCTTCTCAGTCCCATGCATAAATGACAAAAAAATTATTTAACAATTGGCTACACCATTTTGCAAGATCAGTACTTGGGGTTGTTTCACCCACTAATAGACACATTTTGATATTTGATGGTCATGGAAACCTTGTTGCATTTGCAACTATTTACAAGGAAAATTCACTTGGTATTGACTTGCTAACCCTACTATCCCACACATCTCTCAATTTTCAACCAGTAGATGTAAGCATATTTTAAGATTTCAAGACATATTTTAAGAGTGAAAGAGAAGCATGGATGACTAAGTATCCCAATTTAGACATTAAAAGGGTAGACCTGGCAACACTTGATAGCCTAGCATTTCAAAAATAAATATTAACTATTAATAACATAAAATCTAGTTTAAAGATGACAGTTATTTAGCGCCTTGATCCAAATGCATTCATGGAGGATATGCATCCTAGTGCCACATTTCAATTCAATTACCATAAGGACACTTCTATTGTAGAAACTATTCTAAGTTTATCAAGTATTGGTGTGCCATATTCAAAGGTAGAATGGATAGAAGCAAACCTTGTAGAGGAAAGAGTTGATCCATTGAATGATGAACTACGTATTGCAATAGAAATGCATGTTTTACCCTACCAACATACTATTGCAAAAGAGGCACTTTCACTTCATATTGAACCAAAGGAACGATCATGGTTGTTGGAGGGGGATACAAATCTTGGTGTTGATTTGAATATTGATGAAGACCAAATTCTTTCATTTACATCTCCACCATTCATAATGGATAAATTCTCCTCAGTACATTTTTATGTTGATTGTGGAGATTGGGAAGTGGGGGAGGAAGTTTTTAAATTGGGAGGAGCTCAAGATTTGGAGGAAAATGTTAGTGAGGTGAAAGCTAAAGTTGAAGTGGAATCCAGCAAACCATTGGGAGGCCAGATCAATTTCAACTTCAACCAATTCCTTAAACTACATATTCATCTAGAGAAGGATACCTCAAACTATCAAGTTGATAGTGGGATTTGACTAAGTAGACCATCTCAACTCCTCACCATAAAATGCTACATGAATCTATTAATGGAGCAAGAGTAGAGGAAGAAATAAATCTAAGTTGAAACTTTGAAAGAAAGAACAGATAAAAGAGAGGAAGGTTGCAAGAATTGAAGTTGGAGAGATGGTGCAATTGAAAATAGAAAAGTAACTTCAACAACAAGCAAATGAGCTACATAGAATTCAAAAAAGAAGAGAGAATGAACAAAAAAATGAGCAACTAAGGATTCAATGAGAATAAGATAAATGAGAGAAAGAAATGAAAAAGGCCAAAAAGGAGTTGGAGAGGAAAAGGAATTTGAATAATCCTTTAAATCCCTTTTCCAAACAACATGCAATTTTCAAAGATGTGGTAACTATTCACTACCCTTAGTATTCTACAACAATACCTAATTCAAGTTTTACTCAATTTCGTTCATGTAGCATTCCTACAACTTCTAAAACAATAACCATGGAAGACCAATTGACTAGGAAAGGTTCACCAGGAAACAATTTATCAAAAAACCCCATGCCCTCATTTGGATTCTCCTTTCCACCATTATTTGACTCATAATAATGTTAATTTGTAAGGGATGGACACTTTTTTAGGATTTGTGTCATTGTCAAGTTAAAACAGCATGATGGATTGCATACCATTTTATTTTTTATTGCTTTCAAGGCCATTCATATATATTGTAAGCTCTAACTTATAAATGGAATTAAAATCAAATGCAATGCAAGAGACTCAAATTCTAAATTATCACAAACCTCAAATAGATCTCAACAATGAAAACAAAACAAGATTAAAACATAAGCAACAAACTCAAATGTTACCATACACCTCCATTGTTGAATGACTTTCTCCTTGAATTATTTGAAATGTGGATGCTCTATTTTCTTAAACGATACCAAATTGATAGCATGTACCTAGGTTGAATGATAATGGATGATGAATGAGGGAAGTGCCTGAATTTATAGATTTTTGGGATGGGAAATGGATGGCTAAGATTTGATTATGAGATCAAGGGTGGAAAATGGTTGAGAGGAGTTCCCTAAGATCTAGGAAAATATGGTGGGTGGAGATAAGGTGGTTAGAATGTGCATTGTTAGGATGAATTTACTAAGTTTAGTAAGTTGTTAAGGACGTGAGGGAAGTTAGGGACTTGTATATCTAGAGAGGCTAGATTCTAGGGTTATGCTAAGAGAATAATGGGAGCTCAAGGACAAGTGTTCCTGCGTCCCCATCATTCTTGGAAGGTGGTCAAGGAAAATAAGATTAATTAATAATAATAATTAATTATTTAGCCACATGGGTGAGGTGAAAATGAGGTGGAATATGATAATTTACTTAGTTATTCATGATGGGATAGAAAAGGTTGGTTAATTAAATAATATGGTTATTTAAATAAGTGGTGGACTTTAGATGAAAGGAATACATCCTAAGTTAATTAGGACTAGGCTTAGGTGATGAATTCAGTCAATAAGAGAATAGGTGATAGGTTTAGTGATGAAATAGACCTAGGGAATATTAGGTGTCTACATTTGGCCCCTCTTTGTGATTAAGTAGTGTTGTGTCAAAGAAGAATAAAAATTAGGATGGGATGGAGTGAATATTATGGTGTTGAGTTTCCCTAGTCGCTTAAGGATGATGATGGAAGTGAGGTCCCCTTAAGAGAATTATTAGGTGAAATTAAACCTAATAGATATCTTGAAAAGACATGTGTCATAAAGGCTAAAAGGTGATCTGAGAGAGATCATGTTGGAATGATGTACATGCCATGAATATAGGACTAATTATGGATTGAGGATTAGGCATGTTCACTAGTGCCACTAGGATGATCAAATTGGATTGCATGAATGTACATGTAGGATGATAAAATATCACAAGGATGGTAATGCAACTAAATGACACATGATGATAGATAAATGGTGAGATAGAAGATGGAATGGATAAGCAATACATGTTTTCACAGTAACTTCACATGCAAGGCTCACAACCTTTATTTTGTTGTAGCACTTAGTGTTATGCATTTGGATATAAGAGACCATGATGATGATGTGCTATTTGCATATGGATTGACACACAAAAAAATAAGTTACAAATAGACTAGTGATCCAATAGATACATTTTTGTTAGCATGCCATCATATGAATGACGATGGTGATTGTGGCAATGTGATTGGTGGAGCACTAAGACTAGAAGCAATATAAAAATATAAACCAAAAAATAAAAGATAAATAAGATCAAAAGAAAATGCAAATAGTCTAGTGATCCAAGGAACACAGTGTCATAAGCATGTCGTCATATGAATGATGAAGGCGATCGTGATGGTGTGAGATATGGAACACTAGGAATAGATGCAATAAATAAGAAAAAGGTCAAAAATAAAGATGAAAATCAAACAAAGAAAAAGACACAAATTGACACATACAGAGACAAAAAAATACCAAGACAAGGATAAGGGCAAGCAAGTAATTAACCAAAAGCATGCAAAAAAACATGAGTTGGTATCCAATGAAATATTGAAGCCATGGGTGGATGGGATGGATGGATGGTCAATGGTATATTCCAAAAAAGGGTTGAATTGTGAATTGATCCAGGATGATATTCTAAATTTCATTGCCCCAATGGGTATATACATGTGGATTGTTCCCTAAGAAATGTTAGCAAGGGGATGCCCCCAATTAAGCACAAAATCAAGGAAAGGGTATGAATGGAATGGAAGTAAATGATGAGGAAGGAAAATGGATGGATAGATGGGGTGGGTGGAGGGATGAAAATGAGGGGAAATATCAGTAAATTGTGCAATATGATGGAGGATAACATGATTAGGCAATATGGCCAGGTGATAGCAAAAATTTATTGCATTAGATAGATGGGTAAGGGACTTGAGTGAATAATCCAAGGGAATGAATATAATGGGATGAATAAAATGTGATGGTAGGAATGGAAGAACACATGCTCATAGACTAGAGTGATTTCCTACTACACATGATGCCTATTTACCATGTTTTTATCATGGTACTTGACCAAAGCACCACAAGGAGTGGTTTTCACATAGTGACGAATTTATTTATCTTTGCTATTTCCATATATATATTTTTTTTGTATTTTTGGATTTTCTTTTTTTTTTTGGATTTTGTTATTTTTTTATATATGAGACTTGATGATAGTGCAATCATGGTGGATATGGGTGGTATGAGATGGATAATGGAGGATACTTTATGCAGAAAATGGAGGGAGCCATGGTATGATCCCTAATGTGCACATTACAAAGGCCATCATGCTTCATAAAGAAAAGCATTTGGACAATTGTTGGATTAAAGAACATCAAGGGGTCAACATTGAAGGTCCATTGAGAGCATCCCCATGAGGGGTTGAAGGATAAGATGGATGTATGGATATGGGTGGATTAGGTAAAATGTATGGATTGTGTGAAGATGATGAGGATGAAGACTTAGGATCAATAATCTCATATTTTGATACTTTTCTTTGATAGATGCCCCTAGTTATTTTGAGGAATGGACATGAGAGGAGATTGATTTTTATTTTCTTTTACTTTTGAATTTGATTTTTACATTATCCAATATATTTGGATTTTGATTTTGATTAAAGGAATTTTCTGGGCTTTTCCTTTTAATGAATGATTTTAGGTTTTGTATTTTGATTGATAGCCTTGTTCTTTTGGAATGACACTTGTTGATCCAAGTCTAGGTGAGGGATGGAGGTGGATGAGTTGGATGATATGGTAAGGATATGGGATTAATGAAAGAGATTGGTGATATCTTCAATAGATTCTTAATGACTATCCTTTTTAGTGTTATTAATATCAAAGGAAGCTTGCACATCCTTAGCAATTTGGAAAGAAGGATTAGTAGAGGAAATATTAGGAGATGCAAACCCTAACCCAGGATGCTTGAGATGGAAAGATGGTAGCTCATGAGATGGAGTAAAAAATTGCATTATCATGGAATAGGTTTGTAGCGATAAGCTCTTTGAAAGGACTAGGAGTGGCATTTACTTCTTTGTCATCAAGATCAAAATAAGTGTACCTAGCATCATCAAGAAAATTTATAAGGGCATCATAGTCATCTTTATTAGAACTACATCCTTAGCCAATAGTTCCATCGCTTGTGTGTATGTGAACATGATCAATTGGGCCTTGTTCATGTAAACCAAGACCTTTTCCTTTATATTTCATTTCATCATAGATATGCAAGGGAATGGGATATGTATTCTCTTTGAAGAAAGTACAACATATTTTTCATCTTTATAAATCCAAGTTGGATCAAATCCTTCTATTTCCCCATCTGCAAGATAACCACTGAAAAGGAAGGTAGTGGGATCCCATTGCAACATGAAGGGGGGATTTGGAATTTGAAGGTGAGGTTGACCATAGGATCATGGTGAAATGGGTAAATTGGAAATATGGAGGGATTCATTGATTTGGTATTCTCTACATCCTTTATTGAGAATCTTGAATGTAGATTTTAGGGGTGGCTTCTTACTAGATGGAGTGGAAGATGTGGAAGGTAAATTGTTTTTGATTGATTAATAAGCAGGGAAAGGGCCCTATCCCTTACAAAATAATAATAGTTAGACCAACAACATGACAAAACTGCACAATAGAGGAAGCAAAATAGAAAGAGAACCACTTCCCCTAAACTGAATCAACCAAAAAACATTAGCCAATACCCACTGCATCAAACTTTATAAACCTATGAATAATCCCTAAGAGATATAACCAGATCATATTAATATCCATCCACAAAATTAGGTTATACCAGCATAACCTTAAAAGAGTATCCAACCAATAACCAGAGTTATTAACATAAATAAAACTAGAGAAATAACAATCTAGGCACCTATAGCCTATACCAACTAAACATCTGATAGAATAGAAAAAAAACTTCATGGAAACACTTAACAAAAAAACAAGAAGAACAAGCATCGAGGATCAAGCATCCTCAATCAAGCTTTATGCCTTCACAAGGTCTTCAACAGAATTTGTACAAGATAAATTGTTAGGGTCAATGTATGATGTGGATTTTATGGAGGTAAAGTTGGGTTCAATGTTAGAGGAGGGAATATCATTGTCATATTTCCTTTCCAACATTTGGAAAAATTGATAAGGTTGGAGATCACCAAGGATAGTAATTTCCACACTATTGTATGAGAACTTAAGGCATTGATGGTAAGTGAAGGGTACTACTTGCATGGCATGAAGCCATGGTCAACCAAGCAAGATGTTTTATAGAAGGTATAGGTCTATGACATGGCATAGGATATGTTGAAATAAAGTTCCTACTTCGATAGGAAGATAAATAGTTTTAGTTGATTCACTTTCCACATTTCCATATGCTTTAATGGTAATAGTATGTGATCCCAAGGCTTCTATTGAATAACCCAAATGTTGTACTAGTTTAAGTGTGCAAATATTGAGGCTTGACCCATTATCTATGAGAACAAATTTTACCTTATGTTTGGAAATGAGGGATTCTATATGAAGGGGATGATTATGTGATGGGTCAAGTTGTGGAAAATCAGTTGGGGTGAAAGTGAGGCAATGGTCGATAAAAAGGTGGCTGATAAGGGCTTGGAAATGTGAAGGGATGATATCATTAGGGACGTATGATTCTTGTAGGATATGATTTAAAATGTCCCTATGAGTAGGTCATGTATGTAGAAGCTCAAGAATGGATATTTGGGTCAGTGTTCACTCAAGATGGTCAAGGATGTCATATTATTTTTTAGTATTTATGGTAGATGGAGCAAGACTTGGTTTAGTGTCATAAATGGTCTCCCTTGAGAATTTCACACTAGGTTTGTGTCCCTCCTATGTGCTTGGACCTAATTATGCACCTAATTTCATAAATTAAGTATTCCATATCCCATTTTAACATTTATCAAAAAATCAAATGTGAAAGATCAAAGTATGCATTTAATATTTTCCCCCGACACTTTAAATCCAAAACAAGTGTGATATGGTCTAGGGCACCCTATGCCTTAAATCTCTTAATTTGGCTCCAAATTAAAGTATTTCAATGTTGATAATATTATTTAAAAATTCAAATTTTGATTGTTGACTATCGGGATTTAATTTTTAGGAAATTAGAAGAATTGCATATAAATACATAGTATTTTCACAATTTTAATTAATGAAAGTATATTGAGAAAACTATAGAGTAAAATATTTCAAAAATCAATTCAAGAGCAGTCAAGAGCAGAATTTACAAAATTATTGCATTTCATCATTTGAAAGCATCAAGTTTTATGTGATTTTGTTCATGTTTTTATATATACTTTATTTTTTAGCACTAACCCTTGTAGGTTTTCAAATCAAATCAATTCAAATTGTAATTAATCCTTGAAGATGATGAAAATGATTTTAGTCCATCAAGGAGATCAGATTTGAGTGTTGAGTTGTAGTAATTTTTCAATTCATTGCTTGTTTATCATTTAGCCTCTATCCCTCAAAAGGATACACTCTCTTTATTATAAATTTTGTCATTGTGGAGGTAGAAATACCAACATAGGATTTGACTGAGGTAAGACCCTATGGGGCACAACCATTCCTCTCCTTTAGTGTATGTAGGTTGTATATCTAAAGCAAAGTGGAGCAAGATTAAAGACAACTTGCTCATTCATACCTAAAATCCCTACAAGTCGACAAGAAATGGAAACTACATTATCTCTATAACAGATGAAGATCCAACAATGGAACTCAGAAGGAAGAAGCTACAAACCAAGAACCTTGGGATTGCAAAATCCTTTTTTAGAATTAGGGTCTCAACCTAGGGTGCCATGTGCCCTAGAACAAAGAAATTTGCCTCAAATTTATAGGTTAGGTACCTATGTGTCTCTTTTTTTTTTGGGAACTTGAATTTGTCTATGTTTTTAGTTTGTTAGAATTCATCTCAAAACATTAAATTTTCATAGTTTATATAGTCATATCATTGCATCACATAAAAAAATCCAAAACACCCATCCAAACAATCCAAATCCAAGTTTGATCGATTCACCTTTTAGGTTCTAAGTCAATCCCATACCCTTGTTGATCTTGATTCCAATGTTTTATTAGGAGAGGCTTGATCCTAGTGATCTAGACATTAGATTTGGGATCACTTTTCCTATGAAACATTTTGGTGAGCTTGACATATCCTACACTTGCATTTTTTTAATTTTCATAGCAAAAAAAATTTGAAATATGATTTAAAACCTAGATTATTTGAAAATCTTGTTGATAATTAGCATTTATTTTCAAAAAACTATCCATTTTCATTAGTTTTTATCATAAAAATTGAAAAAAAAATTGGAAAAGATTGCAAAAAAAATCAAAACTGATTTTCTATGTTTAAAGCTTAGATCTAAGTGGTATTCATTGAGAAAATTAATTAAAAAATTATTCTCTCTTTTATGCATGCATATTTTGGTGAAAGACATTGAAAAGGTGACAAGATTGCATAGTGTTTTCATGTCAAAAGATCAAAAAGCATTTACTTTCTATATTTTTGAAAAAATCAATTGATTACGGGGTTTTAATTCTAAAAATTATCATTTGAACATATTCAATTCCTCCAAAAATTTCCAGTATTGTATGCATGTATGTGATTCATACAGAAAAATTAGGTTTTGGTGCATTTCCATAAATCTATTCACTTACAAACCTAAACCTTTGATATATAGGACCCTCAGACATTGTAGATTATTCCCAAGTTTTGAATTTTATAAAAACACATTCCTCGTATAGGGCGACCTACACCCCTAGGTGAAGCCACAATAGTGGTTTACAATTTGATGGACGAAGGAAAACTGAGAAAAATTGACCCCATGGCAAAAAAATTGGGGTTAGGGGTTTGAATGAACCTACAAGTTTGACCCAACCAAAAAGGGGTTCGACCAAACCCATTTATTATTGGACCCACATTTCCTGCCCAAAAAAAAAGAAAAGAAAAATGCATATTGAAGGGGTTTCGAATGAACCCTAGTTCAAACGAACCCCTAGGGGTTCGTACAAACATCCTTATTCCTCATTCTCCCCCTGAAACACAAAAAAAACCTAATTTTTTATGCTTCAAAGCTTAGGTTGAGGATGAAAATGGAGGAGTCTTCAGAAACCTAACTGGATTTAGGTAGTCCTCAGAATGAGCTATCCAACAAATATAATTTTAATATGTTTTGGCTTTATTATATATTTGTTTTTTAAGTTTTATTAAACATAGGTTTTTCATAAAAAATGAAGGTCTTTGTTATGCACATGTGGAAAAATAGCAGATTATCAAAAAAAAATTGAAAAATATGAGTGCACCAAATATTGAAGTCCTTGATCTAACAAAAAAAAAAAAGAATTTCGATATATACAAAAAAAGTTATGCGTTATGTAGTCACGCTATGTCTGAATTGTAATTGGTTTGACTTTGAAACTTGATTAAAGAAATAAATTTCAATAAAAAAAATCTAACCAAGTGGAAGCACTAGATATCGGAGTTACAAATCTAAATTTGAAAGAATTATAATTTTATCCTTCATGGAAAAAAAGTTATGCATTATACAATGTGTGTCACTTTTTAAAAATGTTGTTTTCTGAAAAAACTAATTTTTATGGGAGATGGAAAAAGAAGTGCAATCTAATTCCAAAAATTTTGAAAAAATATTTTTAGAATCTACAGACAAAATGTGACGAGACTCTATTTTGTATCATCTTCAAATTCCTCACAGTTTAGCCGCTATAGGTGCCTGAATGTGAAGATTTAGTTAAAAAATAATAATTTGAATGTCCAATTTGGCCAAAAATTGTAAACCACTATTGTGGGATCACCCCCTTGTCTAGTTAGTTTGGGCTAAATTGTTTTGTGAAAATATCTATCAATGTTCTCAGTTCATATCTGATTCTTGTTCTAAAATTATGTTTTTCAAACCTGTCTAATTTTTTTATGTATCACTCATTTGATCCATAGGGAAAATAACATGGTTCCTTTTCAAAGATGTGGTTTTGATATGGTAATGAATGGCTTGTATAACTATAATATTTTCTACTTATGAGAACACTTTGAAGAAACAAAATGAAATCATTAGCAATCATGTTAGCTCTTCTCCCAATATCTCTCCTACTTGTGAGAGTATCTTGGCATAGGAGGATCCAAACATTGAGTGTTACGAGAATCATGTTTGGTTTGCTCCTAATACTTCTCCTACTTGGGAAGATATTGTGGCACAAGAGAACGAAATCATTAACACATTTATTAATATTACTTTACCTAATTTTCATTCATCTCCCAACATCTCCCCTACTTGTGAGAATGTTTTGGTGCAAGAGGATGCAATCATGTTGTCAATCATGGCAATCATATTTATTCTTCTCTTGATATCTCACCCACTTGTGAAGAAGGTATCTTGATGCTAGAGGATCCAATCATTGAGAATCATGAAAGTCATATTTTTTTCTCTCCCAATATCTCTTCTACTTGGGAATATATTGTGGCACGAGAGGATGATGGATTGCATAGATGAAGATGCTCAATTTATATTAGATCCTCTATCAATAAAAGATCATCAACAAGTAATTAACTCAGTTGAGGTTATGAATGAAAAATTGACAATTAGATCTCCTTTAATTATCGAAACTCCTAAAACTCCTCTAATTATTGGACCTCCTATATCAACTCTTATTATATGATCTCCAAAACCTTATGGCCATATCCTAAAACTTTTCAAAACAACTCACTAGTAATCATGTGTAACAAGATGTGTTGAAGAAACAAAATTACCATACAATTTCTCACACATATAACACTAGAAATAATAAGCAACCAAAACAAACATCAATATCCATCACATTACCTCAACCATACATTCCATACCCACCTAGTCTTCCTCAGCATGGTTTTAAATAAAATGATGTTGTTAAGCAACTTTGTAATTCTCCAACTAAAATCTCTCTATAGGATTTGATTCAAACATCACCTACATATGAGGGATGCTCCAAGAGGCTTTGTAGAAGATTTATGTCTCAACTTCCATCAAACCGAATGATGTAGTTGCCTTAGTTGATTGTATGCAAATAAAAAAGTTGGATATTACCTTCCCTCAACATGAATTACCCTCGTTTGAGATCTAAAACAAACATGAATCTTTAATGATAATGGTTGTTATTAATAAAATTGGGGTTAAGTATACCCTCATAGACAATGGATCAGGTCTTAATGTTTGTAGCATTGATCTTCTAGATAAAATTGGTGTGGATAATAATCTTATAGAAACTAATGATTTTTGTATTCATAGCTTTGATAATGTTAGTACAAAACCATTGGGGATGATCATACTACCCATTAAGGTAGGACTCATGACTTTACCTACACCTATCCATATCGTGTCAGGACCTCTTTCATAAAATTTTCTCCTAAGTAGACTATGGATTCATGCCATGAAAGGAGTCATGTCTACTCTCCACCATGAGATGAAGTATGAATACAATAAAAAGTTATATATAGTGAAAGCAGATGAACAAAGTTACAATTCACAAACCCAAGCTGACCATAACACTTCTAACTCTCTTAATACTTTGATACCAAATTCAAAGGTGGAACCTATACATATTGAAGATAATCGTGATTATATTTCACCTATAACAAAACTCTTAGATGATGATTGGGGTTTATTATATTTTACACCCTCCTTTTTAGGAGAGTACAAAATCTCACAATCTACTCATGTAGATTCTTGTGTTTCATTTTCTCAATCTTCTAGTATATCAACAAATCCAAAAATGTCACCCCATGATGTTGATGGGGGTTCTTAAATTTTTTTCCCTCATGTTTAGGCAATGACTAACTTTAAAAAACTTAAAGAGGACTTGTGTTCTTGTGAAAGAACCAATTCTTCTCATGAACATTTAGATAAGGCTTCTTTATCTAAGTTGGAAAAGTGTTATGGGATTGGATATAAAATTCTTTAGATAAAAATAGATATAATAAAAAACATAGAAAAGCGAGGAACTATTGCCATTAGAGGAAAAAGCTAAGAGAATCAACGACATAGAAATACCCCTCACACTTGTAGATGTTCAAAACCTTGGGAGAATCCCCACAAATATTCTTCCCCATATTCATCTCATCCTCCATCATCTACTATGTTTATGACTTCTTATGGTAAGTAAGCAAGCTTTTATTCACAAGAGAAAATATTTTCTCCTACTACTTATCCTATTTCAAAGCAAGAGAATATTTTGTCGAGTCTTCTCAAAGATTGTTTGATTACTCTTCCTCCTCCAACACATAAGAAATTTTATAGCAATAAATATTTTTGTGCTTATCATCGAGTGCATGGTCATTTCACCAATGAATATCAAGACTTGAGTGAGAAAATACAAATTAATGATTGTGGTGCTCTTCCATGTGTTAATGCACCTAATCACTCTAAACAATAATGATCTTTATTCTATTGTATTTCTCCTTACTATGTGGCATTTGTAGCTTTGTATGTTTGCTCATTTCCATTTATGGTGGTACAATCTTAAGTGCAACCATATTTTCCATGGCAACAACAGGATTGTATATAAAATACGCGGAGGGTTATCATTATTGAGGTGCCTATTGCACTGAGAAAAAATAATATTATAATAATTAATATAATATTAAATTATATTTTGATATAATATTTAATAAATATTATAAAATATTAATTTTAATCTAATTGAATTGGAATCCTAACCCTAATTTAATGCTAACCTTAACCCTAATTAAACCCTAATCATAAATGAACCCTTGCCTAACCGTGATACTAATTTAACTCTTTTGCTAATTGTAATAGAATCTTAACTATAACTCTAACCCTTATTAAACTCTTAACTCTAATCAAACCCTAACCCTAATTTTAACCTTCATCTAACTTTAGTCACCCTAACCCTAACTCCAAGCTTTATCTTTGAATTTCTAATTAAACTCTAACACTTGTAACTAAAATTCTAACCATAATCATCACCCAATTCTAAATAATAATATAAATTTAATTCTTAATTTTAAACACATTAATTTTGAATTTTGAAAAAGAATAATTGCTTTTTCATTCCTTTATAATTTTATTTCTATGACATCAAAGAATATTTTTTTATAACACTAACCCTAGTTCTAATGGAAACCTTAATTATAAAAGTAAGCTTAATTAAATCATAACCCTGAACCTAATTAAACCCTAACCCAACTTTAACATTAACTAAATTTACATTTAATTTTATCATATAAACTAAAAATAATTTATAAAACATTTTTATTTATATATTCATTACTATTTAAAATTGGGATATGATTATGGTTAGGATTTAATAAGTGTTAGTGTTTATATATATAAACGCCCAAAGATATCCTTCTCAAGGCATCTATTGAATTTATTTTTTTGGTTAACCCTAACCCTAACCATAAATGTAAGCCTAACCCTAATCCTAATTGAACTCTAGCCCCAACCCTAAACCTAATCCAAAAATTTATCCTAGAACCCTAACCCTAATTCAACAACAATTAAAACCTAACCATAGCTCTAATTCAATATTAACCCTAATTAAACCCTAACCTTAACTCCAACCCCAACCTAATCTTAACTTGTTTCTCTTATACCTAACCCTAACCCTAACACTAATTAAATCATAATTAAGAACCCTAACCTAACATTAATCCAAATTGAACTCTAATTGAACCATTTTGAACATTAACCCTAATTTTAATCTAAACATCTAACTTTAGTCACCCTAACCCTAACTCCAAGCTTTAATTCTAATTAAACACTAACACTTATTAAATCCTAACCATAATCATGCCCCAATTCTAAATAGTAATGAATATATAAATAAAAATGTTTTATAAATTATTTTTAGTTTATATGATAAAATTAAATGTAAATTTAATTTGTAATTACATTATTTTTTCAAAAATAGATGTGCTAGTTTTAAATCACTTTTAGATATGCACTTATTATGCACTTATTATGAAAAACCTTTATATTAGACTAAAACAAAGTTTCTATATTTTTGTACAATAAAATCTTCACTAGAGTCTTAGATTTAAAAGATATTGAATATTTTTCATGTTGTAAATATATTAATTTAGAGTGATATTTTAGGGGAAAAAAAAATTATTCAAACTTTCTAATTTTAAACATATTAATTTAGAGTTCTTAAAAGAACAATTGTTTTTTTCATTCTTTTATAATTTTACTTTTATAACATCAAAGAATATTTTTTGTTTTCAAGATTTTGAATATTTTTTAATTTTAAGAATATTAATTTAGAAACTTACTTTTTTATATATAATAGTAAATTTAGGAATGTTCTTTCATATTCAATTTTCTAAATTTTAACCTTTTTTTCTGTGTAATAATTTAGCATAATTTTTTTATCTTATCTTTTTATATAATTTCTCTCTTATCTTTATACTTAATTTTTTAAACTTTACAAACTTATTTTAATGTCTAATAATTTAACATATTTGTTTTATGTTGTATCTTTTTTTTTCTAGAGGTGCTTAATGAAATTTTATGTGAGAAATTTTGCTTATTGATTTTATTCTATTTCACTTAAGAGTCATTTTAAACAGAAATGGATGACAAAATATGTTGATATTGTAAATGTTGCATTTAACTAAAATAAATATTGTTGTCTTTATCAAACTATTTATTTTTATAGGTATTTTTCTCCTTTTCCTATATTTACACAGTGGTTCAATTTTGTGTTGACATTAATAATTAAAATTACTAATAAGATCAAAAGATCATTTGACTATGACTAAATGTTCATTTATTTTCTATTGTATAAAGTAAAAATATGTTGAATTGCATGTAACACTAATAAAATCAAATTTATCAATATGCATGCATTGTTACTGCCTTAAAGTTAACAAATGGAAAGGAATCTACACATAGCAATCCCATCAACATTTAAATGTTACTAATTAATATTTAAAACTTATTGGAGCTTTTGTAACATGATTGTAATTTTATTTCCAAATGAATGATTTTTACAAATTTGTAATCTTTTGTCCCACTTGCGCTGGCTTTTCATTAAAAGGCTTGCCACAAATGTTTTGAGGTACGCATAAAAATGGTTTTTATTTGTTTTTGTTGGTCTTTCAAAAACTTGCAAGCAAATAAAATTTGGTAAAATAATCAAATATTTTCCAGCATTTATTCCAACCTACACTATTTGTAAATAACTGAAACTACATACTAAACAAATCTTTATAGTATCTAAAATCTGGTTAGTATTAAATTATTAATAAACCCTAAACTATGAAACAATAAGCACTTTCATACAGTACATTCGATAGCGAAGTTAAATGTAGACTGCTATAAATTCCAAAATTTAAAAACACGTTATCAGCAACACCGTATGAAAAGGAAAAATGTTAGAAGCAATCTATCATCTCCATCTTCATATAAGAAAAATGATTAAAATCTGCTCAATAAACTCAATGCTTCTAATTTTGCATGCATATTATCCAATGGTGATTGCTACTTCAACATCTAATAGAGCTATTTACTTGATATTTGCATTTGCATGAGATTTCTAAATCTCCCTAAAACAATACGTTGAGATGAAAACAAAGGGAGAGTATCAAACAGTCCACATTCTGTTTATGCTTCCATATAATGCATGAACATAATCTACAATCAAATATCAGACCAAAATCCTTATATGGCTTGTCAAATCCATTTGGTGCATGTCCTACAGTCGTACGCTTCCATTAGATTAAATTTCTTTGAGGTGTTCTACTAAGCAGTTCACACGCCTTGTCTATGTTTCCACGCTTTGCATGCATGTTTACAACGCAGTTGCAACTATAATGTCTGATAAAAACCCACTTTTATTATGCTTTGCTAGATGGACATATCCTATTCCAATGCTTCATTTTGGCATAGGCATGTGGCAGAGGTCATGGAATCTTACTTCAGTCCTACCAATTGCATTTTCTTGAAAAAATTTACAACTTGCATATGATGTGAACAACATATAGGGCGCTAGATTAAACAGTAGATACAAATCATTCACAAGAAAAGTAGAGTAAAAAAAACATCAAAATGGAGCAGGTAAAAGTGGGAGCCAAGGCCATATGTAAAAGAATGATCAGTATCTAACAGTATCCATATCCATATCCATCAGTGGACCATCCTACACAACACACCTGAAACTATTAATTTGTTGAGATTAAAAAGAGCCCAAGAAACATATAGCAATGCTCAAATCCAAACACCTAGTTCTGTAAAAGACAATTATTACACAAAAGAGACTCTAGGAGAAATTTGATAAGAGAATCCTAAAACAACCAGAAAGAGGAATTCATCACCAAAATGATCTCTTCTTCCTGTGGGAACAAGTCCATGTAGTAAGTAATTCATCACAAACCCTCCATTCGAAATGCTCACATTACCTGCACTCAAGACCACTCTGCAACTGCAAGCCCAACACAGCACAATGTAGAAATCTAAACCCATCTTCCCCATGGCTGAAATATTTATTTCCATTAGAGGCGTTACATTGGTAGCGACTTTTGTGCATCCTCCACTACCGCCACTGCCGCTTGGTCTTCCACCGTCCCTTCCAATTAAATGATTTAAACACCTGTTGTTGCATTACCACCACCAATTTGTAACTTCCACCGTGACAGCCAGCAAGGACATCAAAATTTTTGAAAAAGGGTTTTGTTTACAGAGAAACATTCTTCCCTACAACTGAATACGCCTCTCGACATAACAAGTATGTTGACATTTTAAGGGGGGTCATATTACCCCTTTTCATAGACATATCATGAGATTTGACTTATTGACATACCCCTTTAGTAGTGGTGTTCTTATAGCTCCCCATGAGCCATGGTTACCAATTTGTCCCATGTGACACTAAGCATCAATTCATCCCTTGTGGCATTAAACTTTGTGCACCCCCTAAAGTGATTTTTCTACACTCCCTGAAGCATGGTTTGCATAGTCCTAGCGTAATAGAGTTTGTTGGTCTATGAGTTTAGAGTATTTTTAACATGGTCACCTAGAATAACACAACTTTCTTCCAATGGAGCCATGTGTTTCATGAGATGCCCAACATAATGCAACTTGTTAACCTTGTGAAACCCATCATATTGGATGGACACCTAGCATAACGCAACTTGCTAGCTAGTGGATCTATGTAGCTCATGAGTGATTTAACATCCTTGTGAGAGCATTCTTTTATCTGACATTACATTTGAGATATGACATTTGGTATTTGAGACAAATTTAAGACTAGGATCTCTTTGCCTTACTGACTCGAATCATTTTAGTACTAACCTTGTCTTTTGTTTTGTGATTATTTTATGTTATGTGTCTTCATTGTGTGTACTTTATTTTTTCCATGCTACATTACATTTCATGCATGCGTGTTCCCTTGTCCCTATGTTGGTTTTTCATAGGATCTTGAATCTTGTAGGCTACCACTTCCCCTGTGTTTTGGTGCTATCCTCTCTCTTCAATATTTGGAAAATTGAACCCCTCTTGACATTTTCTTACTTCAGTGTGAGTCTGAACATAAGTTTATACTCTCACTAAAGTGTGGACTAAATGTAACATCATAAATTGTCTCCCTTGACAATTTCACACTAGGTTTTTCTTCCTCCTATGTATTCCATGGCCTATTTTAATATTTATTAGAAAACCAAAGTATGCATTTAATAGTTTACCCTCAACACTTTGGATCTTGGAAAAAGTGAGATCTAGTCTAGGGTGCCCTATGCACTAGATCTCTTAATTTGTCTCCAAATTCAAATATGTCAATGTTAGTAATTTATTATTGGAAATTCAAATTTTAATTGTCGACTATCAGGATTTATTTTTTGGGAAATTAGAAGAATTGCATATAAATACATAGTATTTTTACAATTTTGATTAATGAAAATATATTGAGAAAAATATTGAGGAAAATACTTCAAAAATAAATTCAAGAACAGTCGAGAGCATAATTTACATAATTATTGCAATATTTCATCATTCAAGCACCATGTCAATTTTTATGTGATTTTGTTTTTTTTTTCCATACTCTTTGTTTTTTACCACTAACCCTTGTAGTTCTTTAAATAAAATCAAGTCAAATTGTAATTAATCCTTGAAGGTGATGAGAACGACTTTAGTCTATCAAGGAGATCATATCTGAGTGGTGAGTTGTGGCAAGTTGTCAATTCATTTTTTGATTGTCATTTATCCCTCAAAAGGATACACTCTCTTTATCATAAATTTTTCCATTGTGGAGGTAGAAATACCAGCACGAGGTTTGACTAAAGAAATCCCCTATATGACACAACCCTTAAATTATCCTTTTATGTATGCAGGTTGTAGATATAAAGTAAAGTGGAAGAAGATTAAAGATAATTTTCTCATTCATGCCTAAAATCCCCACAATTCAAAAAGATACGGAAATTCCATTATCTTAGTAATAAACAAAGATTTGACAATGGAACCCAAAAGGAAGAAGTTGTGGACCAAGCACCTCAGGACTGCAAAATCCTTTTTTAGAATTAGGGCCTCAATCTAGGGCATCCTACGCCCTAGACTAGGGTTCTAGCACAATAATGGGTTACACTTTCTAGGACATTCTTATTTTTGTTGAAATCACATATTTTTAGAAAATATAATGATTTAAGCCTTGAAAGATTCCATTTAAAGGATTTTAATTAAAGAGGGTTTGATCAAACCCCCTTGGATAGAACCCAGCTAGTTTTAAACCATACCAATAATGGAGTCTCATCTACACCTATCAAAATACTGATAAAAAACCACTTTTGAATTACCTTTTGGGGGATCAAATGAATTCATTTAAAATTTATGTTTTGTAAGTATGTATTCCTTATTATAAGCTTCCCAAAACGTATAATTTTAAACATATTTAATTTGATTATTATTTTTATTTTTATTTCTTGTGAATGTAGGTTTTTCACCAAAAATCAAGCTCTCTATTCTACACATGTGGAAAAATAGTAGATTGTCAAAAACAATTCTGAAAAATATCTATGCTCTTAGTATTGATGTTCTTGATCCAACAAAAATAAATAAATTTTGATACATACAAAAAAAATGTGCTACGCAATAAACCTATCTCTAAATTGTAATTGGTTTGACTTCAAAACTTAATTAATAAAAAAAAATCAATAAAACACTATGAAACCAAATGAAAGAGTTGGATATCATAGTTACAAATCTAAATTTGAAAAAAATAGAACTTTATCCTTTATAAAAAAAAAATTATGTGCTACACAATAAACATCACTTTTTAAAAATGTTGTTAATTGTTAAAAACTATTTATCAAAGGAGATGGAAAAGGAAATGCAATTTGATTCCAAAAATTTAGAAAAAATATATTTAGAATCTATAGACAAAATTTCAAAAATCACTAGTTTGCATCATCTTCAAATTCCTCACAGTTTAGCAGCTATAGGTGTCAAAAACTGAAGATTTAGTTCAAAATGTTCATTTCAATGTCAAGTTTTGCCAAAAAGTGTAACCAACTATTGTGGGATCATCCACCAACAATATTTGCCTCAAATTTATAGGTCAAGTACCTCTGTGTCTACCTTTTGTTTTTCTAGAACTCAAATTTTTCTATGTTTTTTAGTTTGGAAAAATACATCTCAAAACGTTACATTTTCTTATTTTATATAGTCATATCATTGCATCACATCAAAAATCCAAAACAACCATCCAAAGAATCCATATCCAAGGTTGATTGTTTCACATTTTAGGTTGTAAGTCAATCTCATACCCTTGTCTATCTCGATTCCAGTGTTTTATTAGGAAAGGATTGATCCTAGTGATCTAGACATTAGATCTAGGATCACTTTTCCTATAAAACACTTGGGATGGTAACTTTTCCACATTTAATGATGACAATACAATCCAATGTTTTTACTTTGATGGTGTGGATCCATTCATCATAATGCTCAATGTGACTAATGGTGGAATCATAATTTTATGGAGTTTTATGATAAGCAATGGTGTTTTCTTTAGTCTTGACTTTGGATATGATGTTGACTATGCTTAGGGAAAGGGTTTTGATAAATACCCCCAAGTCATGGTTAGGCAAGGTGTTTGGTGATCCCTCAATTACAATCTCACCTTTATCTATAAGGTCTTCGATATGATGTTTCAATTGCATACACTTTCATGTGGCATGACCATTGACACGATGATAATCACAATATCCATCTTCCTTATACCATGAAGGATTTGGTTGACTATCATCAAAAGGCTTGGTGAGTGGAAATGCCAACTTATTATCCTTGACAAGTTGATGGAAAATTGACTCAATGGGTCCCCCTAAAGGTGTGAATTGTCTTATTTTTTGTTGTGGTTTAAGGGGTGTGGATGGAATGATAATGGATGAGGTTGGTTGGACATTTTGGACATGTTTAGAATTAGTAACCCCATCTCCAACTATATTCTTGTTTTTTCTAAGGAATTTGGGTTTATCATTAGAAAAGTTGGGTTTATCATTGTGATCCTTTGAATAAATTTTGATAACCCCTTTAGTAATGAGGGTATTTTCAATTTGAATAACCCTTTCAATGATTTCATTAAAAGAAGAGACGCATTGGACTTTAAGGTGGAATTCCAAATCCGGATTAAGATTTGGGACAAAGATATGAACTAATTGTTTTTTTCAAAAATGGGCCATAAAAATGTACTAGCTAGATCTCTCCAATGATGAAGGAATGATGAGAAGCTTTCCCCCGAGTTCTATTGAGTTTTATACAAGTCTACCATGGTAAGCTCATGATCTATGTTATAGGAGAAATTTTTGAAAAAAAATCAATTAAGTCTCCAAAGGATGTGATGGACCCCTTAGGTTGGTGCAAGAACCACTTGAGTGCTTGACCACCTAAGCTACAAGGGAATAGACATTGTATGTGTCTTCATATGCTACTTCTTAATTAGCTATGAATATTTTTTTGACATGTTCTTTAGGATCTATCTTCCCTTTATATTTATCATATTTAAGGATTTCAAAGGAGGTAGGAAAAGGGTTTTTTGATATTCAACTATCATAAGGATAAGGGCACAACTCTGTTAGCCTTGTCATTGCACCAAAAGGTTGACCTATCAATTCTTGATACAAGCTTCAGATAAGATCCACATGAAGCGATTAAACCATGTCACAAACCCAAGCATCATGCTAGACAAGGAAGACCAAGGAACACACCATCTTGCAATAATCCCCCCCAGCACAAGTGAGGGGTTTGAACCTGTGACCTCCGCTCTGATACCAATTGTTGTCCTTTTCATTGCACCAAAAGTTTGACCTGTCAATTCCTGATACAAGCTTTAGATAAGATCCACAGGAGGCGGTTAAACCATGTTACAAACCCAAGCGTCATACTAGACAAGTAAGACCAAGGGACACACCATCTTGCAACAAACTCCTCAAAGGTACAAGATTTCCTAGCAGCTCCTCCTTGGAGTACCTTAAGTGAATCCTTCATGTCTTTTCATTCTTGATCAAAGGATGAGCTTGGTGGTGGTGGAGAGGTATATGGATCTTGTTGTGTGTTGTAGACCTTGAGCAAGGTGGTATTTGATGTTGGTTGAGATGAATTTTGGAATTGATGTTGATCTTGGATGAATTTGGTATGTCCATGGTGGAAGTGGTGATAATGGAGGTTTTTGGATTAAGAGTGGAGATGGATATGGGGTCTATATGAGTAGTTGTAGCTTGTGTTCCAAGTGGGATGTTGATGGTGGATATGGCTTGATTAGTGTGTGTGGGCTCATGAAACTCATTAGGAATAGATTCTTTAGGTGGTATAGACCCTTGATATAAGGGATTTCCTCTAATGGTAAGGGGTATTTTCCATTTATTATGAGTAATAGGGTCTATATCAGGATCAATGTGGTCATGTGTGGGATGAATGACTCATGGGTAGGATCAAGATGAATTATATGATCAATATTGGGGTAACACGCCCATTATTCTATCAATTCTTTTACTATATTTTACCCACAAGTGAACAGTTTATACTACTAACAATATGGTAATAAAAATTTTCTTTTTCATTTCAATAATAAGATGCACATTTGAAACATAACCATTTCAAACTTTCCCATTGCATAACAAAGAAACATTACAATATATTTCAAGTAATGATTTCACATTACATGATTTCATAATGATATTTTCCATTAATAATTTCTCAATAAGAAGAGAGAAACATGTTTACATTCATAGCTTCCATGAGCACAATGATATAGATATACAAACAAAATACAATGATCTAGATGTTCCCAATGTTGGTGCATGCCTCCTAGATGTCCCCATCCACTGGTGCATACATTCTAGGTGTCCCCAAACTGGCACTACATCCTTAAATCCCAACTTATCTCTAAATTCTAGCCTCTTCACAAAGTTTTTAACAATTGAAAACTCACAAAGACAACTCTCTTTCTCACCAAAAACTCTCAAAATTATGCTTGCACAGAAAACTATAGCAAATTAATAGATAAGGAAATCAAAATGAATAATAGTAACAAAGGGTAGAGAGGATACCTCTATATATACTAAAATTTGACAATATTAACGCTACAAATTGTTGAATGAACAAGACAACTGAGAGGGGGGTGAATTAGTTGTATCTAATCAAAACATCAAAATCTTCAACAGTAATTAGATCCACATGCATTCATTAAACCCTTATTCAGTTATAATGATTAATCATGAAATGCAGATAGCAGAAACTAAAATAATAATACCATACACAAGAGAACACTATATTTACGTGGAAAACTCAATGAGGGAGAAACAACGATGAGGATTAGCTCACAATATAAGTAATTACAAAATTGATACAAAAGGGCTCACTGCAAAAATAGGACACATTATCCAAAAATGCTTATAGTCAGGGCTCACTGCCACAAAAAGAAATACAAGAAGATAGAAGAGAAATGTTACACAAAGAACACTTTCTCAATGCAACAAGGAATCCACCGCAATGCTCCAACACTTTTGTAGTCTTGTTTGAAATATTTTGGACACCTTTGGCTCACTACATTCAAGAATCTAATACTTTAAAGTTTGCACTGCTCTACTCAAATTCGCATCACACACACATAACTTGCATTGATCTCCCATCTATCTTGCTTCTCTATTCATGCACACCCAACTCACAAAAAATCCATTCTTATTTATATCAATCTCAACCATAAACACCTTCTCCAAGGTTGACAACTATCCATTGTATTTTACAAATTCAAATTAGGTCAACACCTAAAAATTCCTGCAATGGATAGGAATGAAAAGGGATCAAAACAACACTTAAATGAGACCAAAAATTAAGTCTCACATGCCACATTACGCATTCATTAATACTTGAAATTTTTTGAATGTAGTGTAGACACCAAGTCGTTTGTTACCTGTGAAAACATATTTGAACATCAAGTACACACTTCTGAAATTTTTGATACACCTAACCACAAATCCTCTTGACAGGTCAAGAAGATAACAACACCATTAACTCTCCTTCAAAACCACAAGTCCTGAAAAGAAACTACGAAGAAATGTGGAGCAAGTACATTTCTCCCCAACATCTCTATACAACACAACAAAACCAATTCTCATACTAGTAAACACAATTTCCTCTCACCAATGATCCAGAACCCAAAATTTTGAATATAGCAACCTCTAATAACCTCAAACAACATACTAAATCTACATAGGTATAGCATCAATACAAAAAAAATGCATAGCACAATCCATAGCACATTATAAACAATCGCACAACACTATTTTCTTTGTTTATCAAATTTTCTCAAAAGCACTTGGAAATCATTATAAACACTTGCACAACACTATTTTCTTTGTTTATCAATTTTTCTCAAAATCACTTGGAAATCAAGTACCAAAGGCACCATCTCAGCTCATTACTTCATTCCAACTCATCTCTAGAAATTGCAACAAAAGATAGCTCCATATACTCACAACACTTCCTCAATATCTCAATTATACATGCACAACTTGCAACAACCTATTTTCCTCTTCATCTCAATTTTCTCAATATTGTCAAAATCTTCATTATGCAACAACTTCCTTAACACACAATTGACATCAATTACAACACCAGTCAATAGACATCATGTTGACATCAATGACAACACCTTCATACTTGCAACAATCTCCCCCTTTGTCATTGATGGAAACACATGTAAAAAAACACCAAAGACAACACAACAGCTCTAAACGCACTTTATTTTCTTCCCATAAATGATTGGACAATATACAAAAACTTTCTCCACTGATACCTTTTACTTTTTCACATGAAACTTTCTCCCCCTTTGACATCAATGGAAAAGGATAAAAAATTTGCATTATTCTCCCACTTTAACATTGAACCAACATACCTGCTCTAAATACTCCATCTTAGGAGTATACCCAATCAAATTAGCAACTCAATAACAACACATGACACTACCTACTCCCCCTAAGAGGTAGCCACCAACATCAGTCTAGATAATAAATGAATCCATGGATCCACTAGATTAATGCATCTCCATATGCATCTAATTCAACAAAGGAGAGGTAAAAACCCCCAACCTCTCCTGTAGATACTCAAAAGTATCCTTGGGAAGAGCCTTAGTAAATATGTCAAAAATTTGATCCTTTGTAGGTACATACTCAAGTTTCACCTAATTTTCCATAACCTTCTCTCTCAAAAATTGATACCTAATAGATGTATGCTTTGTTTTTGAATGCATCACTGGATTCTTTGAAATTGTAATTGCACTTGTATTGTCATAAAATATAGAAATAGGCTTGTCATATGCAACTCTGATATCCTTCAATGTTTGTCGCATCCACAACACCTATGTACAACATGATGTTGCTACAATATATTAAACCTCAGTAGTAGACAAAGAAAATAAATCATGCTTCTTACTCAACCATGACACCAAGCTACATTCAAGAAAGAATGCACCACCACTTGTAATTTTCTTGTAATCAACACAACTAGGCCAATTTGCATCTGTATAAGCACTTAATGTGAAATTAGTATCCTTAGGATACCACAAGACATAATCTGAAGTGCCTCTTAAATATATGAATATCCTCTTCATAGATTCAACATGTTGAAGTGAGCAACCAAGATCTTCAATCTACAACACCAAATAACCTCCATAAGAGATAGAAAGAAGCAATAATGGAAGATGTCATTCCACCAAACAAGAATTGCAATATGATACAATATGCAATATTACTACAATACAATGTTGTGTCAAATAATTTAGAGATGCCTTGCTTATAAAGGCAAGGATGAAAGATAGGATAAGACAATATCATGACAAGTATCTTAATCCTATCAAATGATACAACTAACTCATAACTACCTAGGAAAGTGTAAAGTCTAGATAAGACAACTATGACTTTTCTAGATAAGACAACTACTATCCTAAGTAAACTTAACATGTGAATTAAGTCCCCTAAGTCCCTAGTAAATAATTAACAAGGTACAAGACTTATTCACGCCAACACCCCCCTTAAGTGCAACTTAGGGAGGAGCAAAAAAATGAAAATATGCAAAACATGGGTCCTGGCAACAAGGCCTGATGAGGTACCCATGTACAAAAAAAAAATCTCACAAATGGAGAAAAGGAGAAAAACCATGTGGGAGAAAACTCCTCTCCAAAAGAGAGAAAAATCAAGAACATGAAGAACATCATTGAAGTAGGAAGAAGTTGCAAATAGTTGTTGAAAGATGATTGCTATAGTGTTGAAGAACCTCCTCTAAAAAAAGGATGATTAGGATCAAGAAGACAATAATCTGCATGAGTGCCCCTAATGGCACTACTCAAACAATGATCAGATAGAAAACAAAGGAAAAACATCTATCAATTGAAAATACAGATGTCACATGAATCTGCACGAGTGACCTTGATGACACTACTCAACCAATGTAAGTTGAAAATACAGGTGCCAATATTTTGAAGAACACTGATCAACTGAGGATGAAAGGTTGCCTCCACAAAATAGGAATGCAACAGTGTCTATATGTTAAATACTCCATCCCACCAAAATACATGGGTAACTAGTCACTACATCTGCCTAGTACATAGGAACAAATACTAGATACATGGTTCACTCCAAAGTGAAACCAAGGAATCATTAGCATGAATAGTATAATACCCCCCCATAATGCTAACTTGGGAGAGGCATGACAGATCCACTGAACTTTGTGTATCACCATGTAGTACATGAAGGAGAAGAAATAACATCTGAATGTGCACAAGAAAGTACCTGCAATTGAAAAAAGGGTGTGCAAAACAAAGCACACATGCATGAGGCAAGAATCACCTGGATTCTTTGTTGTCTTCAAAGGTGTGATGGAAAATAATAAAGGCACTGCACAACCCTCCCATAGCACTTTATAATATACTTCAAGTACAAAATATGGCACAACCTTATGTGAAAAATCTCCAAAATACATATACAATGGTGTGGCACTTTATTTTAGTGTGTTTACATATAACAAATTGCTTACAAATGATGCTCAAAATGCCCACAAAGGAAAAAATACAAGAAATAGATATAAAGCATCCCAAATGAAGCCATCCCATGCAACCAAAAGGATTTTAGGTGCCAAAATACCTAAGTAATTAACCAAAGTGTTAAAACACAAATACTTGAATTAATTATGCCATGGGCCAAATCTAGAAAAAGTGCATGAGTAACTTTGAAGAGCTCGGAGAGACCTTTCCAACGTCACAAGAATCGTGAAAAATGGAGGAACGGAGCAAAAGTTGTGAGCTCAAGAGTGAAGAATGAACATCTAGCTTCAACGAGCAATAAATGCAACCAAATAGAAAATTTCTAAAAAACCACCTGTACCACTGAAAATTTGAGCTTGCAATCTTTTCAACAATATTTTTTTTCAAAAATTTTGCCACATGGGGTGAAAGTTATGAAAAAAATGAAAAAAAGGCCTAGAAAGGGAACTTTCAACACTATCTAGGTGAAAAAATACGTGCTAACTAGGGTCAAAAAATTGGGCCCCGAGTCACCCATATGACCTCAACATGATAAAAGGTTTTAAAAAAATGTTTATTTTACTGCCGCCATTGGTGGTGGTGGACTTGGGTGGAGTAATTGGGGGTGGCGGCCCAAGGGTTGTGCCACCCTTGGGCATTAAACCCCCGGCTTCACCAAAACCATGGGTTATGCAAAAAAAATTGGTGGATATATAAATAAAGTTAGCTTTAAACTTTTTATAATACAAAATTCAATCAATGTAAATCTTTGTCGATGTCAATTAAAATGACATGTTTAATAATAAATCTCTGTGTACCTAATGGAAAATGAACGGTACCTTGATGGGCATTGATTCTTTCTAAAACTGTCGATGAAGATTGGAAGTGGTCGATAGGTGAATACTTGCCGGTGTTGAATGCACGAAGGACGATTTGCAATAGACAAATATGAATGACTGCAAATGTGTGAATCCAACTCGCCAACAAATAAATGTCGTCTGATGTGCTAGCAGACTAGTTAGAAGTGTACAGTGGCTGAATGAAATTCAAACTCGACAAAAAATTAATTTGCCAAACCTTTAATACAAGCTTGAAAAAAAAGTTTGTGATGTAAATGATTTATCCGCTGCAGAAAGATAATCGGTACTATAGATGGAAAAGGTGGTCACAAAGACCCGACAAAAAGTAATAGAGGATGTGGGCAAGTACAATTTGACTGTCAAAGATGTCAACCATTGATGAGCTAGTCGACATCGAATTTTGTACCTTCTATCAATTAAAGTCGACCAATGGAATTAAATACCTACCAGACTATTTCAACTGATGGGATAGTCAATATGTCAACCCACAGACTTCTAAATGGCCAAGAAAATGTTGAATACCATGAGTGGAAGGTCGGCAAGAGGATAAACACTAGTTGACAGAAAAAAGACTCAGGTGATGTGTTGAATACCGGAAATGTGACCAGTGAATAGGTGTTGGAAAGAGGAGTTTGATGATCAGTGAAATAAATGCAGATCTAACTAGCAAGAGAAAACAAATAGTCGATGAAGAGTTCTTTGGGCCGATGGGAGGTGAGTACTCACGGTTGCTGAAGATTTTGGGATTGACAATGGCTTGGTACAAATCTACCAAATGAGTGCCAACGTGGTTTGCAGGTGGCCTATACAGCCCAACAAACATAAAAAAACTCCACAAATTTTATTAAAAATTCCTTGACAATATAATATGCCCAAAAATATTAAATAGTCGGCAGAAAAATTTAAAAAAATTATGGACAGGTCAAACTAAGGCGACTGCAAGGTGGCCATACAATTGCCCTGCTAAAAAAAATTTGCCTCAAAAATAACTTTTATCAAATATAGAAACATTATATATCAAAATTCTTGCAAATGGACACCTAGATGTAATGGAAAAGTTATTTTTTACCAAAAAAACCTCTTGTAAAATGTTGTTCACCAGATTTGATCTTCAAACCCTTATTTGCCAGAGTTGCAAATGGTGACCAAATTGAGTGAAACAAAAGCCAAATCTGAATTTCTCGAGCCTGCTAGACACAATAGGATAGCCTAAAATACTGCCACTATAGCCAAAAGTGTTACAATCACCAGATCTCACCAAAATGCATACTTGCAATATAGGATTAAAAAATATTTGCAAACCCTTTCTGATTCGCACAATTGTATTGAAATGCAAGAAAAGAGCATACAAGGAATTTGCAAGATCATACAAGAAACTCAAATCACAATAGAAAACTTGATGGTAGAAATTTTCTAATGAAAAATGAAGGGGCTTACAAGACTCAAAGCTTTCATACCATGTTGAAGTGATCAACCAAGATCTTCAATCTGTAACACCAAATAACCTCCACAAGAGATAGAAAGAAGCAATAATGGAAGATGTTATTCCACCAAACAATAATTTTAATATGATACAATATGCAATATTACTACAATATAATGTTGTGTCAAATAAGCTAGAGATGCCTTGCTTATAAAGGCAAGGATGAGAGATAGGATAAGACAAGATCATGACAAGTGTCTTAATCCTATCACATAAGACAACTAACTCATAACTACCCAGGAAAGTGTAGAGTATAGATAAGACAACTATGACTTGTCTAGATAAGACAAGTAATATCCTAAGTAAACTTAACATGTGAATTAAGTCCCCTAAGTCCCTCGTAAAGAATTAACTAGGTACAAGACTTATTCACACCAACACAACATGTGTTTCTTTATGTTCTTAAAATCTAGCCACAAGATGAATTGCATGCATGATATCCGATCTAGTAGCAGTTACATATAGTAGTCCACCAATCATAAATCTATATTTTCTCTGATCATCCTTAGGTGAATCATCATCTTTGCTTAATTTACAACTAGTCACCATAGGAGTGCATATGATTTTGGATTCATCCATTCCAAACTTCTTCAATATCTCTTTGATATACTTAGATTGTGAAATGAAAATCCATTTATTTGTTTGATTGATTTGTAGTCCAAGGAAGAAATTCATCTCTCTGAACATTGACATTTCAAATTCTTTATGCATCTCTTTAGCTAATTTATTATGCATAGCTTCATTTCCTCCAAAGATAATGTCATCCACAGATACAACCACTATCAAGATCTTGTCTTCCTTGATTTTGAAATAGAGATTACTATTTGCAATGCCCTTACAGAATCCTTGTTGTATCAAATATCTATCCAATCTTGCATACCAAGCTCTGGGAGCTTGATTCAATCCATATAGTGCCTTCTTCAATTTACATACCATATTTGGTTGATCTGAAAATTGAAATCCTTCCAGTTATTCCATTTAAAAATTTTCCAATTCACCGTTCAAAAAAACAAACTTCCCATCCATCTAATAAACTTTAAAGTCCTTGTATGCTGCAAATGCCAAAAACATTCAGATAGTTTCCATCCTAGCCACGAGAGAAAATTTCTCCTCAAAGTCTATTCCTTTCACTTGTGAATAACCCTTACACACAAGTCTTTCCTTATTCATTACCACTTCTCCATTCTCATTCAATTTGTTTCTAAACACCCACTTAGTTCCAATTATATTCTTGTTTTCCAATCTAGGATCCAATTCCCAAGTTCATTTTTTTCTCAATTTGCATAAGTTCTTCTTTCATCGCCTTCATCCAATGTTCATCCTTGCATGCTTCACTCACTATTTTAATTTCAACTTTAGAAAGTAAACACAAATTTACCTCAACTTCAATAGCTTTCCTTCTTTTCAATACACCATTCCTTTTGTCTACAATGATATGTTCTTCAAAATGATTATTTTGCATGTACTTAGGGGTCTTCTTCGGAGCTTCTTCCTCTTCATTCTACACTTCTTCATATTTTTATTCTTCTACTTCTCTACAATCAGGTTCATCTCACACATATCCATCCACTATAATTGAATTCTATAAGTTTTCATCAACCTTGACGTTTGCACTTTCAACTATCTTTCTCAGCCTTTTGTTGTAACATAAGGAAGATACCTTCATCGGACCTTGCATCAAACTTTCCTAAGTTTTATTCTCTTTTAATATAACATTTTCTTCCAAATACTCTAAAGTATTTCACAATAGGAATCCTTCCAACCCATAATTCATAGGGATTCTTTGTGTTGCTAGCTTTAGCTTGAATTATGTTAAGTATGTAAACAACAATATGAATAGCTTCTCTCCAGTAGATTTTTGGTAGATTTTCCTCTTTCATCATAGTCCTAGCAGCTTCTTGAGTCATTTGATTTTTCCTTTCAACAACTCCATTTTGTTGAGGAGTTCTAGGGGCAAGCAAATGCCTCTCTATTCCATGAACTTCACAAAACATGTTAAACTCACTGGAGGTGAATTCACCACCTCTTTCATACCTTAAACATTTGATTTTCATATCCATTTCATTCTCAACCATAGCTTCATATTCCTTGAATTTATCTAGTGCATCATATTTTTCTCTAAGAAATATAACCCATGTCACTCTAGAATAATTATCAATCAAAAGCATAAAGTACCTATCACCTTGTAGACTTCTCACCCTCGTAGGACCACAAAGATTTGTATGTACTAATTCTATTAGTCCAGTAGCAGATTGTTCCTTTCCTTTGAAACTACTCCTTACTTTCTTTTCAAACTGACAAACTCTACAAACAACATTGATAGGCTTTGTGATTCTAGGTAGGTCTCTCATTGCATGATCTAAACTGATTCTCACCAAATTATCAAAATTCATATGACACATCCTCTAGTGCCATAACCAACTATCACTAATCTACAACATAAAGCAATGACCATCAGCACCTCTAAGATGATAAATGTTTCCATCTGTTCTCTTACTAGCAGCAATCATAGTTTCAAACCCTTTTTTGATCTCACATGTTTCATCCTTAAACACAAGATTATATCCCTTGATACACATTTTCCCAACACTCAAAATTTGATGCCTTAAACCCTTAACATAGTAAACATTATTCGTGTCATGCTTTCCATCAAAACTGATTGATCATGTATTCCACAAATTTTAGCTCTTGAATAATCTCCAAATTTAACTAGTCCTCCATCATATTTTTCAAGTTTAATGAACTTACTTTTGTCTTTGGTCATGTGATTAGAGTAGCCACTGTCAACAACCCAGTAATTCTTATCCTCTTTAACATGAAAAGAAGATACCAAAGTACATTCAACCTTATCCTTCTTCTCTAGAATGCATTCCTTCACACAACTTTCAAAGCTAGTAGAACTAGATCCTTCTTTAATAGCCAAGAACAAGCATTCATTGTCATTAAAGTCTCCATAATCATATTCATCATCAGAAATACCAACATCTTCTCTAACATAATCAGATTTCTTAATCATCTTTCCTTTATTCTCATTGTTCTTATTGTTTGCAGCTCTCCTTGGACATCTAGAAGCATAATGACCTATTTCACCATAGTTAAAACATTTGAAAAGCAGTTTACCTTTGTACTTATTGGTGCCCTTCTTCATTCTTCTTATAAATTTAACTTCCACATCATCAAGATCTTCCTTATATGAATCTTCAACCTTCTTTTATGCTCCAACTTTGAAAGCGATAGCTACAGCTATACCATTTTTCAAACCTTTTTTCCTCATTTCAAAAGAAGTTAGTGTACCAATCATCTGATCTCTAGAGTAAGTATCAAGATTTGCAATTTCCTCAATAGAAAACACCTTTTCACTATAAGAATCAGGAAGAGATCTGATAAATTTCTTTACCTCTTTAGATTCTTTGACTTGTGCACCAAGACCTCTCATTGCGCTCACCAGCTCATCAACTCTTTGCATATAGATTTTGATCGTTTCATCTTCGAACATATGCAAGTTCTCAAAATGTGCCTTCAAATTCTGCAAATTTGCTTGTTTGACTTTTTCATCTCCTTCATAAATGCTTTCCAATTTATCCCAAACCTCTTTAGCATTCTTCAAACTCATAACTTTTACCAATTCAGTATTTGAAAGACTATTCACAATAATAAATCTTATCTTAGCATTGATCTCATATGCATTGAATTCTAAACTTGTACTTGACCCATTCAGAGGTGGAGTATATGTAGACTGATAAGCCTTTTCAACCTCAAATCCTTGAGTTGTTAGATATCCTTCCATCTTTGTCTTTCATAATGCATAATCTATGCCATCAAATCTAGGGCATTCCAAGGAAACCTTGTTCACCATCTCAGATCTACCTCAAGCTGTTAAGCTCTTCTCCTAAGAACCTCAATTTGATACCAATTGTTGAATGAAAAATACAACTAAGAGAGGGTTGAATTATTTGTATCTAATAAAAACATCAAAACCCTCAACAGTAATCAAATCCACATGCATTCATTAACCCTTATTCAGTTATAATGATTAACCATGAAATGCAAATAACATAAACTAAAATAACAACAGCATACACAAGAGAACACCAAAGTTACGTGGAAAACCTAATGAGAGAAAAATCATGGTGAGAATCAGCTCACAATATAAGTAATTACAAAACTAATACAATAGGGTTCACTACCAAAATAAGACACTGTCCAAAAAGGCTCATAGCTAGGGCTCACTGCCACAGAAAGAAATACAAGATAGAAGATAAATTTTACACAAAGAATACTTTCTCAATGCAAGAAGGAATCCACCATAATGCTCCAACACTTTCGTAGTCTTGTTTGAAAGATTTTTGACACCTTCGGCTCACTACATTCAAGAATACAATACTTTGAATTGCACTGCTTTGCTCAAATTTGTATCACACACACACATCACTTGCATTAATCTCGCATCTATCTTGCTTCTCTCCATGCATGCCCAACTCACAATAGCTCCACTATTATTTATATCAATCTCAACCTTAAACACCTTCTCTAAGGTCAGAAACTATCTGTTGTATTTTACAAATTCAAAATAGGTCGGCACCTAAACATTCTCGCAGTGGATAGAAATGAAACGAACCAAAACAACACTTAACCAAGACCCAAAATTAAGCCTCACATGCCATGATACTCATCCATTAATACTTGAAAATTTATGAATGTAGTGTAGACACCAGGTCGGTCGTTACTCGTGAAAACACATTTGAACATTACATGCTTCTAAAATTTCTAGTACACCTAACCATGAATCCTCTTGACACCAACAAGACAATAACATCATTAAATCTCCTTCAAAATCACTAGTCCTAAAAAAGCAACTGCAAAGAAATGTGGAGTAAGTACATTTCTCCCTGGCATCTTTGTACAACACAACAAAACTAGTTCTCATACTGGTAAACACAATTTCCTCTCACCAATGATCCAAAACCCAAAATTTTAAATATAGCAACCTTTGACAACCTCAAACAACATACTAAATCCGCACAAGCATAGCATCAATATAGAAGAAATGAGGAGCACGATCTGAAGCACATTCTAAACACTTGCACAACACTATTTTCTTCGTTTATCAAATTTTCTCAAAAGCACTTCGAAATCAAGTACCAAAGACATAATCTCAGCTCATTACTTAATTCCAGCTCATCTCCATAAATTGCAACAAAAGATAGCTCCATGTACTCACAACACTCCCCCAATATCTCAACTATACATGCACAACTTGCAACAACTTGTTTTCCTCTTCTTCTCAATTTTCTCAATATGCTCAACATCTTCATCATGCAACTTCCTTAACGCACAATTGACATCAATGACAACACCAGTCAGTAGGCATCCTGTTGACATCAATGACAACACCTTCATATTTGCAACACAAATAAGCTACCAAATTTGTCACCTTCCTATTCTACATGCATCCACTAGGCTTAAGAGGTGAGAGGTGGCTAATCAAAACACTAGTTTACAAACACCTAAATAGTTCATCTTCTCAGTTAAGAATGAGTCACTAGCAAAGATTAAACTCAGAAAATGCAACCTACAAGTTTTCTTATTGCAATATAAGTCGACTATCTCAGCTAGCTCGTGGTTAAGACTGAGTCTTATGTTTATAAGAAGGTTTTTCTTGGAAAGAAATAGACTTCTTTTAGTTCCCACTCTACAAAATATGGTGCCACCTTTCATACTTTATGTGCCTTATTTCATGCACGGTTATTAGATAAAGTTAGCAACATTTGAATTAGCATTTTCTTTCACTTTATGTGTTGTTCATAAGTCTTTTGACTTATTCCTTTATGCGTTATATGCACAACATTTTTTTTAGCCATTATATTATATATGGCAGCGCTATAATAATGTGGTATGTTTATTACAAAGCACTTTTAATATTTATCAAACAATATATAATATATATAATTATATTCGCATGATTATTAAATGCATTACTTGTCAATTAAATATATATATATAAACATATATCAAAATAATTATATATACATACATATATACGCATATTAATATATATGTCTATATGTTTACATTAACATAATTATATACATATATATACATATATATTATGTATATATGCAACATTATTTTAATATCCATACTTAAACACATATATTCTCATATTCATCAATTGGTGCATATATACTAAATATGTGTATATGGATATATGTCTTGCTTGTCTAATGGATACTCCCATGCACTTGCTATATCTATACATGAATATACGTAAGTACATCTACCTACGTACATGCATGTACATATATATTCATATGTATGAGTTATCGGAGACATGTACATACATACATATATACATTCCTCGTATATATCTATCGATTATTATAAAACCATAATATGAAAAAGAAATTATACTTATCACAAAGACTCAATAACATATCCCCAAACAAGAACTTTCAAAGACTAAAACCAAATACCAATACAAAACATACTCAAACGCTAGTTAACATAATGTTACTTGCCATTTCCCGTACTATCTTAATTTAATTAGACCAAGTAGGATGTCAGTGTGTGCATGCTCAATTAAGCTCATCAAGGGTTACCAAACCAAGTTCTTCTCCCATGTAATATTCCCTCTTTCTTTTGGAGGTTCAAATATGTTCCTACATCCAGCTTAGTGCATCACAATAGTAGTTAGTTGATAACATTACATTCACATGCATCATATATTTTCATCTTTAAAACCATCTAAAATATCAAATTGAATTGAACATTCATTCATCACATTTTCCATCAAGATTCATATATAAATCACAATCATATATTAAAGCATTTTAACCCATCAAGGTAATAATAAATAGGTAACAACACAACGTGGTGTAACAATTGGAGATGTCTTAACCAAGAGGTAATTGTGCCCCCTATTCTATGACTTTTCTAAGGATGCCATCTTTGTTTATCTCAATGTATTTCTCCATGAGATCTCGTCCTTGTTTGGAATCTAAGATGGAATACATGGACTGATAGTGTAGTCAAGTTGGCTAGGAATGTCATTATCAATTTCACTATCGTTATGATGAGAGGATTATCCTAGGAAAGGAACCTTATTGTGAGTGGTTGATTATGGAAGTGATTTTCTTCCATGTTTTCTTACTTAGTGCTTTGTGTAATAGGATGAATTGGTCTTGATTTTTAAATGTGATGTGGGAAATATGGATATGGAGTAC